>CM077079.1:243941919-244272998 GCA_039513925.1 Platanthera zijinensis | reverse complement strand
AAAGAGAAGAACACCATCGTCTCGCAACAAGGATTTCTTGCTCTCGCTCTCTCTTAACAACAAAGTGCTAGAAAGAAAGAATAGCTAGACTAGAAGAAGAATAGCTTTCAGAAGAAGTAGAACAACTATTCAAATCAAGAGTCTTCTTCCTTTGTCTTCCTCTCAGGAACTTTAAAAGGACAACAACTACTGCATCAGTCAAAGAAGTTCCTGAAGATCTTCTGGTTGAAGTTAAAAGCCTGAATGCCTATCACCCTGAAGCAAAGTTCCAACCACCCGAATCTATTCACTATCTCAGGGGGATCTTTTGCTGTCATCACATCCACAGAGTCTTCTTAGTTGTATAATTGAGAAAGAGAAGACATAATCACTCTCTCATCCCCCCCCCCCACTGTATAAATGGTTCTCTACTCCCTTCAAAAGTATTCCTGGTTGCAAGTCACTTAACAAAAGACTTGAGGTTTGGTTTTTGAGCATATGATCAAAAGCTCATTGGTGTCAGGCACCTGATCAAAAATCTGAGTGGATTTCTACCAGGGTGGTAGAAGAGTGGACGTACCCAGGTTGGGGAATCACTATAAGTTCTTGTGTTGTCTAGTTGCGCTTTTTTTTTGTTCTTGTTGTGGCTGTGCTAGTTAGGAATGCTCTATTTTTGCTTGATTAATTTTTTATTCTGCAATTTTTATTTACTACAAAAGTTCAAATAGTTTTTTAAGGATACTTGATTCACCCCCCCCCCCCCTCTAGAGTATTCTAGATCTAACACCCCACTTTCAATTGGAATTAGAGGGGAGTTCTTTTGGTTGTACAAGCTAAGCCTTGAACCAAAGATCCTGAGTTAGATCTGTCATACTATCCCATTAGATTTATACTCACACAGCATGGCCCAGAAAAAAGATTTTGCAAGCACCAGACCTCCAGTTTGTAACCTAAATAAGATTGCCATCTAGAAGGCAAGAATAAAATTATATATGAACTCCATTGATGAATATATCTATAATTCTATTTTGAAAGGTCCCCCTACAGCACTTACAACTGCAGCATTCTCCAACACCAATGCAGTTCCACCACCTGAGTGGACTGAGGCTCAGAAGAAGGCCAAAATTACTGATGCCAAGGCAATGAACATATTGGCCCAGATAATGTCAGATGACATTTTCAGAAAGTGGCTGAATGTACATCATCCTAGGCCATTTGGGATTCCTTAAATCAAATGGTGGTTGGATCTGTTGATGAAAGAAAAGATAGAAGATCAAATCTTATATCATAATATGAGAATTTCAAGAAGGAGGAAGTTGAGTCAGTGGCAGACATGTACAACAGGTTGAGCTCAAGCATAAATGAGCTAAAAACCTTGGACAAGGACATTACCCTCATAGAGTTGAATGACAAGATCCTCATATGCTTCCCAAGCTCATGGGACTCAAGGATCTGGCCCATCAAGGAGGCCAGAAGCCAAAATGAGATTTCCACTGAATCTTTTTTGGGAAATTTAAAGTCATATGAACAACTCATCAAGACCAGAGAAGAAGCTGAGAAAAGAACACCTCCACCAATAAGGAAGGAGCACAACATCGCATTCAAGGCTGCTGGAGAGACAGAGACTCCAACAGTTAATGAAGAGTTGATGAGTCTATTTGCCAAAAGATTCTACAAGATGGCAAGGAAAGACTTCAGAAGAAAGTCATCCAGGCAGGATGACAAGCCAAGGTATTATAAAACCCCTACTAAGGAAGTGGTTTGCTTTGGCTGCAGGAAACCTGGACACTTCATCTCTGAGTGTCCAGATAATCAGAAGAAGGAGAAGAGAAGAGAGAAGGACACAAGAAGACAGCACAGCAGCAGGCCTTCTTCCAGCAAATATAAGAAGAAGGATAAAGGCTTTATAGCTGAATCCTGGAGTGAAACAGAAGATGAATCCACATCTTCAAACTCCAGTGAAGAAGAAAAGGAGGCAAAGGAGAAGGAAGTTTGCCTCATGGCAATTGATGCCAGCTGTAGCAGATCTGATTCAAAAGAATCAGATGATGAAGAACTCCTCTCTGAAGAGGATCAGGTAAATGCTTCTTATGATTTTCAATCAGAAGAATTTAAAGTAGAATTTAAAAGCTTGTGTTTAGGCCTAATAGGATCTGAGAAGGAAATCAAACTCCTCGGGGAAAAGCTGTTAGAGCAAGATAAAATCATTGTTGAAAATGTAAAACTGTCTGAAGAACTAAAATTTGCTAACCATAAAAAAACCGTTCTAAAATCTGAATTAAGTAAGGCTAAAGAATTAGAAGAAACTCTTAAAGGAAGAAGCTTAAAACTGTTAGACATAACTAGCACTATAAATGCCAGAATAAATAATAGCAAGCTAGGATTAGGTGCTTCCTCCAGTGAACTAATTTTAATTCAGAAGAATCACCTGTCAAAACCAGTAAATTTTATATCTGATAAAGGTAAGAAAAACACTGAACAAGTCAATAAGGTTAATGAAGTCCTTAAACAAATTGAAACAAAAAACAAACTTAAAAAACTGAAGAATAATAAAATTAACAATGTTCAGCAGTTATCGTCGAACTCAGATCGACGATACATGAACAGATCGTCGACCTCAAAATAACGATCTCTGAACGCAAACTTCAGTAATAATCAATCTTCGATCTACGATCGACGATATCAGTATGGTTCGTCGACCAGAGATCGACAATTTTGGTGCCCCAAGAATGAATATCTTCATTCTTCGAGCAGAGATCGAAGATCTCATCCAACATCGTCGAGCTCAGTTTGACGATCCAACAAGAAATCGTCGATCAAAGATCCTAACAACAGAAACATAAAATCAAATAGCAACATTAATCCTTTCAATCAATGGATAATACCACCAAGAAGATATCATTCTAAAGGTTACAAAAATCAACCTGAATGTTCTTACATTCTCAGTTACAGTTATGTAAATCAACAAGGACCCAAGGTTACCTGGGTCAAGAACAACTAACTATCATCCTTGCAGGTAAAGAGTTGTGCAGCATTTAATCAATAATGATATCTGGATAGTGGTTACTCCAAGCATATGATAGGCAGCAAGGACAACTTAAGTGATTATAAGTCCAAGCTGGGACCAAAGGTTATCTTTGGTGATTCAAACTGTGGCCAGACCAAAGGCTATGGAAAAGTCAAGATAAGAGCAGTGACTTTCAAGAAGGTTGCCTATGTAAGTGGATTGAAGCATAACCTCATCTCAATAAGTCAACTTTGTGATGAAGGTTATCATGTAATTTTTAACTCTAGCTCTTGTATTATTTCATCTAAAGAAAACAAAACTGTTTTAATTAGAAATAGACAAGGCAACATATATTTAATTGATTTTCTTTCTGCCAACTCAGACATCTGCTTACTTAATATAATTAGTAATCAGAATGAACTTTGGTACAAAAGGCTAGGTCATGTAAACATGAAAAACATTACTAGGCTATCAAAATATAACCTTGTGAGAGGTCTGCCTTCTGGTCCCTACAAGAAGGAAGGTCTCTGCAGGGCTTGTCAACTAGGCAAGCAAACTAAATATAGTTTTAAATCTGTTAATAAAAGTGATTCACTTAGGATCTTGTATTTGCTACACATGGATCTTTTTGAACCCATTGTTGTACAGAGCCTAGGAGGGTAATCCTACACCTTAGTTATTATAGATGACTTCTCAAGGTTCACTTGGGTGTTCTTTCTGAGATCTAAGTTAGATACCTTTAAAGTTCTTACATATTTTCTCAGGATCATACAGATTGAGTACTCTACTCATGTTGCATTGATCAGAAGTGATCATGGTACAGAGTTTGAGTCTCTTCTTATGTATGAGTTCTGTGAGAAGGAAGGTATCAAGCGCTGCTTCTCAGCTCCTAGAACTCCCCAACAAAATGGGGTAGCTGAAAAGAAAAATATGACCCTAATTGAAGCTACAGGCACATTACTTGCAGATGATTACATGCCCCTAACCTTCTGGGCAGAGGCTGTAAGCACAGCAAATCATGTCCTGAATAGGATTCTGATACACAAACTAAAGAATAGGACTCCCTATGAATTACTTAAAGGGAAGAAACCTAAAATCACTTATTTTAAAGTATTTGGATGTATATGCTATGTACATAACAACAACAAGAGATACATTAGAAAGTTTGAAGCTAAGGCTGAAGAGGGAATTTTTCTAGGATATTCCCAAGTAAGCAAAGCTTATAGGGTTTTTAATAAATCATCATTAAAAATTGAGGAATATGTTCATGTTACCTTTGATGAAACTAACATGTCTTGCAAGGAGAAAGAAATTTCTACAAATAATCCTTTGTAGGTACCTCACTTGTGTGAGAATCTGGATGGTCTAAGCCTCACCAAAGAGGGTCCAACACATTCTTCTCCACAAGATAAAGAAGAAAGTGAAGAAGAAAGCACAGAAGCAGCTGAACTTCATCCAATAGCAAACATAATTCCATATGAGGAATTAAATCCAATTGTTGTTGCTGAACCACATCCACCTACTGATCTTATCACACTAAGGGATCACCCAAGATCCCAAGTGATTGGAGACATCTCAGTAGGTGTAAAGACAAGGCATCAACTCAACCAAGACTTGATGCATGCATGTTTTCTCTCTCAAGTTGAATCTCAAACCATAAAAGATGCTGAGCAGGATCCCCACTGGATCATTACTTTGCAAGAGGAACTCAACCAGTTTGAGAGATGTAAAGTTTGGGATTTGGTTCCAAGACCCCAAGACTACCCAATCATTGGAACCAAATGGGTATACAGAAACAAACTAGATGCCCAAGGTGTAATTGTGAGAAACAAGGCTAGGCTTGTTGCTCATGGTTATAGGCAAGAAGAAGGAATAGACTATGACCAAACATTTGCACCAGTTGCAAGACTAGAGACAATCAGAATTTTCCTTGCTTATTCTACCTACAAGAAGTTCAAAGTACATCAGATGGATGTGAATAGTGCTTTTCTGAATGGAGAGCTAAAGGAAGAGGTTTATGTTGAACAACCTCCAGTTTCATCTCTCCAAATCATCCCTCTTTTGTCTTCAAATTGCATAAAGCCCTTTATGGTTTAAAGCAAGCTCCAAGAGCTTGGTATGAGACCCTAGCTAGCTTTCTGATATAGCATAAGTTCACTAGAGGCATATTAAATAAAACATTATTCATTAGACATCATAAGGACCAAACTTTGTTAGTACAAATTTATGTGGATGACATTATATTTGGGTCTACTGATTCCAAATTATGCAAGAAGTTCTCTGACCTCATGCATTCAAAATTTTAAATGAGTAGCATGTGTGAGCTCACCTACTTACTTGGTCTCCAAGTGAAGCAATTGTCTGATGGCATCTTCATCTCCCAAGCTAAATATGTTAAAGAGTTTATCAAAAAGTTTGGGATGACAGATGCCTCAACAAAGAAAACACCAATGGCTACCAATGCTGTAATTGACTCTAATGCACTTGGGAGACCTGTGGATCAGAAATTATATAGGGGCATTGTTGGGTCCCTACTATATCTTACAGCTAGCAGACCTGATATCATGTTTGCCATATGTCTTTGTGCTAGGTTCCGGGTGAACCCTAAAGAATCTCACCTAGTTTTTCTAAAAAGGATTATAAGATATATAAAGGGTTGTCCTAGTCTAGGTCTCTGGTATCCTACTGAGTCGGAGTTTGAGTTAACTGGATACTCAGATGCTGACTTTGTTGGATGCAGAGTGGACAGAAAGAGCACCTCAGGAACTTGTCAGTTCCTTGGCCTGAGATTAGTGTCCTGGTTTTGCAAGAAGCAGTCATCAGTGTCTACATGAACTGCTGAAGCAGAATATATTGTAGCTAGCCGTTATTGTTCCCAGATGCTGTGGATTCAAAACCAACTCCTGGACTATGGGTTCAACTTAAATAATTCAACTCTGCTATGTGATAACACAAGTGTTATAGCTATAGCACAAAATCAAGTCCATCACAGTAGGACTAAGCATATAGACATTATGCATCATTTCATTAGAGAGTGTAGACACAAACAAAATTAAACTTGTCTATATCTACACTGATTTGCAAAAGCTGGTATTTTCATCAAGCCCCTGGATGAAAGAAATCATTTGTTCTTTGTAAATCAGCTTGGAATGATCAATGGAGAAGACTTAATTTAGTTTCTGTCTACACTCAAAAAACTCTTCAAATTTCGTCGACCTGAGATCGACGAACTCCCTATTAATAAAGATAGTTTCGTCGACCTAAGATCGACAAACCTACTTCAGAAAACTTTCGTCGAATGGAGCTCGGCGAAATTTCTTCAACCCTTCAGACTGAGATCGACGAATTGTTTGACTCCAAATTATTTCGTCGACCTCAGATCGAAGAACTATTTCTTTTAGTGGAACGGAGTTTGTCGTTTAATATTCTGGAAAACCTTATATTTAGGTTTTATTCGACCTCTGTCCCGCCCTTTTAGTTCCCCTTTGCACTTGATCTTCATTTTCTCTCTTGCAGGTGCACTCATGGAGATTCCAACAGGAACACTTGCATCGATGAAATTTAACAATGGATTCGACGTGGATTTTGATTCCTTCCAGCACTCAGATCCAATCTTCCTACACATTCTAAAATTGCTGGAAGACCAACAATTGAAGAATCTGCTGACCACCAGAATCAAGTTACCTGGCATAGAGATCAGAGAATGGGTATACACTACGTCTATAGTAGAGGACAACACCATGATTGGATCAATAGCGGGTACTGCTATCTCTCTCTCTCCCACCGTCTTAATTGAAATTTTTGGATTAAATAATGGAGAAGAAGAATTAGAAATCGATAATGAGGAATATGATATGATGCTGAGTATGATGGGTTATTCTAGAGAAAAACCAAATAAATTGCTAAAGAAACACCTATCTGTTGAGTTCAAGTTTCTCGCAGATATTATTGGGAAAGTCTTGCTAGGCAAGCACACTGCGCATGACTATATAACCAGGCATTAATTTCTGGTTATGTGTGCAGTGGTGAATAAGAAGCAGGTGAACTGGGCACAGATCATTTTTGATCTTATCAAGAAAAAGAACAATAAAAAGGAAGTTAACTTTGGAAGGATCCTTGGGATCTTCTTTAAAGAAAAAGCTACTGAATCACTTGTCTCCCAGACCATATTCATCAATGCTAGTAAAAGGCTCACTTGTGCCTTGTTTGGCAAGTGGGAGAAGACAATCACAAAGCCCTCTAAGGCTTCATCCTCTGCCACCCAAGCTCCTGAGAGTACAAGGGCTGCTCCAGCCACTTCCCACCCTACTGAAGAGGTTCCATCCACCACTACACAACCTCTAGCACTCCAAACTCCATCCATAGTAGCAATTCCTACATCTCCAACCCATATTCCCTCTCATATTCCTTCTCCCCAGCATGATACATCACTGCCATCACCACCCATCTCCTCTTCCAAGGAATTTAGCTGACATCCCTATCCAACCTCTCATCCCTCCCATCCTTCAACCTCCTATCATCCTCTCAAACACTCCCTCTCCTCCAAATGACTTTCACCAAGACACACAACTCCCACCTCCACCTCTACCTCTAAACTCCACCAGCAAATACCACTTCACTCAACCAACCCCTGCCACAACATCTACCTCCCCCCTCATGGATCCTTCCATTGTCTCTCACATTATCCTCCTCACACCCCTTCTAAAATCACTCATAGAGAGGCTATCCTCTCTTGCTGCTCAATCTCCTCTCTAGCTGCACAAAATATCTTCTTTCACTACTGCTCCCTCTTTAGTTGGGGGCCTGGCTTAAGTTCCAACTGAAACCTGGCAGGGGAGATACTTGATGAAGAGCAGTAAAGTTGTAGCAGAAGAAACAGCACAGCAGAATCAGTTGAAAAGGATACGGAATAGTAGAAGCAGATAGATATAGCAACAGAAAAACAGCAGACAGCTGAGTTAGTTAAAACTGACATGGAAACAGAAGGAGATGTAGCAACAGACGTACAAGAAGAACTCTATAGCAGCAGATGTACCAACAGGACAGCACTAAGCCAATCATGGCTATAGTTCCCTATACCACACCAAATTATCTCAGGGACTTATGCAGCTCCAAAGTCTTCCAGAATTGCTTCCCCATCATCTCATCCCCTATTACACCAGTTTATGGTATGGATGATTCCCCCAATGCCTGATATAGATGCACTAGTCATGGCTGATATTGAGGAAGAAAATAAATCAGCTGCATTTCCAGCTTCTCCTTTAGTTCCTTCCATGACAGAAAAGTCAGCAATTTCTGATGACACAATAAGAGAGATTGATGAACTGTATGATAATCCACAGCAATTAGATGATGATGATGATGATTCTGATGAGGATCAAAAGAGGAAGAAAGTTTCCAAGAAGAGAAAATCTCCTCCACTTCCTGCCCCAAAACCCAATCCAGCAAATGACACACCCTACTACATCTTGGAGAATATTACTCCATACAAGGGTATGCCAGTATGGATGTGGCTATCCAAGAATGAACAGAAGGCTAGGAAGAAAAGCAGAAAATACTCACATCCTCCAGTTCAAAGATACAGGAAGGACCCTCCTCCTCCTCCTCCAGCTGCTGGTGCTTCGGGCACAACTTCTCAAAGTCCTACCCAGGTTCAAACCTCTCAGAGACATCAAGGTAGATCCTCTTCTTCTGGAAGCAGCTAGCAGAGATACTATTCCTCAGACAAGCAGTACCAACATCAACAACAGCAACAACAACAACTTTATGAATATCAAAAAGCTGAGAGCCCCAAGAGACCTGCTTCCCCTCCTGTACCATATGAAGATCCTGAAATAGCACCAACAGCTAGGATGGCCAGATTCCAAGAACTGGTTGGCCTCTCTATGATCAAGAAAGCCAGAGCTGAAGGAAAGGATCCATTACAATATACTACCATGTCTACATATAGGAAGGAAGAGCTCAACAGGTTTGCAAAGGCTAACAAATTTTTCAATGTTGATGACTACATGAAACTGCATCCAGAAGCAGTAGTGCCAAGGGTTACATCTTTAAATATCATTGGGGCTGCTGATATGACAATGACAAAGGCACAAGCTGTAAATCCCAACAGGGAAATTACTTTCAGTAAGTCTGGAGAGAAGAGCAAAAAGGAGAAGATCAAAGAAGAGAAGAAGCCAAAGAAATGACACTTGAACCATCTCTAATGATTCCTGATTTTGCTTAAAACTGCATTCTTGTTATCTGATACAAAGCCTGTTTTATATATATATCTGTTGCATTCATTATTTTTTCTGCCAGATATATGCCTTCTTGCTTTGTTTCTCTTCTTAATTATGTTTGAGTATGTAATTAGTGACCTCACCCAAATAGGGGGAGATTGTTGGATCCCTAGTAGGATTTGGGCTAAGTTCACTAAGTTTGGATCTTATGACCCAACATGTATAGCCAGGGTCATGGTTGTGTTAGAGTCTAGGCCAAGTCCTTAGAGTCAACATCACTTGGACCAGCCATCAACAGACTGCCAAAGACTCAAGACTTAGAGATTTCAAAGACTCGGTAAAATGAGTTCGACGTTCGTCGAACTCAGGTCGACGAAAGTCATGCTCAGCTTGACAAAATCAGAGAAAGATTCTTTGAGCTGAGCTCGACGAACTCCGTTCACAGTTCTCAGGTCGACTAATTCTGGATCATATGCTTGAACACTCAACGCTAGAGAACATATCAAATATCTTAAGTCCAGAATCAAACTCAGGTCGACAATCTTGAATCTCAACTTGACGAACTCAGTTCTCACGACTCCAGTCGACTAATTCTGGATCATATGCTTAACATCAATGCCAGAGAACATCTCAAATATCCTAAGTCCAGAATCAAACTCAGGTCGACGATCTTGGATCTCAGCTCAATGAACTGTGAACTCAGGTCGACGAATCCAAACTTGGTTATTTTAATCCTTCTGTCCCTATTATAATGTAATAATTCCTGAGTAATTAATGCTAAAATATTCTCTGAATATTACCGTTTGATGGAGCATTAATTACTGTCTTCATCAGGGTTATTTCCTGCAATTTTTCAAAGGGACAGTTGGGGAAATCAATCAATGCAAAATATTTTTAGGCCGTCAGCATTGAATGCAGAAAGGATATCAAAATTCAAAAGGACTTTTACATGGAAAATATAAAATATGGATTCTTCCTCTTCTTGGACAGACAACTAGTGAGGAAGAGAAGAACATCATCGTCTCACAACAAGGATTTCTCTGCTCTCGCTATCTCTTAACAATAAAGTGCTAAAAGAAAGAACAGCTAGACCAGAAGAAGAATAGCTTCTAGAAGAAGAAGAACAACTATTCAAATCAAGATTCTTCTTCTTTTTTCTTCCTCTCGGGAACTTTCAAAGGACAACAACTACTACATCAGTCAAAGAAGTTCCTAAAGATCTTATGGTTGAAGTTAAAAGCCTGAAGGCCTATCACCCTGAAGTAAAGTTCCAACCACCTGAATTTATTCACTATCTCAGGGGGAGCTTTTGCTGCCATCAAATCCACAGAGTCTTCTCAGTTGTATAATTGAGAAAGAGAAGACATAATCACTCTCTCATCTCCCCACTGTATAAAGAGTTCTCTACTCCCTTCAAAAGTGATTCCTGGTTGCAAGTCACCTGACCAAAAGACTTGAGGTTTGGTTTTTGAGCACCTAATCAAAAGCTCATTGGTGTCAGGCACCTGATCAAAAATCTGAGTGGATTCCTACCAGGGTGGTAGAAGAGTGGACGTACCTAGGTTGGGGAACCACTATAAGTTCTTATGTTGTCTGGTTTCCCTTTTCTTTTTGTTCTTGCTGTGGCTATGCTAGTTGGGACTGCTCCATTTTTGCTTGATTAATTTTTCATTCTGCAACTTTTTATTTACTGCAAAAGTTCAAATAGTTTTTTAAGGATACTCTATTCACCCCCACCCCCCTCTAGAGTATTCCAGATATAACACCCCACTTTCATGTTAAGTTTATGAATGATATTCTATCTAAGAAGAAAAAATTCGTAGATAAAGAAATAGTTGCGTTGACGGAGGAGTGTAGCGCAATACTACAAAAGAAACTACCTCCAAAACTAAAAGATCCTGGAAGCTTCACAATACCATGTTCAATAGGAGTGAAGTTTATTGGGATAGTATTGCATGATTTGGGGGCTAGTATAAACCTAATGCCTTTATCTATCTATACGAAGTTAGGTCTCGGGGAGATTTCTCCAACATCTCTCACTCTTCAGTTGGTCGATAGATCCTTAGTATTTCCTAAGGGAGTTGTTGAAGATGTATTGGTCAAGGTAGAGAAATTCATTTTTCCAGCCGACTTTGTAGTGTTGTACATGGCCGAGGATACGAATGTGCCCATTATTCTAGGAAGACCTTTCTTAGCAATGGGGAGGACACTCATAGATGTCAAAAAAGGCGAGCTAACGATGAGAGTTAATGTGCAAGAGGTGATATTTAATATTCTTAAAGCTATAAAATTCCCAAATGATAAGGAAGAATGTCATCTCATTGAGGAAGTAGAAGTGCATCCTCAATTAATACATAATGAGGTAGACATAGATCTAAAACTATTAAAGCTTTTAATCAATGAAGAGTGGACAGACGAGTTCGAAAAGGAAGAGTATGAGAAGGCCTTTGAGGTCTGTGAGCGGCTACCGCCCTTTAAAAAATTTGATACATTACTTAGGCCAAGCAACTCAAAAGTTTTAAAACCTTCTAATCTTGAACCTCCCTTATTGGAGTTAAAACACTACTACCTAAAAAATCTGAAATATGCTTTCTTAGGAGAAAAAATAATCTTGTCGGTCATCATCGACTCATCTTTAGAGCATTAGAATGAAGAAAAATTGTTGAACGTCCTTCGTGAGTTTAAGGAGGCGATGGGATGGACTATTGCTTATATCCGTGGAATTAGCCCCTCTATTTGTATGCACAAAATATTATTAGAAGATAATTCTAAAGAAAGCATTGAGCACCAACATAGACTTAGTCCTCCCATAAAAGAGGTAGTAATGAAGGAGATAATTAAGTCGCTAGATGCAGGTATTATTTACCCCATTTCCGATAGTAAATGGGTTAGTCCAGTTCAATGTGTACCTAAGAAGGGAGGTATGACTATCCAACAAAAAGATAATAATGAACTAATATCCACTAGAGTAGTAACGGGTTGGAGAATATGTATGGATTATCGAAAGTTAAATAAATCAACAAGAAAGGATCATTTCTCGTTACCATTCATCGACCAGGTATTAGACAGATTAGCAGGGAATGAGTACTTTTGCTTCTTGGATGGTTATTATATTTATAACCAGATTATGGTAGCAACCGAAGATTAGGAGAAGACGACATTCACATTCCCATATGGGATATTTGCATTCCGTAAAATGTCGTTCGGATTATGTAATGCCCCTGCCACATTTCAACATAGTATGATCTCCATTTTCACGAACATGATGGATGAAGATATTGAAATTTTCATGGATGACTTTTCTGTTTTTGGAAAATCATTTAATGGTTGCTTAGAGGTATTGAAGAAGGCCTTGAGTAGGTTTGTGCAAGCTAATCTAGTTCTTAACTGGGAGAAGTGCCACTTCATGGCACGAGAGGGTATTGTGCTCGGGCACAAGGTGTCTAATAAAGGATTAGAAGTGGACCGGGCAAAGATAGAAGTCATTGAAAAGCTTCCCCCACTAAACAATATAAAAGGAATTCGTAGTTTTTAGGCCATGTAGGATTTTATAGGCGATTTATTAGAAACTTTTCACAATTATCTAAACCCATAAGTCGACTTCTTGAAAAAGATAATCCTTATATTTTTGATGAAAGTTGTTTAGATGCATTTCAAACTTTGAAGAAAAATTTAACTTCATCGACTATTATTATTACTCCGGATTGGTCTCTTCTTTTTACTTTAATGTGTGATGCCAGCAATTATGCAGTAGGAGCGGTATTGGGTCAAGTGCATAATAAAATTTTCACACCATATACTATGCTAGTAAAATGTTTATGAGTGCTCAAATCAATTACATAACCACTGAAAACGAGTTACTAGTTGTGGTATTCGCATTTGACAAATTCTGTTCATATTTGATAAACTCAAGGGTTGTAGTATTTACGGATCATTCAGCTATTCGATATTTAATGGAAAAATGAGATGCAAAACCAAGACTCATAAGATGGGTCCTTCTCATGTAGGAATTTGATCTCGAGATCAAAGATCGTAAGAGAGCAGAGAACCCAATTACTGACCATTTATCGTGGCTAGAGAAGGAGTGTGAGAAAGACATTCATATTGAGATCAGGGAGAGTTTTCCAGATGAAAGATTGCTAGAAATCACGAAAGGTAACACTACATAGTATGCAGATTTTGTTAATTACATCGTTAGTAGATTGATTCCCCCGAATTTTAATTACCAACAAAGGAAACGATTTCTCCAATAGGTGAAATTCTACCTATAGGATGTACCATACCTATTCTGAATTGGTGTTGATCAAGTTATTCGCAGGTGTGTACCCGAAATGGAAGTCCAAAGTATTTTGGAAAAGTGTCACGCATCCCCATATAGAGGACATTTTAGGGGAGATCGGACAGCTATGAAGGTGCTGGAAGCGGGGAAGCAGGTTTTTATTGGCCAACACTATTTAAGGATGCTCATATCTTTGTAGAACAATGCGACTGATGTCAAAGAGTAGGAAATATTTATCGCGGTGCAAGCATGCCTATGACTAATATCCTAGAAATAAAAATATTTGATGTATGGGGGATAGATTTCATGGGTCCCTTCGTAAACCCAAACGGGAATCTGTATATTTTGTTAGCCGTAGATTATGTCTCAAAGTGGGTAGAGGTGAAAGCCACGCAAAAAAATGATGCCAAAGTTGTACTAAAATTTCTAAGGTCTAACATTTTCACCAGATTCGGTACACCTCGGGCTATAATTAGTGTGATGGAGGGGCACACTTTTGCAATTTGTAATTTAAATCACTGTTAAAGAAATATGGAGAGACTCATAAAGTTGCTCTCGCCTACCACCCACAAACCAATGGCCTAGCGGAAGTTTCAAATCGAGAGATTAAATCAATATTAAAAAAAATGGTAAATGCCACTCGTAAGGATTGGTCGCAAAAGCTAAATGATGCTTTATGGGCCTATAGAACGATATTTAAAACTCTTATAGGATTGACCCCATACAAAATGATTTATGGGAAGGTGTGTCATCTTCCGATGGAGCTGGAACATAGAGCTTATTGGGCCATAAAAAAAATTGAATTTCAAATTTCAAGAAACAGGCAAGAAAAGACTACTACATATTAATGAATTGGATGAGATTCGATCGAATGCATATGAGAGTTCGAGGATATATAAGGAAAGGACAAAGAAATGGCATGATTCAAGACTAACTGTAAAAGAGTTCAAGACGGGATAATTATTCTTGCTATTTAACTCGATACTAAAATTATTTCCAGACAAACTTAAGTCTAGATGGTCGGGACCGTTTAGAGTAAAAGAGGTGCACCCGTTTGGAGTGGTAACAATTTGCAATGAGAAGGATGGCTCTGAGTTCAAAGTGAACGGCCAAACATTGAAGGATTATTATGTATAAAATTATCATCGTGTGGAGATGGTCATAAATTTATAATCATAAGTTGAGAGGAGATACGTCTGGCCGAGACGTTTTAAAGGAGGTGTTTGGTGAGAGGCAACCCATCGTATCTTATAATTTAAATATAAATATGTGTTTTTATATATTTAAATAAAAATAATAATAATAATAAATTGGTTGATTTTCATTAGTAGAGTAACAATTTTGGAGGAAGCGGAGCAGCTTGGCACTAGTTGATAATGACCAATCATCAGGAGAAGTGAAAAGGCTGGAATAGTGAAAATTTGGCCAAAATTTTGAAGGAAATGGAATTTGTTATCTAGCAGCCATTTGTTCTAACAACCCAAAAACATATGTAATGGTTTATTTTTTTCTGTCCGGGCGCGTGGAAAAGGCGCGGTTGCCCTCTAGCGTCAGTTCGACTGAACCGGTGCGCGCGAGCGATTTAGGTCTAG
The DNA here is from genome assembly GCA_039513925.1 of Platanthera zijinensis. Lineage (NCBI taxonomy): Eukaryota > Viridiplantae > Streptophyta > Magnoliopsida > Asparagales > Orchidaceae > Platanthera > Platanthera zijinensis. The sequence continues at coordinate 244,257,920 of CM077079.1, read as the reverse complement.
GTTTATTTAAACTGAGTAAGTTTTTAATTATTAAATTCGCTATAAAAACATTTCCTAAATCTGGTTAATTAAAATATTACCATAATCTCACAAATTCCAATGCCTAATATACTCCTCTTTTCCAAATCACTACAACTTAGACATTTCTTGAGTAGCTACCTAGGGTTTTCGGGAGAGGGCAAGGGAGCGAAGATTGGCGTGGTAAGAAGAGGCGCTCGACAGCCCGTTCCATTATCACCAGAAAGGAGAGTGGGATGGCTGATGGGCTTCTCTAGAGGTGCGACTAGATTTCTGGAAGCAAGCGGCGATCGGTGCGGCAGTAAGAGGCATCGACATCATCGTGGAAAAAGGGGCAACGCTCGGCAGCTTGAGACATCAACACCAGCACTGGTCTTTCTAATGGCACAAGTAGATTTCTGGAGTCGGTGCAGGTCGAAATCTAGAGGCGGTATCATCGACAAGTAAAGTGATTGCGGTGAACGTCAAGGGCACAACTGGATTGAGGGATCCAGACTAGTAGAGAGTAGCGAAACCTTGCAACCTACAATAAAATCAGTAGTCAGTGGGCTCGATACTACTAACCGAGGGTATTGGAGGCAGCAAGATTTCTATGTTATAACTCCTAACATTGCACTCATGGAGAAGATCAAAGAGGGAAAAATTATTTCCATTTTTATTATGTTGTGTATATTTTTAGATTAGAATTATGTCATCCAAAAGGAAAGATAAGAGAAGGAAGGGGAAGGTGGTTGTTAGAGAAAAAGCATTCTCTAGTGAGGCGTTGAGTATTGGTTTCAATCATTGAAAATACTCCCTTTCATCTTTGAAAGAGGATTCAAAATGGAAAAGAGGGCGTGGAGTGTCACTTATGCGGAGAGGATTCAGACGCTCTAGTGGGAGGCATTCTATCACCCAAGGACTGAGGCTATCCTTCCCATGGTTTACAAATTTTATGCAAATGCTAAAAGCGTAGAGGGAGAGATAGTGACTGTTAAAGGAAAGGAGGTTGCGTTTTCTGCAGAAAGAATTAGTGACATGTTCAATTTGGAGGATCAAGGCCATGAAGATTATGCTGGAATTCTGAATAAGGTCTCTCTTAAGAAAATAACGGATATAGTGTGTTGCACACTGACACCGGAGTGGGCGAGTAAAACACAAAAAGTACTAAATACATCATGTCTAACTATGGAGGCTAATGTATGTCTTCTGTTTATTAATGCTAGTATTATGCCCACCCGACACCCCAACACTATTGCATTGGACAGGGTAGCTTTGATCTACAGTATTATAAAGGGACTACAGTTTGATTTAGGGAAGATTATTACATTGTAACTTCGGCAGAAAATTAGAGAGGAGAAGCCTCGGCAACTTTGGTTTCCAGCCCTCATAACTGAGTTGTGTCTTAGTGCTGGTGTGAAAAAGGATGTGGAGGACATGGTTACACCTGTGAAGTGCCATATTATTGAAACGGTTGTCGAAGTCAATATCAAGGTTGCTAAGGGAGCCCAGGAGAGGGGGAGTAGTTGGAGGCCATGATTTGATACTCAGACTTCAAGGGCACCAACAGCTGGCCCTATGCGTAGTACTATTCCAGCAGCGGACCATGGTACCGATCCCGATTTGTTGATGGAGCATATTAAGTACATCAAAGCCTATTAGCGGTGTCAGCATCTTTTTGAAAAGGATCAGTTTGAAGATATTCGTGCGAACATCCGTAAAATCATGGAGAAAAGGAAGATTCCGGTGTCTGAGCAAAATTTTAGGATGTTGGGCCAATTTGACGATAAAGGCTACCTACTGACATCGGACCAGACGAGAGTTGATCTAGCAAGGGTTGCAGAAGATGACATGGATGAAGTGGATGATGAGGATGCGGGAGATGATGAGGAAGCGGAAGATGATGAGTATGTAGAAGATGACGTGGAGGAGTAGTAGGATTACTCACTGTCCACATTTACTTTTGCATGGTTCTGATTACATTTTGTTGTAGATATATTTAGCATATTTTGCTTTATGCTACATTCGGATGTGTTATTGGTATGGACCATATTTTGGGTGTTTTATATTTTGTGGGGGTACACCTTTGAGGTTACATTTCGTTACATTATAATTTGTATTTTGATAATAGTTTTAGGATGCTAACTGTGCTGCACTTGGGATGTATTGTGGGGATCTATTATGTGATATGAAATTTTGGTTGATGCCTGTGGAGCTTCACTTATATGTGTTTTGATGTTTCATGATGATTACTGCATTACTTTCATATTGTATTTGATCCGCCACTAATTGAAAAATAAGTATTATGATATGTACCTTTGTGTGTCTGTTTTATTTTGATATTGACTACACTACTTATGATGTTGACACTGCAGTTTCATTTAACTTATCCATTGAGCAGATTAATTTGGAAATTGTGTAGAATTATTTGTGAACATGTTTTGCACTAATTTTAATGAAGTTTACTAAGAAAATGGGGAATGAAAGTTGTTGGAATTGCGGGTATTCTGAGGACAAATGGATAAAGTTGTTAGCATTCCAAATTCAGGGAAGTTGTTAGTATTTCAATTACTTTTTTTTTGTATGATTATGTGCTTATTAGTAAAAATCATTTTAGAGTATTTTCATGGTAGAAATGTATCTTTTCTAGGGACTAGCAAAAGACTTAAGTGTAGAGGTGGTGGTGTTATAACCCCCACCATTTGGATGAAGAATAATTCACTAAACCACGATTTGAATGATCTTAATTCTTGTTTAAATTAATCAATAGACTATTCTAGACGTATTCAATGATAATTAATTAGTATGATTGAACAATCCAAAGAGTTCAATTAGTGAATTTGAAGTTAGTAAGATTTTTTTTTATAAAGCTCCTTAAGCTTTTTTTTGTTTTTATGCATAAAATTGTTGTTTACTTCCAAGGCAATCTTTTGAGATTGACCTCTACAAGTAACAAGAGGGGTGAGCATGAACTAAGTCAATGATGTAAGTCAAGACATGAGCTTGGGTAGTTATTCCATTTTGATCATACACTAGAACATTTGAGCTTGAAAATTTTTATACACATTATTTCAGATTTCCTATTAGTTGGGTCTTAGTAAATTAACCATTTATGGGTGTTTAATTTTTATAAAAAAAATGGTTTAATTTCATAGTGATATGTGGCCTAAGTATATATCTATATACTTGGAATGATCTTAACTATGATAAAAAAAAAGGGTTAAGTAAATTTATGTCATAGTGATATGCGGCCTAGATATGTGAAAACGTACTTGGAATGATCCCAACTATGAGTAAAAAAGAGATGAGAAAAAAATGGTTGAACATCATAGTGATATGTGTTCCGGGTATGTGCACTTATACATGGAATGATCCCTACTATGAATAGAATATGTTAACCCCATAATATGGTGAATTACTAAGATTACTAACTAAGGAATGTCATTCTGCTATCAAGGTTTATCCATGATTCCAAATCAAGCCAAAGTTTATTCTATTTTCAATTAATCTACTAACACATATGGAGGCTAAATCAAAAACATAGCCTATACTTTCCCTTTTCAATATTTACAGTGGTTCAATGAGAAAATTGCATGGGAGTAAATTATTTTTAAAGGAAAGCACACACCGCACTAAGGAACTTATTTGAGCTTTATCTTCTATCTAACTAATGGATTTGTGAATTTTGAGCTCTTATTGATTTCTAAGCCTATCCGTTAAGCAAAGCAGATTTCTTGAGTAAGCTTTGATTAGGTTATTTTTCAAGAAGGATCATTTGAATTTGTATCTTCATTTTATTACTTCATCCAATCCATTGATATGAATTATCTTTGCTAGGGACTAGCAAAAGTTCAAGTGTGGAGGTGTGATAACTTCTCAAATGAAGTTATCTAGTCCCCTATTTTTATATAATATTTGTAATAAATAAAAAAGAAATGATTTAAATGAGTATAAATATTCATAAATTCATATTTATTTTATTTAAAGTTGATTAAGCTATTTTGCACATGTTTTTCTTATTAGAAATGTCATGAAAATCGAACCAAAAAAGTAAAAGCTGGAATTATATTTTGGGTTGTACAGTTATTTTAGAAACTAGTTTCAGTTGTTATAATAAGTTCTAGGCAGAAATAAAATTCGAATTTCGAATTTTGTGCCAAATTTAATTATGGAAGGATGCATCTATTGGAAGGGGGTTGCACGTTTTTAAGAGGGGAATCTCATGCCTATTGGAAAAAACGAAATTCAAGGGGGAGAGAGAGATCTTAGAACCATCATCTTAGAAGAGGAGAAGGAGAGGAACGACTAAGGTTTGGATGCACCGTCGAGAAGGAAAAAGGCTCTAAAGCGAGATATACATGCAAATTCCTGCAGCATTTAAAACTTCTTAAGCAAGTCTAGAAAGATCTTCCTCGTTGCGTGGTTTAATTCCTCAAACATGAACTAAATTTCTTGGTCTTGTATGTAGAGAGTACTTTAACTTATTGTGATGTGGTGTTTGTAATTTCTCTTTATGATTGATTAAAAACCTATCTTTGTTGAATTTATGTTCTATTTTGTGGAATTTTTGGATCAAGTATTCTTCTTCTAACTTACGTGGCGAGATTCGAGAGAGGGGTTACGTATTTTAGGGTTGAATCCTTTATTTTGCACGGCGAGATTCGAGAGAGGAGTCATGTAAATCGTTAACCAAAATTCCATCTTTATACTGTGCTGCAAGATTCGAGAGAGGAGTGGTGTAAGTATAACATAAAGTTCTACATAGCATAAAGAGAGAAAGAGATTTTCTCTTCATATTAGTAACATTGATTTGAGTGTTTTATGTTATTCTCATTCTGCCTAAGTTAGAGATAACTAGGAGAATTAGGGTAAACAGATTTCTGAGATCGAGAGATGATGAATTCCACTTTCAAATCGTTGCAGGATAGTAATTAATCATTTCATGAAAGATCACGCTAAAAACTCATCGCAATAGGCAAAGGAAATCAATGTACGAGACTACTTATCCAACTTTTTAAAAGTCTTTCTAAATAAATGTTACTTAGTTTTTATTATTCCCTTCTTTTTAACTATCCTTAATTCAAATTAACCTTCAATCATATTGCTTGAATTTAAAGAAAAGGTAGAGCTAGTACTTACTAGCATTAAATTAGTCACTTCTCCGAAGGAACGATCTTAACTCACTTTATATTACTTGATTCGGCACGTGCACTTGCGTTATTTTATACATCTATTTTACATATATCAGTCGTCCCCTAGGGACGGATGCAATTGGAGGTGTAACACCTCCCCTGTGAAGACCATATAATATGGGTCCGGCCGGGGCCCCACAACATACGGACACCACAGCTTTAGTATTAAAATATGATATGAAACTACCCAAACTCAAAACTCCAGACATACACAGCGGAAACATAAAACTAAAAGACAGAAGTTATCCACTAACCATAGAGTATCGAAATGGCCTTAAGGACTTACACAATATAAGTCCAAAAATATAAAAGTGCCAAGCACCCCTAGGCTACCTCGGCATGCAAGCCGGACATGATCAAACAACATCAACAAAACAAGGAAAAGAAACTAGCCAAGCACAGCAACACTTCATGAGGCTTAGGGCTTTTCGCCCGGCGCGCTAGCTCCTGCATGCGATCCTAGCCCTGAAAGGATTTGAAGTAACGTGGGTCAGCAAAGGCTGACCTCTACTGTGTAACAAATAACATGGCCGTAACGTTAACATCTCCTCCCGGCCGTCCCTAACGGACCCTGGGGTACCACTCCACCTGCAAGTTAACACTTCGTATACCAAAAGAGCATATATATATTAAAGCGGTAAAACAGGCTTGGATGTCTCATACAGCATACACGTTCTCTATGTTTTGTACAAAGTAAAAGGGGCCTACTATGCAACATGAATGCAACCCGGGTTTCACCCAAGGCACCCTAGCTCGTATGCATCTAGCACAACATCAAACATTGGGTACTTCCGTTTCCCCATTGGCTTAAAGCCGCAAACAAAAGGGAGACACCATGTCCCCAATGGCACACAGGCCGTCACACGGAACCTTGCAATGGCCCCACCCGCACATGGGCCTTAAAACCCCGGGCTTGCCATTTTGCGCATATTCTGACTTCGCACGTCAGGGTTCCGTCTCACACTGACCGATTCTAAGAAGCCTTGCTGGACCCCACCCGCTCATGGCCATATTGCCCGGGCTTGCCCTCCGCTCGGCATTCTCGTCAGTCTCACGCAAGGGCTAGTCTCACTGGGACACTTTCCCCACATGACTTGCGCGTCACGGGATAGCCAGCCGACCATGGAGACATAGCCGCGCCATAGCACAGCACAAACAAAGGTTTCCCCACCCCAATTGCCACTCGCACCGTGTCTTTCCCGTGCTCCAAGGAAACCATCTACCGCACAAAGCGGAGCTAACCTCATCCGGTTCCGACTACGAGTACTCACTCAAATATAAGGGGGAAAACGCATACACACAACGGTGTTTGCACGCAAAACAAACGTGTTGCCGCAACAGATTTTCTACCGAAGTTCGCTATGCAACATCACCGGGTCAGACTATCGGTCGCGACCACGGCTTCACCCATAATGCCTAATCCGCTAACGGAGCGGATCTCTAATACAAGCATGTCGGGATGAACATACTCAACCCGGAGGTTCCTCTTGAACCGCTACACGAATCCCTCTCATTTGAGAGATTCGGCGCTCAAAACACGAAAGGAAGGGGATGTTATTCATGCATCCTAAATCCTAAAAACCGAGAGGAGAAGTGTCGTTACCTTCCGTCCCCTCTTCCTAGCCATGGAGAAGATTTGCTCGGTTGAACACCACCGCAACGCTCCCACCTTCGCAGATCTGAACTCCGCTCGCGAAACGGACCTCCGAAGCTTCGCCGGCAGCCGGAACTTGGCCTCCTTGCTCTCCCTTCTCTCTAGAACTTAGAGAGATAAAAGAAAATGGGGAATGAGGGTTGGAACCCTATTCCCGGCCTTAAACCACCCAGGGAGGCCCCCCACCATTGGATCTTCCAAGGAAAAGAACGAACGGCCACGATCGGAACCTAAATTAGAAAATCTGGGCCAAACACGGGTTGCAACACGGCCATGTTCCTGGCCGTGTTACCCATTCGCCGTATCGATCGATTCGAAAACCAGCACACGGCTCCTGACACGGCCTTCGACACGGCCTTCGACACGGCCGTGTCTCGCTCCACACGGCCGTGTCGTGACCCGTGTCATGGCACCCGTTTGCAACATTTTCAGTCAGAGAAGTACACGGCCTCTGACACGGCCCCTGACACGCCCGTGTCACCTGGGACACGGCTGTGTACAGACCCGTGTCATGCCCCGTGTGCACTGCCTCAGAAAGTTCGACACGACCCGATGCTACACGGCCTGGGACACGGCCGTGTGCCTGGCCGTGTTCCATACCCGACGATCGTCGACCTTAACATGGTCGACCACATGGCCAGCTCGACACGGCCAACACGGCCTCTGATACGGCCGTGTCGGGACCCGTGTCACCTGCTCAAAAACAGTCTTGGCCAAAAGCGATCCCCGTCGCTCCTACAACATTTTGGGGCGTTATAGGAGGGATGTTTGTTGTACTATTCAAAATGATGTTTATCGATGAAGCATGTAGAGGTGGTATATGTGAACTCCCTTTGACCATGTTTAGTTGGGCTCTAAGCGCATCCTCCTGTAGATGACGAAGCTCATGTCTCCTTATGTTACGTGTCTCTAGTCGTTCTGTAGTTGGTATCTTTCACTCTATGTTAAAAGGAGTCAAAAGCTACAAACACATGAGAAATTTATTCCTTTTAGAGTTTGATGATTTTATCCATTATAGTCCTATTATGTTTTATATGATCAGTATATCTTTCTAGGTAGTATTGATCATGCACAAAGCCTTATCTATCATACATCTTATTTTTTTCTCTTTATTTCTGAGGTGTGATCATAATAAATTATTTGTCTTGCATTATCTTTAAAGTTAGAGTAATAGTGTTGAATGTTTTATAACTAATGGCGAAGCTCATGTCTCCTCATGGTACGTGTCTCTCGTTGTTCTGTAGTTGGCATCTTTCACTCTATGTTAAAAGGGGTCAAAATCTACAAACATATGAGAAATTAATCCTTTTGTAGTATGATGGTTTTATCCATTATACTCCTGTTTTGTTATTAAGGTTGTCTAATTTTAATGATAATACAGGGCAAATAATTTATTGTGATCACACCTCAGAAATAAAGAGAAAAAATACGATGTGTGGCAGATAAGGCTTTGTGTAGGAGCAATACTACCTAGAAAGATATATTGATCGTATAAAATATTCCTCACAAAAGAAAAATGCAGAAAACACAATAAATCAAGTAGGTGATCTTATTCAGAGTGGACGACATGAAGGACCATGTATGTTATTCAATTTGGTACAAAAGTTTGATACCATTTTGTACAACAATAACGAACCCTTAACAACCTTAACTTAAAAACAATTAATGCCAAAATATATGTTAATATTCTCTTGATCATGGGTTTATTTCAGAGCAATGATTCAGACATCCCAAAAAAATAATGGAAAACTCTCAACTTTGGAACATGTTTCTTAAAATATAAAACAAAAATTAGTTAATATAAATGAGTTAATATAATCCAGGAGAAGAGAACTCTAATAGTTGAGTACTCAAAATTCAACATGTTAGTTTTCCACAGGAATCAGTGCACCTTTGATGACTCCATACTGCCTCTACTTACTATTAAGTTTTTTACTTTTCTATCGTTTATAAATTATTTGAGTTGTTCTTAAGTTTCTCAGAGTCATTTAAAGTTTGCATTTCATCTGCAGGTAAGTATAAGAAAATTAATTGGAAGTTACAAAACAGAGGGCATTGGGGGTCCACGAGAAAAATGAAGAGGAAGGGATTGGGAAGAACGAAGAGTAATAATGCTCATTTAAAACAATTTGGCTCCTATCATTTAGATGGTTCATGAGAATCAATCTCTTTTCGTGATTTAGTTTTTTCTCTCCGAAAAGTTTCATTTCCATGTATTCATGTAAACATCATTAACTTTTGTTAGAAGCATATTAATTTTCCCTGCGATGTATGCCAGCCCAAAAGGAGAAAAAAATACATAAACTATCGGGCGATCAGTACATTAAAGATTTGAAGAATGAATTTTTGTAGACTTGAGAGCATGACAGTAATGGGAAAATAAGCCCACCAAAACCATAAATTTTTAAAATCAAATCAATTAATTATTCTATCTCACCAACAACACAAATCAACTATCTCGAATGCGGCACTTGAAAGATGAAGATGTAGAGAACGCCTTTGAAAATCCGAAATAAGTGTACATTTTGCCAAAATGATTTAATATAAATGTGCAACACATGATGGCATAAAATTTCCATTGAACTTCGACAACATGCTCCAAAATTATCCATTAAACTCACACACAGAAAAAAATAAATTTTCATTGAACTTTGACAACATGCTCCAAAATTATCCAACTTAAACGCCACAAATTGATAAGCTTTTTGGCACTTTGCACCCCCAAATTACGGGGTTTGGCACTTTGCAATCCGAATGTTTAAAATTGCCAGTTTGCACCCCCGAATTTCTAATTTTTGGCACTTTGTACCCTGAAGACTGGAATTTCAGGGGTATTTAGGTCTGTCACTTACAACCACCCTCTTCACCACCACCTCTGTCTTCCTATTCTCCTCCAACACCTCGCCATCGTCCTCCTCACCCACTTCCCTCCCCTCTACAACCACCTCCCCAGCCTCGTCGCTCTCAAGTACTTCCAACTCTCCCTCTTCTTCCTCCTATGCAGCCTCTCCACCCGTACTGTATCCTTCATCGTCGGCGGTGCCTCCCCTGTAAGACCCCTTTTTTTTTTCTTTTTAAAACCCGGGGTCTTATGCCCAGAACCGCCGCTTTGCGGTGACACCTTCACGCCCGGGAAGATCATCACCACGAAACGCCGGTTCTGCCGGCCTTGTTCGATCACAATTGTAGTAGCAAATGGAATAGTAAGAAAAATGCAGTCCACATCCAAATCACATATAATCATAAGCTCCACGAAGGGAGTGTCCACAGAATAGTAAGAGAGTATAGAAAATAAGGGCTTAAGCCCGGTACATCAATATCCTCACTACAGATCTCTCATGCGGAAGCAAAGTAAAGCATCACTAGAAGTCGGTACTCACGATCTCAGCTGGCTGTGCTCCCGAGCTAGACTGCCCTGTCTCTAATCGCACCGGTCTCCTGGGCTGCTCCTCCCTGCTGGGCTCCGCGATCCCCTAATATGATGTGGTTCGAAAACCGTTAGTCTATAAGACTAAGCCCTATCGTCCCCCACCCCTTCCCCCATGCTCCTAGGCACCGAGCGGGGAGGAAGAAAGGAAAGGACGTGAAAGTGGAGAGTAAAACAAGCAGGTGACAGGGGAACCTAGCTAGCAATTTATAATCATGATGTAATAAATAAAGTAAGAAAAGAATTTAACCTTCACTTATGTGAGTACACATAAGCCAAGGGATCTTCTACAAGGCTCCCATCGTATAAAATGTCCCATACCACTTATACGTTGGGGTGTCGATTATCACAAGCAATATATATATATGTAAATTGAAATAACCTTAATTTATAAACTTGCCCACACAAGCTTATAGACCAAGGGGTCGTTTAGCAAGTCCTAATGTATAAGCGTCCCATTAAACTTATACATTAGGTGTCAGGTTATTATGAATGATTATGATATGCATCTATATGGTGGGTTAATGATGTTCAAGCAGTGCAACTCACCCACCCGACTTTGTGTACACAAACCTTTAGTTCCCCCTTTCAGAGCCGTTACCTCCCAGGATACCTCCGTAGTGGCAGACGGAAGCGGTGGGTTGGGCCTCGCCCACCTCAAAACCAGTATAGCACTACCGGTCTGACCTATCGTACGCCTCAACGCTTGGTGCACTAAGCGGACTACGCGTACTCTTTGCCGACAAGACCGCCGGACTTAGTTTGGCGAAGTGTAAAACCACACTTGCCGAGTCATCGTATTGGCGTCGGTGCAACGACCCTCCAACACCGAAGACCCACCACCTTAGGTATTTCTTATGCACATGCAACCTTGAAGTATCAACCAATGAGCCAACGCTCCCCAGACAAACCCGTCCGTAATAGCCAACAACCGAGCCAAAACTCCCCGGACTAACCCGTCTGGCTTAAATTCCAAACCTCATCCCTTGAACACCGCGGGATGACGCCCCTTTGAACACCTCGGGACGACTTAACCATTTCCCTCCAACTCGTCACGAGTGAGAATAGGTACAGTTTACCTAGCCTATTAGACTTCTCTTGCCTATCGGTTGTTACACTTAGTATTTTTAGGGTTAATCCCAGGACTGCCCAAGGTATGCCCAATGAAGGGGTCTCGAAGGCACTAGGAACCAAGAGGGGATGACAAGCCCAAAGTTCCCTTTCGCAAGGATATTTACTTTTAGTTGATGCCTACCCAGGATTTATACCCGCAAACTCTCGTATTACTTTAGAACAACCTTAAGGGCTTAAAGTGTTATTAGGAGGGCGACGGTCTTCCGCCGGCCTCCGCTCTAGTGGTTACCCAAGGACTTGCACTTTTACTCTCGTTACTACGATGACTCTAACCACCAGGGTTATACTTCCAATCATGTTCCCTAGCTCAATTGTCGATCTATTCCCCGGTGGCCTTAAGGTATAACCTACATTTACTATGCGTAGCCCACGACCTAACACCACCCTGAAATCCAACTTCTAATTCCTTGGGCCATATGTCACAAATTAATTATCCTAGGGCAGTATAGACCTATGTAATGATCATAATGATTTTCATAATTTTCCAAATTAATTACACCATTAATTTAATTTCTTCAATTAATTCTCCAAGTCAATTAACACATGAAGTATATCAAATCATAATCCTACTGGTGTGAGAAATTTTCCTGACCTATAATATGGTGAAATATTACTTTCTTCCAAGATTCATAATTTTCCTTTAGGTATTTATATTTATTCCTTGATTATTACAGAATCAACATATTTATCATTTTCCAAAAGAAGTATAAGGAATTCATTAATACAAATTCTGGGAAAATTACAGAGTTTATGTATTGATAATATAAGGCTAAATACAGAGTTTCATAAACTCCTAAAGTACAATGGCCTATCAATTCCATTTTCAAGTAATTTACCAAAATGCCATTATGGGGTTTTGAACATTACTGAGGCATCCAAAAATATTGAAATAATTATACAAGGTTCTTTATACAATAATACATCTTCAGGAATTTTCCAAAATTTTTATACCACATAATTCTATCAAATTTCCAATTAAAAGTAAATAAGGGCAAAACGGTAAATCCATATAATTCCAGCTACAAAATTCATAAAACAGAGAAATAAAATTTCTAGGGTTTAAATATGCCCTCTATGTGATCATGACAAAATTTGGGGATTTATTTCCATGCTAATCTATTTTCTCAATTTATTTACCAAAAGGGCCTAATATTTCAAAAATTCCAAATAATGGGATTTTTGATCCCAAAAATCCCATAATTAATTTGATGGGTGAACCTAACCCTAATGGACCTCTGGATTAAAATCCATGATTTTTGGATGTCTCAATTAGGCTGAATGTGAGATATTTAAATTGTTGCTATTGGCACACCAAGGCTATACATAAGCCAACACATGCAAGTGGATTACCCCAACATGCAGTGATCCAAATGTGCTGAAAATTTATCCATGCCCTAACCATGCCCCCATGGACATTCCACCAAAAATTGGGGCCTTTTGGAGTTGGTATGTTCCAAATATCAACATTATTTGATTTATCAAATTTTGACTAAAACTATAGGATTATTTTCTCCAAAAATTCCCATTTTTGGGGAGAATCTAGATAAGACTAAATAAGCCACATGCCCAAAATTTCATCCCATTTGGACTTAGGGTTTGGTCAGGGCACACATTTTAATTCCTGACCTACCCTAGGACCAGTCTTAGGAAAATGACTCTATAGGGCAGCCTACTTAACCAAAATTTTTGTGTAACATGTCAAATTAAAGGTGACTTCGAGACCTATAATTTTCATGTTGGACTTATTTTATGAAAAGGGGTGTAAGTGCCCTAATATTGGGCATGCAAAAATCTGTTTTTATAAGGCAGAATTGACACTATTCATATATTTAAATAAAACCAGGATTTAAACTATTGCATGGCACAGATCTTAAAGCGCATCAACGGCTGCATGTTCATCTTCTCCAAACCGCCTGTATCGAGCCGGCGCCTGGTGGCATTTCACGGGGCGGTTCCCGGCGGCTAGGGGCGGCGACTCCACCGGAAATCTCCTCCTCCACCCTCACGGTGGTGGGGGCAACACTTTCCGGCGGCTAGGGCGGCGGGAGGCGGCGGCGCCACCCCAACCCGAGAGCTCCATATCTCCATTAATGGAAAAAGAGAGAAGCTCAGTTCGGGCTTGTTTGAGCCCGAATCCTACCCTAAACAATCCTATGATCTAGTGCATGAGGAGAGAGGTGAGGGAGGACCTTCCGCGGCCATGCGACGTGAGGAGCGGCGGGGAGCCATTTTTGGCGGTGGTGGCGTTTTTCTCTCGGGTTCCTTACTTCCAGCCCTGGTTCAGCCCAAGCTTGGCTTCTATCTGCTGCTCTCCTGGTTCTGAAGGTGAAGTGGCCGAGGGGGGGTGAGGGGAAGGAAGGAGATGATGTATAGGAGGGGTGGGGTGATACAACCTAGGCAAGAGGTGGCGGTTTTGCCTTGTTATTGTCACCATGCATGCCTGGGTGGGCCCCACTCCATTTAACTCTTCCTATGTGACACCATGGGTCGGCCAGCCCATGTGTGGGCTGATGGCATGGGTCCAAGTGGGCCCAATCCACTATCATTCTTAAATATCCCCTTTCTCTCTCCTAATTAGCCTTTATTTTGAATTTCTCTTTCTCTATCTCTCTCTCTCCTAGTCACTAAGTGGGTTAGCCAGCCCTCTTATCTATTGGCAGCCCATTTAACCCATATGAACACACACAAAAAAAATGGGCTTAGCACAAGTAGGTTTGGGTTTGAGCTTGAGTTAGCCCATTTAGGCAAGGTTTGACCTAACCCTAGAATAGAGTTGACTTGGGTCAACTTAGTCTCTTGGGTTGACCCCAATGGGTCCTTGGTGACTCACTTTAGGGTTAGGAGGGCGTGGGTGGGGTCTACTTAGCTAAGGGGAAGTCAATTGACCCTATGTAGTTCAATTTGACCCATTTAGGGTTAGGGTGGACCTAGGTCAACTTGACCACTTTGACTGCCTCCAATGGGTCCTTATGGCTCCAATGGACCCTCTAATGGGTTAGGGATGTTGTGGTGGGGTTATGGAGTCAAGTTGAAGCCCTAAGGTCAAATCCCAGGTTTGGTAGTGAGGCTGTGCTATAGGCAGACCAAAGTGACTTTAACTAAATCCCTAGGCTCACTTGGTCCTTCATTGTTCTCCAAGGGCTTGTCCTTACCTTATCAGGACAAAATCACCCCTCTAAGGGTCTAGTTGGGAAAATGGGATGTTACAAATCCCAATAAACAAAATAAAAAATTTTGTCCCCGAAATTAAGGTTAAGCCTACGGGGTTTTTCTACCGGCAAAATCAAAGTGTAACATCCCATAAACGAGTTGATATGCCTACTTGCTTAATGTAACTAAGGCTAGCCCCAATAAACAAAATAGATTAGCCTCTATTCTTTTAGATGATTCTATGAGTAAAAGAAATTAGGAAGAACGCCTAAACCACTTGATGAGTTGCGAGGTATACCTGACTAAATAGCTCTGGATACCTTTCCTGCATCAAGTCCTGTGGCTCCCAAGTATGTTCTTCTCGTCCGTGGTTCCTCCACAAGACCTTGACTAGCGGGATCTTTTTGCGGCGCAAGACTCGTATCCCCTGGTCGTCGATCCGTATCGGCTCCAAATATATAGATCGATCTGAAGCTACCGGCCCATCAGTGGTCGTAATCTGCAACTCCGGGCGTAGTAGAGCCCTCCTGAGTGAAGACACGTGAAAAACGTCGTGCAAGCCGGCCAGCTCCTGTGGCAACTCCAGCCGGTAAGCTAGGGGACCGATCCGCTCCAGGATCCTGAACGGCCCCATGTACCTAGGGCTGAGTTTCTTCCTCCGACCGCGCACCCGTGAGACTCCGTGCATGGGCCGGATCTTCAAGAACACTCGATCTCCTACCCGGAACTCCACCTGACGATGCCGAGCGTCATAGTATTTTGCTTGTCTGCTCTGCACCTCCAGCATCCTATCTCTGATCAGCCTCACCTGAGCCTCGGTGTCTTCAACGAAATCCGATCCCAGCAGCTTCGGATCCTCGTCCTGAACCCAAGAAAGCGGGGTCCTACATTTCCTTCCATACAAGGCCTCATAAGGCGCCATCCTGATGCTGGACTGGTAGCTATTATTGTAGGAGAACTCGACCAAGGGTAACACCTTCTCCCACGGCTCCCCTCGGTCTAGTATACACAGCCGTAGTAAGTCCTCCAAGGTCCTGTTGGTGCGCTCGGTCTGCCCGTCCGTCTGAGGGTGGAAGGCCGTGCTAAAAGTCAACCGGGTGCCCAGATATGCCTGCACTGACCGCCACTCCCTGGATGTAAACCGTCCATCGCGGTCCGACACTATCGTCCGGGGCACGCCATGATATCGGACATACTGCTCCACAAACTTCCGTACCAGCACTCCCACCGAGTCATCCTTCCTGATCGGTATAAAGCGGGCCACCTTCGTCAGCCGATCGACAACCACCCAAATCGAGTCGTTCCCTGTCCGAGACCGGGGAAGACCATGTATAAAATCCATCGCTATGTCGTCGAACTTCCACTCCGGCACCGGGGAGTGGCTGCAACAGTCCTGCGGGGCTCCTGCACTCCGCCTTCACCAACTGACACGCCTCGCAATGGGTCACGAAGTACGTAATGTCCTTCTTCATGCCCGGCCAAAACATCGTCCTCTTCAGATCAGCGGTCATCTTTGTGATCCCCGGGTGCACGGAGTACCGGCTGCAATGCGCCTCCGTCAAAATATCCTCTCGGATCTGGCCTCCTGCTGGTATATATACTCTGCCTCTGAAGTGGAGCAACCCATCCCTCAGGGAATAATCCCCTCTCGAACCTTCCTCCAAAGCTCGGAACATCGGCTCTGCCCCCGCGTCTGTCCTCTGTCCATCCCGAATGCGATCCCGAATATCGTCAATGGCCACTATCGATGCCAGATACTCCCTATACAGATCTGGGTCATCCTCGGACACTAGGGATATCTGCATGTCTCTGAATGACTGGACCAGCTCCATAGACATAACCTGGGGCCAGCTTCGGAAGTGGCCGCTCTTCGACTTAATGCGTCGGCCACCACATTTGCCTTCCCTGGGTGGTAGTGCATCTCATACTGATAATCTGCTAAGAACTCCACCCAGCGCCTCTGCCTGATATTCAGCTCCTTCTGAGTGTCCACGTATTTCAAGTTCTTGTGATCGGAGAAGATGTCGCAGTGGACTCCATAAAGGTAATGACGCCAGACCTTCAGAGCAAAAACGACCGCTCCCATCTCGAGGTCGTGCACCGGGTAGTTCCTCTCATGGGTCTTCAGCTGGCGGGAGGCATATGCTATGACATGTCCGTTCTGCATCAGCACCGCTCCCATCCCTTGGTATGATGCGTCGGTATACACCTGGAATCCCTCCTTTCCCGATGGAAGGGCCAGAATAAGGGCTGAGATGAGTCGGTCCTTCAGCTCCTGAAAAGCCGCCTGGCACTGCGGGGTCCAAACAAAAGGTGCCTCCTTCTTTGTCAAAGATGTGAGGGGGAGGGCAATCCGAGAGAACCCCTCCACGAACTTCCGGTAGTAACCGGCAAGTCCCAAGAAACTGCGTACATCGGTGGCTGTCCTCAGCTACGGCCAATCGCGAACTGCCCGAACCTTTGCTGGATCTACTGATAACCCGGCTCCGCTGATGATGTGGCCTAGGAAGGCCACCTCCTTCAACCAGAACTGACACTTGCTGAATTTGGCATAAAGGTGATGCTCCGCAACCTCTCCAAGGTCAGTGCCAGATGCCGAGTGTGTTCCTCCTCCGTCCTGGAGTAGATCAGGATGTCGTCTATGAATACTATGACGAACACATCCAAGTAGGCTTCGAAAACCCGGTTCATGAGACTCATGAACGCCGACGGAGCATTCGTGAGCCCGAAGGGCATCACGGTGAACTCATACAGGCCATATCTGCTACTAAAGGCCGTCTTCGGGATATCCTCCTCCTGGATCCGCAACTGGTAGTATCCTGATCTCAAGTCCAGCTTCGAGAAATAGTGGGCTCCCTCCAGCTGGTCAAATAATTCGTCTATCCGTGGGAGCGGATAGGTATTCCGGACGGTCAGCCTGTTTAGCGCTCGATAATCGATGCACAGGCGGAGTGTCCCATCCTTCTTCTTCACGAACAGGACCGGAGCTCCCCATGGCGAGGAACTCGGTCTGACAAAACCTGCCTCCACCAATTCCTGCAACTGGGTCCGAAACTCTGCCAACTCCTTTGGGGCCATCCGATAAGGGGCCCTAGACGCCGGCTTGGCCCCCGGCACAAGCTGTATCTGAAAATCCTGCTCTCGGTGTGGAGGTAATCCTGGTAGTTTCTCTGGAAAGACGTCAGCGAAATCTCGCACCACCGGGATGTCTGTTACCGACTCCTTGACTTCCGCCACCTCGAAAAGAATCTGATAGACCTCCTCTCCCTGCAGATGGGCCTTAACGGCCTGTACCGAAGATAAAGGTATGCGAGAGACAGGTCTTATACCTTCAATGGTAATGAAAGAGTCCCCGTATCTCACGGTGATCCTCTTTGCCTGGCAGTCAATCTGGGCATAGTTCCAGTGCAGCCATACCATGCCCAGAATCAGGTCGTAGTCCGTCAGCTTCAAAATCGTTGCTGGAGCCTCGAACGCTTTTCCGCCAATCTCCGCCTCCATATTGCAGTGATCCGTGGTAAGGAGCTCAGATCCATCCGGTAGTCGCACCCTCATCCTCGAGCCTGTGAACCGCTCCACACCTTCCAGTCCTTCCACGAACGACTCCGACACAAAGGAGTGAGTAGCTCCAGTATCGAACAGCGTGCGGGCAGGCTTGCCGCTGATGAAGACTATACCTGGGGTGATTAGATATCTTAGGGTTCTATAATGAGTTTTTACTTTCCTTGCTATCAATCTAGTGCGATTCAAAGTTTTAACAACTTAAAGGGGAAATTCTATGAAAACAAAGAAGCATTTCGACATACCTGCGATGACCTGCTCCGGATTCCGCGGCTGTGCAAGGTCCAAGGCATATACCTGCTCTCTTCCCTGTCTACGATCTTCCCCTGGTATCCTCGACCGCGGCCGCGTCCTCGGCCTCCGTAATGCTGAGCTGGTGGGCCGCCCTGATGTGCTGGAGGTGGTGCCCCCCTCATGGGACAGTTCCTCCGAATGTGCCCAATCTGATGACAAAAGTAGCACTCTGGGGGATACGCCATTCCCCGGGTCTCGGCATCTCCTGCATCCGAAGGGGTGGAGGGGCCAATACCACCTGTTCCCTCGGCTCCGGCCTCACGTCCTGACGAGGCTGGTCCTCTGTCCTCCTTCCCTCTAGTACAGCACCCCGCCGCTGGTCATTCCTTCCTCTTCGTCCTGATCCTCCGCTGGCCGTTTCCGGCCCGGGTGGTGTGCCAATCTGCCTCAATCCTTTTGGCCATCTCCAAAATCCGGGGGATGGGCCCGTCGGATACAAACAAGAGGGCCTCCCTCAAGTCCTCACGTAGGCCCTTGTAGAACCTCCTGATATACCCTGCCTCGTCCAGCTGGTAGGAATCTGCGTATCGAGCCAGGTGGTCAAACTCTCGATGGTACTCCACCACGGTCCGAGTACCCTGCTTCAGCTGTAAGAACCGCTCCTCCAAGTCATCCTAGCCGACTGCGGAACGAAATGCTCCAGCAGTGCGGCCCTGAACTCCTCCCAAGTGATCTCCGCAACCTCCCTATCAGCAAAGGTCGTGTCCAACAGCGTCTTCCACCACCTCTTTGCATGGGACTCCAGGCAGGAGACAACCAGAGCCACCTTCTCCTCCCATGGACACCGAATCCCGGTCAGCATCTCGTACATGATATCCAGCCATTCCTCCGTCCGAACAGCCGACTCTGTCCCCAGATAGGACGGGGGAGAAAGACCCCGGAAGATGCTGAGCCAGTTGGCCCCCAGATTGGGCTGCGGGACCGGAACCTGCTGGGCCCTGAAGGCCTCCAGAATGGCGGTCAGGGTCTGTCCCATGTCTCTGAAGGAAAGGGGTGGGGACCGGTGGAGGTGGTGCAACTCCCTGAGTCTGCTGAACTCCGCCCTGTGGCGTAGGCTGTGCTGGAGGCTGCGCAACGAAAACACATGCTGAGAAAAACGTTCAAATATTACCTAAGGTGGACAAATTATATGTGATCCCCATATGGGCACACCAATGCTTCCGCTGCTTAGTTTGTCCCCAAACTAAACTCGAGCGGGGGTGACCGAGGGTTTGTGGACTGCTACTTCCTTCTGATCGATGTTTCCTCTGATACCACTTGTAAGACCCCTTTTTTTTTTCTTTTTAAAACCCGGGTCTTATGCCCAGAACCGCCGCTTTGCGGGTGACACCTTCACGCCCGGGAAGATCATCACCACGAAACGCCGGTTCTGCCGGCCTTGTTCGATCACAATTGTAGTAGCAAATGGAATAGTAAGAAAAATGCAGTCCACATCCAAATCACATATAATCATAAGCTCCACGAAGGGAGTGTCCACAGAATAGTAAGAGAGTATAGAAAATAAGGGCTTAAGCCCGGTACATCAAATATCCTCACTACAGATCTCTCATGCGGAAGCAAAGTAAAGCATCACTAGAAGTCGGTACTCACGATCTCAGCTGGCTGTGCTCCCGAGCTAGACTGCCCTGTCTCTAATCGCACCGGTCTCCTGGGCTGCTCCTCCCTGCTGGGCTCCGCGATCCCCTAATATGATGTGGTTCGAAAACCGTTAGTCTATAAGACTAAGCCCTATCGTCCCCCACCCCTTCCCCCATGCTCCTAGGCACCGAGCGGGGAGGAAGAAAGGAAAGGACGTGAAAGTGGAGAGTAAAACAAGCAGGTGACAGGGGAACCTAGCTAGCAATTTATAATCATGATGTAATAAATAAAGTAAGAAAAGAATTTAACCTTCACTTATGTGAGTACACATAAGCCAAGGGATCTTCTACAAGGCTCCCATCGTATAAAATGTCCCATACCACTTATACGTTGGGGGTGTCGATTATCACAAGCAATATATATATATGTAAATTGAAATAACCTTAATTTATAAACTTGCCCACACAAGCTTATAGACCAAGGGGTCGTTTAGCAAGTCCTAATGTATAAGCGTCCCATTAAACTTATACATTAGGTGTCAGGTTATTATGAATGATTATGATATGCATCTATATGGTGGGTTAATGATGTTCAAGCAGTGCAACTCACCCACCCGACTTTGTGTACACAAACCTTTAGTTCCCCCTTTCAGAGCCGTTACCTCCCAGGATACCTCCGTAGTGGCAGACGGAAGCGGTGGGTTGGGCCTCGCCCACCTCAAAACCAGTATAGCACTACCGGTCTGACCTATCGTACGCCTCAACGCTTGGTGCACTAAGCGGACTACGCGTACTCTTTGCCGACAAGACCGCCAGACTTAGTTTGGCGAAGTGTAAAACCACACTTGCCGAGTCATCGTATTGGCGTCGGTGCAACGACCCTCCAACACCGAAGACCCACCACCTTAGGTATTTCTTATGCACATGCAACCTTGAAGTATCAACAATGAGCCAACGCTCCCCAGACAAACCCGTCCGTAATAGCCAACAACCGAGCCAAAACTCCCCGGACTAACCCGTCTGGCTTAAATTCCAAACCTCATCCCTTGAACACCGCGGGATGACGCCCTTTGAACACCTCGGGACGACTTAACCATTTCCCTCCAACTCGTCACGAGTGAGAATAGGTACAGTTTACCTAGCCTATTAGACTTCTCTTGCCTATCGGTTGTTACACTTAGTATTTTTAGGGTTAATCCCAGGACTGCCCAAGGTATGCCCAATGAAGGGGTCTCGAAGGCACTAGGAACCAAGATGGGATGACAAGCCCAAAGTTCCCTTTCGCAAGGATATTTACTTTTAGTTGATGCCTACCCAGGATTTATACCGCAAACTCTCGTATTACTTTAGAACAACCTTAAGGGCTTAAAGTGTTATTAGGAGGGCGACGGTCTTCCGCCGGCCTCCGCTCTAGTGGTTACCCAAGGACTTGCACTTTTACTCTCGTTACTACGATGACTCTAACCACCAGGGTTATACTTCCAATCATGTTCCCTAGCTCAATTGTCGATCTATTCCCCGGTGGCCTTAAGGTATAACCTACATTTACTATGCGTAGCCCACGACCTAACACCACCCTGAAATCCAACTTCTAATTCCTTGGGCCATATGTCACAAATTAATTATCCTAGGGCAGTATAGACCTATGTAATGATCATAATGATTTTCATAATTTTCCAAATTAATTACACCATTAATTTAATTTCTTCAATTAATTCTCCAAGTCAATTAACACATGAAGTATATCAAATCATAATCCTACTGGTGTGAGAAATTTTCCTGACCTATAATATGGTGAAATATTACTTTCTTCCAAGATTCATAATTTTCCTTTAGGTATTTATATTTATTCCTTGATTATTACAGAATCAACATATTTATCATTTTCCAAAAGAAGTATAAGGAATTCATTAATACAAATTCTGGGAAAATTACAGAGTTTATGTATTGATAATATAAGGCTAAATACAGAGTTTCATAAACTCCTAAAGTACAATGGCCTATCAATTCCATTTTCAAGTAATTTACCAAAATGCCATTATGGGGTTTTGAACATTACTGAGGCATCCAAAAATATTGAACTAATTATACAAGGTTCTTTATACAATAATACATCTTCAGGAATTTTCCAAAATTTTTATACCACATAATTCTATCAAATTTCCAATTAAAAGTAAATAAGGGCAAAACGGTAAATCCATATAATTCCAGCTACAAAATTCATAAAACAGAGAAATAAAATTTTTAGGGTTTAAATATGCCCTCTATGTGATCATGACAAAATTTGGGGATTTATTTCCATGCTAATCTATTTTCTCAATTTATTTACCAAAAGGGCCTAATATTTCAAAAATTCCAAATAATGGGATTTTTGATCCCAAAAATCCCATAATTAATTTGATGGGTGAACCTAACCCTAATGGACCTCTGGATTAAAATCCATGATTTTTGGATGTCTCAATTAGGCTGAATGTGAGATATTTAAATTGTTGCTATTGGCACACCAAGGCTATACATAAGCCAACACATGCAAGTGGATTACCCCAACATGCAGTGATCCAAATGTGCTGAAAATTTATACCATGCCCTAAACATGCCCCCATGGACATTCCACCAAAAATTGGGGCCTTTTGGAGTTGGTATGTTCCAAATATCAACATTATTTGATTTATCAAATTTTGACTAAAACTATAGGATTATTTTCTCCAAAAATTCCCATTTTTGGGGAGAATCTAGATAAGACTAAATAAGCCACATGCCCAAAATTTCATCCCATTTGGACTTAGGGTTTGGTCAGGGCACACATTTTAATTCCTGACCTACCCTAGGACCAGTCTTAGGAAAATGACTCTATAGGGCAGCCTACTTAACCAAATTTTTTGTGTAACATGTCAAATTAAAGGTGACTTCGAGACCTATAATTTTCATGTTGGACTTATTTTATGAAAAGGGGTGTAAGTGCCCTAAATTTGGGCATGCAAAAATCTGTTTTTATAAGGCAGAAATTGACACTATTCATATATTTAAATAAAACCAGGATTTAAACTATTGCATGGCACAGATCTTAAAGCGCATCAACGGCTGCATGTTCATCTTCTCCAAACCGCCTGTATCGAGCCGGCGCCTGGTGGCATTTCACGGGCGGTTCCCGCGGCTAGGGGCGGCGACTCCACCGGAAATCTCCTCCTCCACCCTCACGGTGGTGGGGGCAACACTTTCCGGCGGCTAGGGCGGCGGGAGGCGGCGGCGCCACCCCAACCCGAGAGCTCCATATCTCCATTAATGGAAAAAGAGAGAAGCTCAGTTCGGGCTTGTTTGAGCCCGAATCCTACCCTAAACAATCCTATGATTAGTGCATGAGGAGAGAGTGTGAGGGAGGACCTTCCCGGCGGCCATGCGACGTGAGGAGCGGCGGGGAGCCATTTTTGGCGGTGGTGGCGTTTTTCTCTCGGGTTCCTTACTTCCAGCCCTGGTTCAGCCCAAGCTTGGCTTCTATCTGCTGCTCTCCTGGTTCTGAGGTGAAGTGGCCGAGGGGGTGAGGGGAAGGAAGGAGATGATGTATAGGAGGGGTGGGGTGATACAACCTAGGCAAGAGGTGGCGTTTTGCCTTGTTATTGTCACCATGCATGCCTGGGTGGGCCCCACTCCATTTAACTCTTCCTATGTGACACCATGGGTCGGCCAGCCCATGTGTGGGCTGATGGCATGGGTCCAAGTGGGCCCAATCCACTATCATTCTTAAATATCCCTTTCTCTCTCCTAATTAGCCTTTATTTTGAATTTCTCTTTCTCTATCTCTCTCTCTCCTAGTCACTAAGTGGGTTAGCCAGCCCTCTTATCTATTGGCAGCCCATTTAACCCATATGAACACACACAAAAAAAATGGGCTTAGCACAAGTAGGTTTGGGTTTGAGCTTGAGTTAGCCCATTTAGGCTAGGTTTGACCTAACCCTAGAATAGAGTTGACTTGGGTCAACTTAGTCTCTTGGGTTGACCCCAATGGGTCCTTGGTGACTCACTTTAGGGTTAGGAGGGCGTGGGTGGGGTCTACTTAGCTAAGGGGAAGTCAATTGACCCTATGTAGTTCAATTTGACCCATTTAGGGTTAGGGTGGACCTAGGTCAACTTGACCACTTTGACTGCCTCCAATGGGTCCTTATGGCTCCAATGGACCCTCTAATGGGTTAGGGATGTTGTGGTGGGGTTATGGAGTCAAGTTGAAGCCCTAAGGTCAAATCCCAGGTTTGGTAGTGAGGCTGTGCTATAGGCAGACCAAAGTGACTTTAACTAAATCCCTAGGCTCACTTGGTCCTTCATTGTTCTCCAAGGGCTTGTCCTTACCTTATCAGGACAAAATCACCCCTCTAAGGGTCTAGTTGGGAAAATGGGATGTTACATCCCCTTCCATCCAAATATAGGTCACATGCCGCCAGAGGCAGGGAAAACCAGCCCTTGTTCTCATCCACAGATTCGGCGGAAATTCCAAGTGGCAATTTCACGATCAGATTAGGACCCTCTCGCGCTTCTTCGATCTCTACATCACAGATCTGGTTTTCTTCGGCCGGTCGGCCTCCATCGTGTTGGAGTGATCGGTGGGATTTCAGTCCAGATGTGTCGCCTCCGCGATGAGGGATTTCAGGGTGGAGAAGTATGCCATAGCATGGATGAGCTACGGCGGCTTCGTGGTGTTTCGACTCACCGCGGAACGGCGGGAGCAATTTTAAACTGAGCGACTGGGGAAATTTTAAAAAAGTGGGCGTTAATGAATTACAATTTAGCCCTCATATTCACAACCACCACCGCCGTGCCAAACAGATCCTTAGATGATTCTGACAAAATTGAGGAGGCGATTTGCCATCATGTTGTTAGAAAGTTACTTTTGACAAAGTTATGTGCAATTTTCTTAGTAGTTTTCCGAGTTAAAACTCAACATTTGTAGAACTTTCTCAATATAAGTACAATTTTTAGTAGTTTAATTGTAATGTTTGTAAAACTATTCATTCTCTGCAGCTCAGCTAACTTAGGCATGTCTTGACAAGTATGATATAATGCTAACTGCAACCAATTTTTGCATTCTCAGCAAACAGTTCAAGCCTAGTGTCAAAGAGAATCAGATCAATAGAGGTTGATAATTACTTGGGTGGCCCAATGTTTGGTGATGGATCATACGAAACTACGTTTGTTGAGGGAAGGTATGTTTTGAAACACATCATTATATATTTGCTAAATATATGGATATTACCAAAATAACCCCCCCCCCCCCCCCCCCGCATAGGGTGCAAAGTGCCAAAAATTAGAAATTCGGGGGTGTAAACTGCCAATTTTAAACATTTGGGATGCAAAGTGCCAAAATCCCATAATTCGGGGGTGCTAACTTAGGCATGTTCCATTGAACTTCGACAACATGCTCCAAAATTATCCATTAAACTCACACATAGAAAAAATAAATTTCTATTGAACTTTGACAACATGCTCCAAAATTATCCAACTTAAACACCACAAATTGATACCAAAAATTGAAATGAAACCCAAAATTGATACCTGCAATAGCTGTGGGGGAGGACACCTGTAATAGCTGCGGGATAATAAAAGAGTATGAGAAATATAGGGAGTGAAATGGTTTTTTTTAGAGATAACAAACTAACAATGAATGCTACTGATAGTTCGTTTTGTAGTCTAAACTACTAGGTATTTTCTAGTTTTTAATATACAAATCACGTCTTTATGCTCATATATTGGCCTCTTTTTGTATATAATTTTGTCATTAAAAGTTTTTTTCTTTTTTTAAGGTTTTTGTCAAATTTGTTGTGACACGCCCCCTAGTCACGCCCTCTCCGGGCATGTATCAAGGGCGTGTAACCCAGTGGAATGAAGTCATCGGTCCGAAGTCAGTCTCCAGCTAAAATTAGCTCACACGCCTACGGTCATGCCCTCTCTGGGTTGTCTCGGCCAAGGTTGTGTCCTGAACCAAGTGCCAGAGACAACAGAAGTCAGTAGACGCTCTTAATTGTCAACTTGCCAAGTCAGTCGCGCCGAAAAATCTGGAATGCACAGTTGTCACGCCCTCCTGGGGCATGTTTGAGGGGCGTGTAATCCAGCTACCACGCCAGACTTTAATTCCAACGCTCCATATGTTGCGTCGAGTCCGACACGCCCTATTGTCACACACTCTACGGGCGTGTCACAGGGCGTGACCCAGCCAGAAAAATTTCTATAAATAGTGATCATCTTCAAGGGTTGGGCATCCAGATCATGGGAGGAGAGGTGCTATTATTTTAGAGTAGTTCTAGTTTTAAGCTCTTCTCTCCCTCCTCCTCATTCAAGTCTTTTTATTTTTTAGTTTTCATGCAAATCCTTGTAGCATCCTGTACTATTTTTTCATCGCACTTGTAGTCGTTGTGGAAGCTTTCCTTATAGTATATGTGTGCCCTTCTTGTGACTCTTCTTCACTAAAAAATAAATAGCTCATTATCTCTTTCTCTTCTGCTCGGTATCAGTTTTTATATTCTAAATATAATTTTCTTTTTCTACAACATGAGTAACTAAATCCTCCTTATACTCGATCTTGATGATCCGAGGTTTGAGTTGATTAAGTTATGATGCTCTAGTTTTCTTTTTTCTTTATAAAGCTTAGACCTAGATTTATTCTTGATTAATCATGTTTGGAGAAGTATTATCGATGTACGTTTTCCATCTTTGTTTCTGCTCTTAGTTAGCCGAAAGGCTCGTAGTTCGGAGTGAACATTCAAGAGTAAAGAGAGTTGTACACACCCCTCGAGAGAGGCAGATGTCAAATCTCTTGGAATGGAATAAAATCTAATAGAGGGGTTCATAGCGTAAGGCGAGTTTTAGGCCTCTGACTTAGGCGAGAGTTCGGTCGGACCTTCCTAAACTCAGGAGGGCATGACTTTAAGAGAAGCATGTTCATGCTTTAGGAACCTCCACGGTCAAGATCCTGGCTTTATTAAGTGAAAGTCTATTATCGCATTTTTTAGTCAACTCTTGTTGAGGTGATTCTCGATCAGGTGTTTTTCTTTATCATAGTTTAACCCCCCCCCCCCCCCCCCCCCCCCCCCCCCTCATTTCAATAACTAGTTTAAGTGTTGGCATTTTATTTTTCGTTATGCAAGTAATCTTTTCTTATGATTTAATTAGTCAAACTTAAACAATCTTTCGGTAGGATAATAGTAGAAGCGTGAGTAGCAGTGCTTGATAGCCCCGAGTTTAAATACGACCTTGGTACTATAATTCAATAGGTACACTTGTCTTTTCGGGTTGATAGCATTTTTCTACAGCGAGTTTTTGGCGAGGTTGTCGGAGAAGCTTTTTCGTCAATATTAGGAAAACGCTTTCGCTATTACTTCTGCAAAAATCAAAATATATATATATATATATATATATTTATATTTATTATTATTATATTATATTATAATCAACCCACATCATCATTCCCACCCCCCCCCCCTTCTATTTTGTTTTCTAGTGCCTCACCCGCATGAATCCGTCGTTACTTGTTGATTTGGACCCAGAAATCGAACACTCCTTTCGGAGAAACTTGCGATTCGGGTGTTCCAATTATCAAACAGCGGTTGAGGATTCCTACGGTGATTGTAATTTCAATTCTGAAATGGGAGAACCCAACCCAGGAATGGCACAGCAAAGGACCATGTTCGATTATGCTCGACCCAACCTGGAGGGTACGGAAACCAGTATTGTTCGACCTGCAATTGCGAACAATAATTTTGAGCTTAAGCCTAGCATCATACAAATGGTGCAGCAATATGTACAGTTTGACGGATCACAAGATGAAGATCTGAACTTACATATTGCCAGTTTTCTTAAGATCTGTGATACCTTCAAAATGAATGGTGTCTCAGACGATGCTATTAGGCTAAGACTCTTTCCCTTCTCCTTAAGAACCAAAGCCAAACAATGGTTGAGTTCTCTTCCAAGAGGATCAATCACTACTTGGAACATTTTAGTTGAAAAATTTCTTGCTAGATATTTCGCTCTCACTAAAACTGCTAAATTAAGAAATGATATAACTTCTTATTCTCGAATTGCTTCTGAGACCCTCTATGACACTTGGGAGAGGTTCAAAGAACTTTTGAGATGATGCCCTCTTCATGCTCTGCCTGTATGGTTACCGGTTCAGACATTTAATAATGGGCTAAATCAAGAGACTAAGCAAATGATAGATGTCGTTTCCGCTGGTTCTTTTGACCGCAAAACTCCAGAAGCCGCTCTTGAGCTTATAGAGGACATGGCGATGAACACCTATCAGTGGAATTCATCTAGGACTCACCCAAATAAACCTGCAGGTATCTATGAAGTGGACTCTGTATCCCAACTAGCGCTGCAAGTTGAGATGTTGAATAAGAAGATTTCGGAGATGACTGCTACCTCTGCCCCTCAGATATATGAAATTACGAATATTGCTGCTGTCGAGCAGTTAGATTATCTGGGGAACATACCCAGGCCTGCTCAAAATAATTTTTCTGCTTTTTCTAATTTTTCAGCACCTCATGGTTTTAATGCTTCTACAAACTCTTATCACCCTAGATGGCGTAACCATCCTAATTTTTCTTGGAGTAACCCTGCCAATGCCATACGTACACAACATGATTTTACACCACCACCACCACAACAACAAAACAAAAATCTTCAAAAACCTCCATATTTGGAGGAAATTCTTTCTAGATATATTAGCTCAAATGATACTACCATTCGAAATCTAACTGGCTCAATGAAAAATCTAGAAAATACGGTCAGCCAACTCGCCAAGGTTATCTCTGAGAGGCCACCTGGCTCTCTTCCCTCAAATATTGAACCCAACCCAAGGGAGTACGCAAAAGTGATTTCCCTTCGGAGCTGTAAAGTTATTCACGAGCCCACCACAAGGAAAGAGCCAGAAGTGATTGCCTCTCCTACTGCTAAAAAAATTATAATTACGGAAATGAACGCTGAAATTTTTGAAAAAGAAAAATCTCTTTTTGACAAAGATAAATCTGCTTTTGAAAAATACAATGATAATTTTCAAAATGATGCCCCAACCATTATAAAAGAATTTTCGCCACCACCTTATCCCGCTAGGCTTAGGAAGGAAAAATTAGATGATCAATATCAGCGCTTTCTTGAAATGTTTAAACAAATTCATATACATTTTCCATTTCACGAAGCCATTAGCCAAATGCCAAAATATGCAAAATATCTCAAGGACTTGTTAATGGACAAAAAGAAATTGGAAAATCTTTCTCACGTAACGTTAAACGAAGAGTGCTTGGCGGTCATTAAAAATTCTAATCTTCCTAAAAAAATAAACGATCCGGGTAGCTTTTCTATTCCTTGCATTTTTGGTGATTTTTTTATAAAGCAGGCGTTAGCGGACTTCGGTGCGAGCATCAACATGATGTCTCTTTCTTTATTCAAGAAGCTAGGATTGGGCACTCTTATCCCTACACGAATGAGTATCCAGTTAGTTGATAGGTCAATTAAATATCCATTAGGTATCATAGAGGACGTACTAGTGAAAGTCGACAAATTCATCTTCCCGGTGGATTTTGTCATTCTTGATATTGAAGAGGACGTCGAGGTCCCTCTTATACTTGGTCGTCCCTTCCTAGCCACCTCTCGAGCGATCATTGATTTAAGTAACGGAAAACTTTTACCGCATGTGGGAGATGATGATGTCACGTTTTCTATCAATCAATCAATGAAAAACTCCTTAAAAAATGATGATTCTTGTTTTTTATGGATGTGTTAAATGAAGATTCCTCTCTTTCTCTTTCAAATGTTTCTTCAAATATTGTTTTCTTCTTCTTTTTCTGAAATTTCCTCGAATGTTTTTGAAAACACGATTATGTCCTTGCAAGCAAATTTTGAAAATGAATCTGTTTTTAGTAAAAAAAATTATGAAAATCTTATTTTTGAACAAGAAAAAAGTTTGAAAAATTATTACGATGAACCACCCAACATAGAATTAAAACCACTCCCTGAATATCTTAAATATGTCTTTCTTGAAAAAATTCTAAATTACCCGTTATAATCTCGGCCTATCTTTCTCAATCCAAAAACGATCAATTGATCGAAGTACTACAAAAGCATCGTCGAGCTATAGCGTGGCAAATTTCCGACATTTCTGGAATAAGCCCTTCTTTTTGTACACATAAAATATTTTTTGAAAATAATTCTAAGGGCATAGTCCAACATCAACGTCATCTTAATCTGAATATGAAGGAGGTTGTGAAGGGAGAGGTGCTCAAATTATTAGATGCGGGGATAATTTTTCCTATTTCTGATAGTAAATGGGTAAGTCCAGTCCAAGTTGTACCTAAGAAGGGTGGGATCACGGTAGTGACGAACGAAAACAACGATTTAGTTCCAACTAGGACAGTAACGGGATGGAGGATGTGCATCGTTTACTATAAGCTAAACGATGCCACTCTTAAAGATCACTTCCCCCTTCCCTTTATCGATCAAATTTTAGAACGATTATCCGGGCATAGTTTTATTGCTTTCTCGACGGTCTCTTAGGGTATTTTCAAATCCCTATCGCACCCGAGGACCAAGAGAAGACCACATTCACTTGCCCCTTCAGAACTTTTGCCTATCGTAGGATGCCCTTCGGGTTATGTAACGCACCTGCTACCTTTGAACGGTGTATGCTCGCTATTTTCGATAAATACGTAGAAAATATTATGGAAGTATTTATGGACGGTTTTTCCATTTTTGGCGACTCTTTTGATTGGTGTTTAAACAATTTGGAAAAAGTTTTACAACGCTGCGAAGAAACAAATTTAGTTTTAAATTGGGAAAAGTGCCAATTTATGGTGCGTGAGGGCTTAGTCCTTGGCAATAAGATTTCGCTAAGGGAATTGAAGTGGACAAGGCAAAAATTGAAGTAATTGAAAAGCTACCGCCGCCTACGAATATCAAAGCGATTAGAAGTTTCCTAAGGCAAGCAGGTTTTTACCGACGATTCATTAAGAACTTTTCAAAAATTACTAAGCCACTTACCCACCTTCTCGAAAAAGAAACTCCTTTTGTTTTTGATAACTCTTGTCTTACTGCGTTTGAATTAATTAAATCTAAACTTATAAATGCTCCAATTATTATCTCCCCAGTTTGGGATTTACCCTTCGAAATAATGCGTGATGCGAGTAATTTTGCGGTAGGTGCGGTTCTAGGACAACGAATTGCTAAGCACTTTCATCTGATCTACTATGCAAGTAAAACTCTAACTTCCGCTCAAGAAAACTACACCACTACCGAAAAGGAACTATTAGTTGTTGTTTTCGCATTCGATAAATTCTGACCATACATTACTCTCTCTAAGTTTGTCATTTTTACGGATCATTCCGCTTTGAAGTACCTCCTTTCTAAACCAGATGTCAAGCCGCATCTTATTCGTTGGATCCTCTTACTTCAAAAATTCGACTTGGAAATCTAGGATAAGAAAGGAGAGGAAAATCTAGCGACTGATCATCTTTCTCGCCTCGAGAATTCTGAACTAGGCGTTTTAAATGAACATTTTATTAATGATTCTTTTCCGGATGAACGAATTTTAAATGTTTCCACTTATACCCCCTGGTTTGCCGATCTGGCCAATTATCTCGTGGCTCGGTTCCTTCCAAATGGGTACCCTTCTCCACAAAGGAAGAAATTCTTTTCAGAGTTGAAGTATTATTTTTGGGAGGACCCATTTCTATTTCGAATTTGTGCGGACCAGGTGGTAAGAAGATGTGTTTCCCGGGAAGAAGGTCAACAAATCTTAAGGCATGTTTATGAAGGTCCGACTTGCGGGCACTTTCAAGTGAACCGCACTGCCCACAAGGTGCTTAGTGCTGGCTTTTATTGGTCAAGCATATTTAAAGATGCACAAATCTTTGTGAGCCGGTGTGATCAGTGCCAGCAGACCGGAAAAATTTCTAATAAAAATGAAATGGAGCAAAATTATTTTCTTGAATGCGAAGTTTTTGATTTGTGGGGCATCGACTTTGTAGGCCCGTTTCCCTCAAGCTTAGAAAATAAATATATTCTAGTCATCGTAGATTATGTCTCTAGATGGGCGGAGGCCCAAGCTTTACCAAGTAATGATGCTCGCGTTGTAGTTTCTTTTCTTAAGAAATTATTTTCTCGTTTTGGTTTCCCTCGAGCAATCGTTAGTGATAGGGGAAGTCATTTTTGTAACGCTCAGCTCGCTAAAGCTTTAATGAAATATGGCGTTACACATAAACTATCCACCGCTTATCACCCCCAAACTAACGGTCAGGTCGAGGTAGTCAA
This sequence comes from Platanthera zijinensis, assembly GCA_039513925.1. Classification (NCBI taxonomy): domain Eukaryota; kingdom Viridiplantae; phylum Streptophyta; class Magnoliopsida; order Asparagales; family Orchidaceae; genus Platanthera; species Platanthera zijinensis. The sequence continues at coordinate 244,225,649 of CM077079.1, read as the reverse complement.
TCGAGAACTTAAAAGAACTTTGGAAAAAACTGTTTCCACTTCTCGTAAAGATTGGTATTTAAAGTTAGATGATGCTCTTTGGGCCTATCAGACAACATACAAGACCACTTTTGGTTGTACTCCTATCTGATTAGTCTACGGAAAATCGTGTCATCTCCTGGTAGAAGTAGAGCACCATGCGTATTGGGTGCTAAATTTTTTTAATTTCGATCCGCACTCGGTCGGCAAGCATAGAAAAAACCAACTGAATGAATTTGACGAATGGCGAGCGTACGCTTACAAAAATAAGGAAATTTATAAAGAACGCACAAAACTTTATCACGATAAGAACTTGCGCCATCCTAAAACGTTTAAACCTGGCGATCAAGTCCTTCTTTTCAATTTTCGCTTACGTCTTTTTCATGGCAAGCTTAAATCTAGATGGTCTGGACCGTTTACGGTCAAGTAAGTCTTTTCTTACGGAACTGTGTTACTCTCGCACCTGGATAAGGGTGACTTTAAAGTAAATGGACATAGACTGCAAAGGAGGAAGTTGTTTTGGACCCTTGAATATTTATCTTCATGAGGACTTTTATTTTATTTTGGACATCTTAATTATTATGAAACTGTTATTATTATTCAGACTCTCTTTTATTTTATTGCGTCGAGCTCAAACGACGTTTTAAACAAAGGGCGCTCTTGGGAGGCAACCCAAGTTATTTTTTTTGTTTTCTTTATTTTCCACTTTTTACCCCGGACGGCCCCGATAAGTTGAGATTTTTGTGATCCTCTGCTCCAATGCTGCTGTATCCATCACAAAGTCAAACGAAGATGTTTCATGAAGACCCAAAGTACAAGAGCCGGGAAGCAGCCTCATTCAGCTTTTACAGCAAATAAATCCAGGGAAGTACCTGTGTTTCAATTTTGTACTTTCGTTCTCTCTCCTTCTCTAACCTCCTTTCTCCATTGAGGACAATGTCTATTTTAAGCTTGGGGGAGAACTTCCTCCTTTTTGCTAAAAACTAAAAATTATATATATATATATATATATATATATATATATATGCTTTTTGTTTTTATTTTAAATAAATTTAGATCTTTCAATAGTACCCCAGCTTTTGTTTTATTTTTCTCAAAATTGCATATAAATAACTTAGTTAATTATAAATTTTCTAATCAATCATTTTAATTACACTTCACAAGTAAAATGTTGGTCTTGCGGTGTTTCTAATTCACAGTAACATGTCAAAGTGAAATATTTTTCTAAAACTTGCATTTTTATTATTGTTTTTCTTTTTTTTTACTTTTTTACTTCATAAAAATCTTTCATCCACTATTTTTCTTTTTTTGGATAATTTTTTATAAAGTCAGCATTTGATTAGCGTAGTAGATGTGAATGATTCTAGACACATATTATACTTATTTTTAAAATAAGTTCATTAGTCTCTATTTAATTTCTAAGACCTATTTTTTGAAATTTTTCAAAACTAATGCTTTAGGCAAAACTCTAGGAGCATGAAAATTATGTAGACCGTGTTTTTATTTTCATTTGAGCCTTCTGGCCAACCAAAAAAAAAACTTTTCCCCTAGTTAGTCACTTTTGAGCCTTCTTCCGATTTCCATTTGATAGCTCCACTTATCATTTTTACCAAAGCCAAATTCTTCCAACCCTTTTTATCACACTAAACTTTTTTGAGCTTCATAAATTTAATGTTGTGATAAGATTGCTTTGTGATTTTTGGAAAACTTTCGAAAAAAGTATGCTTAAAAGTTATGTTTCTTTTTATGGCCAATTTCAAAATGTTGATGGCCTTTGTTTTGAAAAAGAAAAAAAAACATATATGAAAAAAAAACTAAAAAAAAAAAGAAAAAGCTCATGTTATATTTTGAAGCTCTTTATTTTGGTGTAGCGTGATTTTAATCCTTCATCTTTGAATTCCATTCCTTATTATATGCCTAAACAAAACATTTCAGACCTATTAAGTCCTGTTGATTCATGTCCCTAGATTTTTTTTTTAAGCTAAGTAAAGAAAAATAGTAGACTAGTTGTGTCTTTGATTTAAATTTAGATTTTTGTTCTTTGTTTAAATTTGGTATAAAATGTCTCTTAGAATCTAGTAACATTTCAATGTATTTTTCGAATGAAGTGACCTTTCTTAGGATTATTTAAGAAACAAAAACAAAATTTTAAAAAAAAAATTGGATGAATTATTTTTGTTAGTAAAGTTTATAAAAATTGAAACCATGTTTAAGTAATTGTTTTAGGTTTACATTTCACCTCGTCCCTACTTAGAATTTCGCATAGTACTTGCGTAGCATAATTAGAATTCTCCTGATTAGTCACTTATTATTTTAGCTAGTTTTTATATCTTTGCTTAGGGATAAGCAAAGCTTAAGCTTGGGGGAATTTGATAGTTCGTTTTGTAGTCTAAACTACTAGGGTATTTTCTATTTTTTAACATACAAATCATGTCTTGAATGCTCATATATTGGCCTCTTTTTGTATATAATTTTATCACTAAATGTTTCTTTCTTTTTTTCAGGTTTTTTTCAAATTTGCTGTGACACGCCCCCTGGTCACGCCCTCTCTGGGCGTGTACCAAGGGCGTATAACCCAGTGGAATGAAGTTATCGCTCCGAAGTCAGTCTCCAACTAAAATCAGCTCACATGCCCACGGTCACGCCCTCTCCGGGCGTGTCTGCCAGGCGTGTCTCACCAAGTCCCAAGAAGTCAGTATGGCGCTTAATTTCAACGTGCCAAAGTCGCGCCTAATCTAACACGCTCAGTTGTTACGCCGTCCTTGGGCGTGTCCGAGTGGCGTGTAATCCAACTATCGCGCCAGACTTTAATTCCAACGCTCCATATATCGCGCTGAGTCCGACATGCCCTATTGCCATGCCCTCCACGGGCGTGTCGCAGGGCGTGACCCAGATAGAGAAATTTCTATAAATAGTGATCATCTTCAAGGGTTGGGCATCCAGATCTTGGGAGGAGAGGTGCTGTTATTTTAGAGTAGTTCTAGTTTTAAGCTCTTCTCTCCCTCCTCCTCATTTCAAGTCTTTTTATTTTTTAGTTTTCGTGCAAATCCTTGTAGCGTTCCTGTACTATTTTTTCATCGCACTTGTAGTCATTGTGGAAGCTTTCCTTATAGTATATGTGTGCCCTTCTTGTGACTCTTCTTCACTAAAAAATAAAATAACTCGTTATTCTCTTTCTCTTCTGCTCGGTATCAGTTTTCATATTCTAAATATAATTTTCTTTTGTTTACACCATGAGTAAATAAATCCTCCTCATACTCGATCTTGATGATCCGAGATTTGAGTTGATTAAGTTATGATGCTCTAGTTTTCTTTTTTCTTTATAAAACTTAGACCTTCATTTATTTTTGATTAATTTTGTTTGGAGAAGTATTATCGATGTACGTTTTCCATCTTTGTTTCCGCTCTTAGTTAGCCGAAAGTCTCGTAGTTCGGAGTGAACATTCAAGAGTAAAGAGAGTTGTACACACCCCTCGAGAGAGGAAGACGTCAAATCTCCTGGAATGGAATAAAATCTAATAGAGGGGCTCACAGCGTAAGGCAAGTTTTAGGCCTCCGACTTGGGCGAGAGTTCGTTCGGGCCTTCCTAAACTCAGGAGGGCACGACTTCGAGAGAAGCGTGATCATGCTTTAGGAACCTCCACGGTCAAGGTCCTGGGCTTTATTAAGTGAAAGTCCATTATCGCATTTTTTTAGTCAATTCCTGCTGAGGTGATTCTCGATCGGGTGCTTTTCTTTATCATAGTTAACCCCCCCCCCCCCCCTCATTTCAATAACTAGTTTAAGTGTTGGCGTTTTATTTTTCTTTATGCAAGTAATCTTTTCTTATGATTTAGTTAGTCAAACTTAAACAATCTTTTGGTAGGATAATAGTAAAAGCGTGAGTAACAGTGCTTGACAGCCCCGAGTTTAAATACGACCTTGGTATTACAATTCGATAGGTACACTTGCCTTTTCGGGTTGATAGCATTTTTCTACACCATCTACACAGCAAGGTGAACTATTTAGAAAAAAAATCAAAGCCTATTGATTTAACCCATGAAAACTTTTTTAAATGATCTTAGTGGATGCTACACAATGCAATGTAATGCTATACATCCAGACAACTAACAATGCAAAAAAATCGGCATTGTACTGCATGATCTTAGTGGTTGAACCCATGAAAACTTTTCTGAAATGGATTCTCTTACGGAAGAGAGATTGGCACTTTCTATTTAAGAGAAAGAGGGGTCGGAGACTGCATGTGAGGCAGTTGGGGGAAGTACGGAGTAGAGGAGAAGCAAATAAAGGAATATACTTGGTCACGGTTTGAGAACCAGAGGCGGAGCTTGAAGTCGCCAGAGATGGAGGAAGGTGCGATAGGAGGCCACGATGAGGTTGTGAAGGGGTGAGGATTTGATAATTGGTGGTAGAGGTTGAAGTCTTCGGTGACAGAAGAAGCTCCGACTGGAGGCCTCTTTTGGGGAGCTTGAATTCGGGGGCGAGCGGGTGATTAGGTGAAAGAGGGGCTTATGAAGCTGCGGCAGGCGACAGGAGGCGGAGCTTGATTTCGTGTATGAGGGAGGAAGCTGCAACATGACTCCTTATCGTCGGTGAAGAAAAGAAAGTCGTGATTAGGTTGTGAAGGGGGCAAACGGGCGATTGAGAGGCGTAAAAAAGCTAGTCAAAAGATTTTAGGCTTTGGAAATTAAGATTTTCTGCGGAGTTCTAGCGCCAATAGATTTTAGGCTTTGAAAATTAAAATTCAAATGAAAGTAGATTCTAGGAGGGGTGATAATAAATTGCCTGACATGGGAGGAGACCTGAAAGCTTGCTGCTTTCGGCTGAAATTATGGAAAAATGTGATGGCTCGCATCAAAAAGCTAGCGGAGTAGTTGAAAAATAAAACAGAAATTATAAATAAGTATTTAGGTTGGATGGTTGAGATTATGAGATTGGTTTAGATTCAATAGTTTAAATGAAGTAAAAAACTTCTTTATAATGTAGTATAGATATACATTACTTACGTTTCATTTGGTAGAGCGGTTGCGGTTGTAAAATGAGTTGTTGTAAATGCAGGTTTGTAAAGGGAGTTGTTGGAAACTAGATGCTGAAAATGAAAATCTGTTTGGATAGTCTGTATTTGCAGAGCTGTTCAAAGCAGAGAACTGTTCTGCAAAACAGGGGTGGCGTTTTGTAAATAATTTTTTAAAAAAAATTTATTATATACTTTTATAAATTATTTTTTATTATATATGTATATATATTGCTAAATTACACTGCACAAATATAATATTATCCGCACACACACACACTCACAAAATACATACACACTCAAAAAATAAAATACAACACATACACACACAGTCATGAAATAAAACACATCACATAAACACACACACACACTCATATGTATATATATATATATTTCTAATTATATATATATATACGAGTGACAGGCATGGGCCTTCGGCCCTGGGGGCATTCGGCGGGGGTGCGACAATCGGCGGGGTGCGACATTCGCCGGGATGCGACATTCGTCGGTGGTGCGACATTTGTCGTGGGGATGACATTTGTCGTGGGCAGCGATATTTGTCTTGAGCAGCGACATTTATCGTGGGCGGCAACATTTGTCGTGGACAGTACCCGCCCCTATGGCCTCGCGCGACAGTGCCTGACCGACGACGGCGGGCTTTGCCCGCTCCCGCCGGGCTCCGCCCGACCCGCAACATATATATATGAGTACTCAAAATGACCGTAAAAAATATAAATCAAGAATATAATTTTTATTTTATAAAAAAAATTATATTTTAACGTTAAAATATTAATTTTTCTCTTGTCATTCCTAGCGAGAGACAATAGGTTTAGGGTATCTAGTGTTTTTATTTTTTGTATTTTAATATTGTAAAGTTGTGTAATTACCTAAAAGATATTGTCTTTATAATATACTAATATAAAGTTTGGTATAATTGTGTAATTGTGAATCCAACTATAAGGGCAATATAGAGACATTAGGCAATGGTTCACCAAAGAGTAGTTTTCGTATATTAGTAGTGATATATATCTTATCTTATCTTATATATATAAGGGAATATAGGTATTTGAAGGCACATCATAGAATGAATATTGACCATTGGATCATGAGAGAGAGAGAACATGGGGTGGATTTGGAGAGAGAGAGAAGAGGGAGAGGGAGAGAGAGGGGGAGAGAAGGAGAGAGAGAGGGTGGAGTGATAAAGAGAGAGAGAGGAGTAATAAATTATTTTTATAGATTAAAATTTGCCAAATTTTATAAAATAAAAATAAGAATAATAATTCATCTTTTTGCGGTCATTTTAAGTACTCATATGTATATGTTTTGAAAAAAAATAAGATTTCGGGTGCATGCGCAGCCCGCTCATTGGCGGGCGCAACTAGCAGCGACGCATCGAGCACGGGCGAAGCCTGTGCGCGGGCGAGCGAAGACCGCCTGGGGGCCTGCAGCCGAAGGCCGCCCGAGAGCTTCGAGCACGGGCGTAGCCCGTGCGAAGAAGCTCTGCCCTGCTCACCCTGCTCCGCCCTACTCCGCCCAGCTCCGTCCTGCTCCGCCCTGCTCTTTCATGCCTTCATCGTGCTTCCGCGCGGCTCTACCGCCGTCAAGGGAGATACCCGAAGCCCCGTCAGCGTTGTCGAGGGAGATGCAAGGGTGGAGGTAGCTGACGTTGTTAAGGGAGATGCCAGTCCAATTCCACCTCCGATCCAATAGTGGAGATAGAGCCCTGTGTCGGAGAAGATGGAGCACTGCGGAGTCGGAACCCTGGAATTTTGACCAGCAAGTTTTGGGTGCGGTGCCGCCGGAGAAGAAAGCGACGACGGGGATGACCTCCGCTGGAGAAGAATTACCTGTGAAAGGGAGTGCGCAGTGCCGAGTTTCACCTCCTCCAAACACGGTAAACGGAGCAATGGTGCAGGGTTTCCTCCCGCGATTTTTTGATCTGCTCGCAAACGTCGGGCGGATCGAATTGAGGGCGGAAAAACAAATGAGAAACTGAGTGTGTGGTGCGTTTTTTGGAAGCGGAACGCCCATAAACGCTAAAGCAAATGAAGCCTTAAAGAAAGTGTTTCAATTACTTAAAGAAAGTGTTTCAATTGCCACGTGTCCTCACATCAAACTGAGGCACACCATCAGTGCTCTTTCGGCCATGCACTCCGCGCCTCCACAAAACCACTGTGTTATTCCCTAAGGTACATGTTCCTCACATTCTTCCTTTATTCATGATATCACACCTCACTGGAGTAGAAAAATACTCTCTGCGCCTCCACCGGACATGGTCTTCGCACTCCTCCGGACATGCTCTCCGTGCCTCCACACCATCGGCGCTCCTCTGGCCATGCTCTACGTGCCTCCACACCATAATCAAGCTCTTCCCTAAGGTCTGTGTTCCTCTCGTTCTTCCTCTATTCATGATATCACACCTCACCAGGGGCGGACCCACATGGCTGCACACCCGGGCACGTGCCCGGGTCTAATTTTTTGCGGATTTCTAAGAGGTAATTAATGGCATTCCCTCTTCTTCGCTAAGAGTTGCCCGTCTTCTTCTCATGTCCGCGACCTGCTCTCCGGTTGGGCAATACACCACCTCCACTATCTTCTGCTCCACTTGTTCACGGAGGAAGTGGTACCTTGTCTCAATATGCTTACTCCTCCCATGTAGCACCGGGTTCTTTGCAAGCTGGATGGCAGACATGTTATCCACTAACACTGTCGTTGGGCCATCCTGCACATGATGTAGTTCCTCCAGAAGGTTCCTTAGCCAGATGGCTTGGCAAGCGCATGCCGCCACCGCTATGTACTCCGCCTCGCAAGATGATAAGGCTATAGTAGCCTGCTTCTTAGAACTCCATGAGAACGCCGCGGTTCCCATGTTGAACGCATACCCGGAAGTGCTCTTCCGGTCGTTCACATCTCCTCCATAGTCGCTATCCGAGTAGCCGACTAGCTTCAACTCTCCTCCAGATGAGTACATCAAGCCATGGTCCCGAGTCCCGTTCACGTACCTCAGGATCCTCTTTGCTGCAGTGAAGTGGTCCTGCTTGGGCTCTTCCATGTACCTGCTCACGACCCCCACCGCATACATGATGTCCGGTCTGGTGAAAGTCAGATACCTTAGACTCCCAACCAGACTCTTGAACATAGTTGGGTCCACTCCTTCCTCTTCAGAATCCTTCCTCAGCTTCGTTCCGGGATCAGCAGGAGTGGAGATAGGCTTGCTATTTTCCATCCTAAACTTCTTCAAGATCTCCTCCGCGTACTTCTTCTGCGCGATGAAGATCCCATCTTCTCTCTGCTGTACTTCCACCCCTAGGAAGTAACTCAGCTCTCCTAGGTCTGTCATCTCAAACTCCTTCTTCATCAGCCTCTTGAACTCTTCGAACATCGCAGGGTTGCTCCCGGTGAATATCATGTCATCCACGTATAGACATAAGATCATGATATCCCCGTTCTTCTCCACCTTCATGTAGAGAGCATACTCATATGGGCACTTCACATAGCCATGCTTTTGGAGGAATGTATCTATCCTCCCATTCCAAGCTCTTGCCCCTTGCTTCAGCCCGTACAGTGCTTTTCTCAACTTGCACACCTTCTTCTCCTGGCCCTTCACAACATACCCCGGAGGCTGCTCAATATACACATCCTCCTCCAGGTAGCCATTCAAGTACGCCGCCACCGCATCCATCTGCATGATTGTCCACCCATAGTGAGCTGCCAGTGCGATGATCAACCTGATGGTGTCAATCCTCGCCACTGGGGCATAGACCTCGTCGTACTCCACTCCTTGGACTTGCCTGTAGCCCTTCACCACGAGCCTAGCCTTGTGCTTCTCCACAGCTCCATCCTTGTTCTTCTTTACTTTGTAGACCCACTTCACCCCGAGGGGTTTGTGGCCTGCGGGTGGATCAATCAGCCTCCAAGTGTCATTCTTCTTTATGGAAGCTATCTCAGCATCCATCGCCGTCCTCCAAGATTTCTCCTGGGCAGCTTCGTCGTAGGAGTGCGGCTCGCAATCTGCCAACAAACAATATAAAGAGAAATTGTTAAGAGTCGGTGCCGTCTCCTCGTAAAGCTCATCCAACCTCCTCATCCTAGGTTGAGGACGGTCAGAACTGCCTCGGCTAGTGCTCGCTCCACTAGGACTTCCTCCGTTTGTACTTGTTCCACTTGAGCAGGGGGTAGAAGCTCCCCCTGAACTTCCACTCGGTGGTGATGGTGGCTCAGCTCCACCATCCTCAGCTTCCGCTTCATGACCACCTTCTTCCTCATCTTCGAAGAACATCCCCTTCATGTTCCTTGTCTCCTCATCCCAGCTCCAGCAGCTGTCTTCTTCAAACACCACATCTCTCGAGACTATGGCCTTCCCAGTCACCGGGTTGTAAAACTTGTACGCCTTGCTCTCCGGAGCATAGCCCACGAAGATGCACTTCTCACTTCTGTCATCGAGCTTCTTCCTCCTCTGGTCCGGGATGTGAGCATGAGCTACACACCCGAAGACCCTTAGGTGCTTCACACTCGGCTTCCAGCCACTCCATGCTTCAAATGGCGTCATGAACTTCACACTCTTTGTGGGGCATCTGTTCAGTAGATACACCGCACATTGCACTCCTTCCGCCTAGAACATCTTCGGTAGCCCCTTCTCCTTCACCATGCTTCTCGCCATGTTCATGATGGTGAGATTCTTCCTCTGCCACTGCCACTCCGTTCTGCTGCGGTGAGTACGCTGCCGTCAGCTGGTGTGATATCCCATTCTCCTTGCAGAAACTATCGAACAGCCTCGAGGTGTACTCCCCACCTCGATCTGTCCTAAGCACCTTCAATGGTTGCCCACTCTCCTTCTCGGCCATCGCCTTGAACTCCCTGAACTTGTCAAGGGCCTCAGACTTCTCTTTCAGAAAATACACCCAACACTTCCGACTATAGTCATCCGTGAAAGTGATGTAGTACTTACTTCCGCCTATTGAGGTGGTGGTCTCAAACGGACCTGCAATGTCCGAGTGAACCAGTTCAAGTTGCCGCCTTGCTCTCCAGGACTTTCCTCCTTCGAACGTCTGCCTCTTGAGCTTCCCCTTCGTGCATGCTTCACTCACCTTCTGCGGAGGGGAGATCATAGGCAGATCCGCCACCATCCTGGAGTGGGATAGTAGCTTCAACCCTGTGAATCCCAAATGGCCCATCCTATGATACCATAGCCATGCTTCTTCCTCTTCTTTTGTTCTCGCGAGACAAACCGTCTCTTGAGCATCCATCTTCAGCGTGAAGAGACGGTTCGCCGTCATCTTCACCTTCACGACCTCCTTCCCTTGATCATTCTTCATTGCCAGAGACCCATCCTTCATCTGCACGCAGTAGCCTCTCTCCACTAACTGCCCAATGCTTAAGATGTTGGTCTTCAACCCTGGCACATAGTACACATCATTCAAGTGTACTCTCTCCCCGTTCAGTTTCACTACCACCAGGCCCTTTCCTTCCAAGGAAATCTTCGAAGCATCCCCGAAGCTAACTTCACCCCCACTGGGTTCAAGGTTAGAGAACATCTCCTTATCTCCACACATGTGGTTGCTTGCCCCTGTGTCCAGGTACCACACTTCATTCCTTCCTTCTTCTGCACCTCGGTAGGTTAAGAACATCATTGGGTCTCCTCCCCCAGCATTGTTCCCATTGTTCCTGGCCTCCGCATAATGGTTGGCTTCTTCTCTCTTCCTGGGAGCCCAGCAGTCATAACTCATGTGCCCAAACTTGTTGCAGTTGTAACACTGAACTTGGGCTCTTCCTCCTCGGCCTCTTCCTTGGCCTCTTCCTCTTCCTCTTCCTTCTTGCCAACCTCCTTGAGGTCGCTCCGCCTCTCTTTGGAAACCTTGATTCCTCCCTTGATCTCTACCTCCTCTTCTACCTCGTCCTCTACCTTGGTGACCTCGGCCACGCTGGCCGCCTCCTCTTCCTGAGCTTTCCCCAAAGTTCAACTGGGTCTGGAGTGCTTTTCCCAAGCCACTCGCTTCGTCATCATCCTGCTGCATTCTGTACTCATGAGCTTGCAATGAGCCTACAAGCTCATCTACGGTCATCTGGGTGAGGTCCTTTGACTCCTCGATTGCCACCACTACATGTCGGAACTTCCTTGACATGGCCCTCAGGAGCTTCTCCATGAGACTCACATCATCTATCACTTCTCCATTTCTCTTCATCTCATTTGTGAGCGTCCGCAGACGGGTCACAAAGTCTCCGACCTTCTCCGTGGCCTGCATCCTCAACATTTCATATTCACCCCGAAGAGACTGCAACTTCACTTTCTTCGCCTTGTCCACCCCTTGCATGGAGCGTTGCAACACCTCCCATGCTTCTTTTGAGCTAACTGCCTCCGAGATCTTCTCAAAAGTGGCTTCATCCACTCCTTGGTATAAGGTGAACAATGCCTTCTTATCCTTCTTTCTCGCTTCCCTCAACGCTGTCCTCTGCGCGTTGGTCAATGCTGCCTCTGCTTCAGCATCAGGCTCTTCATAGCCGTCCTCGACTACTTCCCATAGCTCTTTCGAGGCGAGCAACACCTTCATCTGGATACTCCAATTGCCGTAGTTGGTCTTCGTCAACTTGGGGACTTGCCCCGGCATCGCTCCTCCTGTCTCCATCTCTTCTCACTTCAAACCTTTCGAACTACTTCAAGGGTCGCAACCTGGCTCTGATACCAGTTGTTGGAAGCGTGACTATGCGAGAGCACCAACTAAACACTCCGCCAAGCTTTGCACACCCACGGCGAGACTCCCAACCACGGCGAGACCACCCTCTCGGCGAGCTCTCAACCTCCGGCGAGACCTTCCGGCGAGACAACTTCCGGCGAGACACCACCACACACCGGCGAGAAGACACGGACGGGAGCGGCACTGGCGAGTGCGAAAACCTGCGAGAGCTACACTCTCTCTCTCGCTTCTCTCTCTATCGCTCCCGCTCAACTCTCTCTCTCCCGCTCTGTTTCTGCCGAGAGCTCTCTCTCACTCTAACTCTCTCTCTCCTATTCTCTCTCCTGCGGGAGCTCTTTTCTCGCTTTCTCTCGCTTCTCTCTCTGCCGAGAGCTCTCTCTCACTCTAACTCTCTCTCTCTCCTATTCTCTCTCCTGCGGGAGTTCTCTCTCACTTTCTCTCTCTCGCATCACACATTCTCTCTCCCGCTCTCTTTTCTCTCCCAGAGAACAAAAACAAAAATGAGGAAAAATAACTCCTTTTTAACTTCACCTATTTTACAACACTAGTGCCAGCATATATATAGGAAATACTTCCTGCTGGGGCCCGCCACCTGCCAACCTATATAAATGCAAGTTTCTCACTCTCTCTCCTCCGCCATTACAAAATAAAATAACATATAAAGGACAAGTTGACCCGGTCAACAATAACTCAAACCAACAGAGCGACGGCAGCGCCGTGTGAACCTGGGGAGGCGGCGGCTTGTGGCCAAGAAGTGCCCGGAGGTGGTGGGTTGCGCTGGTTAACACAGCCACTGGCACGGCATCTTGCATTAGGTTGTTGAAATGAAGAATAGTTTGTTTGATGTGGGTGATTGTAATAGTTCCTTTGATATTGCCTGTTTCTATATCCATAAGAATAGGTAGAATTTGGGCTTTGGGCATAACCAGCATAATCTGGACTTCTATTTGCTACAGACCAATTAAATGAAATTGATCTTTGGGACATCGAATTTGTTGGAAAATGGTCTTGAGGAGGTTCGACGATGGCTATTCCGGCAAGGCAACGAGGAAGATGCAGACGCTGACTCCCTTAACATGAGTCAGCGAGATCGCCAGCGAGATCTGGAAGGAGTTCGATCAGGTAACAGGGCTGCTCCGTTGTTCTTGGCAGGCGGCGTTTCCTTGATGGCAGACGACGAAGCAGCGGTGGGACTTTCTCAACATGAGTCGGCGAGATCGCCGGTGACGTTCTTGATGGCGGGAGGACCAAAGGCGGGCTGCTCCGTCGTTCTGGAGCTGACCAAAGGCTTTGTTCTTGAGCTGACCGCCGTTCTTGTTGGTTTCCGGCTAGTTCGCCGGAGGGGAAAGAGCAAGCAAACAAATCACCGCAACTTTTATCTTTTTGACAACGATTAAAAACACAGTTGGCCGAGAGAAGTTGGCGGGAAGGAAGTTCTCTTGATTGCTGATGGCGGTCGGCGTTTCTTGAGGTTGCCAGAGAGCAAGAAGACGCATGGGATGGCTGTTCCGGCAGGCAGGGGCAGATCTAGAGGGGGGCCCGAGGTACACTGGCACCCCCATTATTTTTCAAAATGGTTAGTGTATTTGGATTCCTCCCGTCGAGGCAATGAATTTTGACTACTTATACGTCAAAAACGGTGGCCAGATGAGGGAGAAACAACTCTGATAAGATTGAAACGTTTAAAATTTTTTTTTTTGAAGGAAGTTGATGTCTGGCCTCCCATGTTATAATTTATAGAATCCAGTGACGCATTCAAAAAACAATTTTGTGCACCCTATTATCAAATTGTGCACCCCCATTATTATTTTTCTGGATCCGCCACTGCCGGCAGAGACGATGAAGCGGCAGTGGTGGAGGGAACTCTCAACGAGAGCACCAAAGTAACAAGGTAAAACTTGCTATAGGGACTTCGCCGGAGTAGAATGAAGGGAAGGCGGTTAATGGCGGCCGAGGATAGACGGAATGGCGGGGAGCGGTGGTGGATGATGGGGATGGAAGGGTAAGGCAAAGCCTTACCGGACTAATAGGAATCCTAACTAAACTATTAAGCTAACAAACAAACTAATTACTTTCATTAATTCCTCTTTTTCAAACTAATGCATGGCTTGGCCTTTTATAGACCATACTAAATACAATAGCCAATAAAGACTTATCACGTGATGGCTATATACTCGTTACAACCTCTGCTTGGCCAGAGTAAAAAAATTACGCCAATAATTACGGCAACAAATCTTTGCTTTGCCGGAGAATTTTTAGTCTAAAAATTAAGCGAAGAAAAAAAGTATGTTAAGAAAAAAATCTCGTCTACCACACCTCACTCTTCTACTCTGCCAGAGTAAAATCTGGGATTCCTACTCAGCGGAGGATTTGTTGTCACAAAATTAGACTAAGAAAAAAATCTTGGCTACCAAACCTCACTGACTCTGCTTTGCTGGAGTAAAATCTGGGCTTCCTGCTCAACGGAGGATTTGCAGTCACAAAATTAGACAAAGGAAAAAATCCCGGCTACCAAACCTCACTGTCTCTGCTTTGCAGGAGTAAAATAAGATTCCAATCAACAGAGCAAACGGGCGAACCCCGTGAGCACCCAAAGCAACTGAGAAAATGACCAGCGCACATGCTTTATGCGAGCGGAGCCCTGGTGGTAGCGACCAAAGGCCGCTCAACATCATCGAACACAAATCGACAAATCCTCCTTGGGTGCGAACGGGCGAAGCCCGTGAGCACCCAAGGCAACTGGAAGCATTGAGCACGACCGGTGGGCTATCCTAAGATGCTAGTATATATAGGGAGTATCTAGTGCGGGCAGGTAGGTGTGCGGGAATGCGGGCACCAATTAGTAGTTGTCCGATTAATCCATTCGTTGGTCTGGCAATGGATTAATCGAGCAGGTAAATTTTTTACCCAGTGGCGTCCGGCGGATGCGAGCTTGCCGGTCACCGACTGCCCTAGATTCGTTGTCATGCACGCCGACAAATCCATGGAGGCCGGTGGCGGCGAGCTCGTATCCGCCGGCCATCGCTGGGTAAGAGGTGTACACGCATAGCAATCACGATCCACCACAATTGCTTAAGCGGGCGGCTAACACATGCGGCTCGCACGCCTGCATGTATTACCGCCTGTGTGTATATATAGAGAGAAAAAAATTATACATAAAGAATCAGTTCTCTATGTAAGCATGGAGAACCACAATCTTCACTGCACATGCCTTTTGCACATGTATTAAAGATGGCGGTCCTGATGGGATGCACGATCAGGATACGGTTCTCTATGCTTATATAGAAAACCGGTTTATATATATATATATATATATATATATATATATATATATATATATATATATATATATATATATACACTAGCATCTTCGAACGGGCTCCGCCTGTTCTCGATGCGTTGTTGCGGGCTTCGCCCGCTTGGCAACGACATGGGTCGTGGGCGGAAACATGTGTCGTGGACTGCGATATTGGTCGTAAGTGCGACATTTGTCATGGGTGGCGACATTGGTCGTGGGCGGCGATATTGTTCGTGGGTGGCGACATTGTTCGAGGGCGACAACATTGGTCTAGGACGACAATGGTCTGGGGCGGCGACAATGTTCGGGAGCGGCAACATTGTGTGGGGGCGGCAACATTGTGCAGGGGCGGCGACTTTCTGTGTCTTCCATTATTGAAATAAGCGTTAATGAGTTCTGATTGTTGAAGAGTAATGTCTGAACGATCAATTACCGGATTTTATATAAGAAGAATATGCGTTAATGTTTGAGCGATCAATTCCATATATGGTAATTGACGAGTAATGATTGCAAAAAATTTGAAAGTTATTGGTCAACACTTTTCCAAATGAGAATATGCGTTAATGCATAGTTGTACGTATGTTATTAATGTATTGCATTCACGGGATATAAGAGTAATGTAGGCAGGGATATAAGAGTAATGTAGGCATGATGCTCTGTTTATTGGAAGTTATTTATAAGAATGAGAATACAAATTTTGATAGAAATAAACAAATTTTTATAATTTGTTAGTAATATTAAGGGCCAACACTTTCCCAAATGAGGATAAAAAATAATCTAACCCAAAAATAACATCAAACCTATGAACAATCCATCAATTATGGAGGGTTTCATGTTTAAATTTAAAAAAAAAACTGATTTTCAATCCCAAAATGATAGACAAATTAAACCATTGGGAAATAGGATGACAAACATAAATAAATGATGAAAACATATAGAAGCCAATGAATGATTGAACAAACCTATGAACAATCACATGTATTTCGGAGGCAGTATAAATAAAATTAGAAATCGATGATTATTATTACATCTAAATGATTATTATTACATCTCTATCACAACATACTGCATATTTACTTTCTTCGTTGTTCCGGTACTCAAGATCCTCCCTATTTGCACTGAACAACCTAAGACATACACGATATCTTTATTTATATAAATTTCTACAAATGGGATGACAAATGAACCAAGTAGATGGAGTGTATTATGCACAAATTACCGAACCATAATGAGTTGCAACCTATGATAAATGAATGATCAAGCCGAGCACGAAATAAGTTTGTATGGCTAAAAATATATGACCAAGCCAAGCCCAGAAACAATACAACTCTCCATGCACAAATCACATTTAAAAATTCAAGCAGAAAAATAATTGAGCAAACTTAGTGGGCAACATCTATTCCTAAAGAGGATATTTCTCTGTGAACAATAGAAATTCAAAAATGTATGAAAAATAAGCCCAATTTAAAAATTCAAGCAGAAAAAACTGAGCAAACTTAGTGGGCAACAAAGAGTTTTTTCTCATCCAACTTATTGCTAATGAAATGATTAAATAATCTTAAATATACACATGTATTTGTGTTTCATTTTATAAAAAATAACATAGTACTTACAATTTTTTTTCTTATATTGCAAGTTGAAGTAATAAACATTACAGGGAAATATATGGGGCTGCTACAAATGTCAGCAGTTGTCAAAAAATTTTGGGCATTATCTTGATTATTTATTTTTAATTCTCATAAATTCTTCAAGCTTAATTTATGGAAGAAGGAACCAAAAAAGAACCAACCGCATTCTCTCTATTCTTTCACTTTCCCTCCCTCTTTTTCTGACTAAGGAAACAATAGAAGGATCGGGCAGATATGAAGAACAGAAGGACTAATTAGATATGTGTTGCTTAGCAGTTATGAGACTCACCTATGAGGCAATGTGATTCTTAGATCTGCCAGGAGGTATGCATTGAGAGGAGTTGAAGCTGAATCAGCTTTAGATAGGAAAGAGCTGAAGCAGCGTTGAGAATAGAAATGTTTCAGCTGGGGAAAAAATGAAGAGGATGGGGAAAAATGAAGAACAGAAGGATCAAGTAGAAATAGCTGAAGCAGTGCTTTACCTCGTGGAGCTTGCTGGAAGAGAAGTTTGTCGATAGGAGGAGTTGTCGAGGACGAGAACCTATTGCGGTGAGGCACTGTGGAGGAGAAGCTCTGTCGATGGTGGAGGAGGAGTTGAGGCGGACCTCTGTGGAATGGAGGTAGGGTTATACACGCATCATTCAGTGGGCGGCAGTCGAAGCAGTATGAGACGGTAGGAGGCGACGGTAGCGTGCGGGGAGGAGAAAGCAGGAGGCGGCAGTGGAGGCTCGAGGCGACGGTACGTGATGACGGGAATAACTTTGTCCATCCATTGCCGTGCTGGCGGGGATAGCTTCGGGAAGGAGAGGCATTAACTTTGTGAAACAATTTACCAAATAAAAGTTGCACAGTGACTTGCTGTGAATAACTTAGTGGAAGCTGCACAGGCATGAACTCTGTGAAAGAGAGGTAGTGACAACTCTGTGAATAAAGCTGAATAAAAATCAATGTTGTGAATCTTGGCAAACCATGCACAAAATCCATAGAAATATCGTCGAACTTCCACTCTGGGATAGGCAAGGACTTCAAGAAACCTCCAGGCTTCTGGCACTCCGCCTTTACCAAGGCGCACATTTGACACTTCACCACATAAAGTGCCACGTCCTTCTTAAGTCCTGGCCACCAGAACAACTTCTTCATATCACGATACATCTTCGTGCTTTCCGGGTGAATCGAGTACTTGGAATGATGAGCCTCGTACATCAATTCCTCCCACAGTTTACCCACATTTGGGGCGCACAGACGACTGTCCTTCCATAACAATCCATCAACAACACTAAATTAGGAATATGACTCATCCACAGCCTCATCCATGATCTGCTTCATGTTGTTATCCAAAACTAGAGGCTGTTGAATCCTATCAGCAAGGTCATACTGCACCTCTGTCCAATTAAGCTGCGCTTCGGCACTAGTCTTCTTGTCAACGCAAGAGATCTTCAATGCCTTTAAATCCCGAATCAAACGATCGTCATGTATCGACAACCAGTTGGCCTGCGCGGGAGTCCTGTGACTCAACGCATCAGCAACCACATTGCCTTTACCAGGCACATAAAGTATCTTGAATGTGTAGTCCCCCAGAAACTCCATCCATCTCCGCTACCGCATGTTTAGATCCTTTTGATCCAACAAGTACTTTAAGCTCTTGTGATCGGTGTAGATATCGACCTTCAAACCGTACAGGTAATGCCTCCACAGCTTCAGGACAAATATCACGGCCGCTAACTCCAAGTCGTGGACCGGATAATTCCTCTTGTGTACCTTCAGCTGACGCGAGCCATAAGCTATAACTATCTCATGCTGCAGTAGAACACAACCCAAACCACTCCCTGAAGCATCACTATAAATCTCGAAACCTTCGGTCCCAACCGGCGAACTTAAGATATGTGTCATGGTCAACCGTCTCTTCAGCTCTTCGAAAGCTTGTGCACACTCAGGCTTCCAAAAAAACTTCTGATCTTTCCTCGTCAAAGTCATGAGAGGTAACGCTATCCGCAAGAAGTTCTCTACGAAGAGCCTGTAATAGCCGGCAAGCCCTAGAAAACTCCGGACTTCCGCTACGGTAGACAGCACAGGCCACTCCCGTATCACAACTATCTTCGTCGGATCAACAACAATCCCTTCTCCACTGACTATATGACCAAGGAATGCCACCGAGGATAACCAGAATTCACATTTGGAGAATTTGGCATATAGTTGGTTCCTCCTTAGTGTCTCCAACGCCAAATGCAGATGCTTAAAGTGATCCTCCTCACACTGCGAGTACACAAATATATCGTCGATAAAGACTATCACGAAGTGGTCCAGGTACTCTCTAAACATCATGTTCATCAAATCCCTAAATACGGATGGCGCATTAGTCACCCCAAACGGCATGACGGTAAACTCATAATTCTCATACCTCGTGCTGAAAGCTGTCTTGGGGATATCGCTTTCTCTTATCCTCAGCTGATAATATCTGGATTTAAGATCCAATTTCTAGTACACCGATGACCCAACTAATTGATCGAACAAATCATCAATCCTTGAGATCAGATACTTATTCTTTTCCATTAACTTATTCAGCTCTTGATAATCAATACAAAGTCGCAAGCCTCCAACCTTCTTCTTAACAAAAAGGACCGGTGCGCTCTAAGGCGACGAACTTGGATGCACATAACCCTGTTCCAACAGCTCTTCAAGTTGAACCTTCAATTTCGCCATCTCCTTAGGCATTAACTGATACGGAGAGCGTGACACAGGTTTGGCACCTGGCACTAGCTCAATTGTGAAGTCAATCTCTCGCTGCGGTGGGGCTCTAGGGAGATCGTCAGGGAACACGTCAGGATACTCAGATACAACCGTGATATCGTCCAAACTAGGCTTAGGCTTCGAAGTCTCCACTAGCGTGAAAACAGCTCTGCACCAGCACGAACTGCCTTAACCACCTGAAGAGCAAACATCAAATTCTTGCTCGTCCCTTCAAGCCCGCAAATGTCGTCTCTCTTCCAGTTCCCAACTTGACCTCCTTGCGGTTGCAATCAATGTATGCATGCTTCTCCGAGAGCCAGTCCATACCAAAAATCATGTTGAACTCCACCAGCGGCAGTAACGACGCTTGTAAGTCAAACTCTTGACTCCCAATCTATATTTTTACGTAACAGACTCTATCCGCACGCATTAATCACCCATTAGGCAACAACACATCCAATTTGTCCTTTGCCATCGAAGAAGGTACTCTGATGTGCGATATAAATCCTTCGGCCAAAAAGGAGTGCAAAGCTCCCGTGTCGAAGAGTGCTCTCGCCGGATTATCGAAAATCAAAACAAAACCTAGTACAAGCAATAATAAGCTAACATGCGCAAGGTAACAACTATTTAAAGGTAAATTGTTATAAATTTAAACTGTACCTTTCACCACGTCGGCTTGCTTTATGGCCTCCTGCTGGCCATGGTTATAAACCTTAGGTTGAGTTGGAGCATAGTGCGATGCGGTTGACTCCACCGCCTTACCCTTCTCCTCATACATTGCTCCTGGCTTCCTCTCGGACTTTGGGCGTCCGCTCCAGTAATCTCGGGCAAAATGCCCCCAGCTTCCCACAATTGTAGCATGCGCTCGGGGTTCGGCCTGTAGTTTCCCCATATGCACTAGAAGAAGGGGCTGGACCCGAAGTCCTAGCCTTCTTATTAAACTTACGAAAACCAATCTTTGAGGAGATTAGCACCTTGAACTCTGTTCTCTTTGCACTAGAGTATTTCTTCGCTTGTACATTCCTCAGATATTTCTCCAACAATTGGGCCGTGTTTACCAATGTAAGAAAAGCCTGCGTCATTGGCCCCGAGAGTAGTAGCCTTAGGTCATCCTGCAGACCCTCATAAAACCAGTTTGTCTTGCGCTCCTCATCAATGAATGTAGAGCTAGCGTACTGACCCAACCATGTAAATTCATGGAGGTACTCGTCCACGCTACTATCTCCTTGCGTTAACTTCTAGAACTCATTCTCCATCGCGATCCTCTGAGCTGAGGGAAGGTACCTTGCCAAGAATAGTCTCAAAAATTTCTCTCTGTGAGTTGCCTTCCCCCCATGTGGTGTAACTCTAAACCTTCCCACCACAACCTTGCATCACCATCCAACAGGAAAGTGGTTGTGGTGGTCTTTTTCCACTCCTCCGTTTCCGTAGTCGTCAAGACTCTCTTTACTCGGGAAAGCCAATCCTCAACTTGAGATGGGGTTCCAGTCCCCGATAACACCGGAGGATTGAATATCATAACATGTTTGAGCTGCTTTTTGGTCACTCTTCTAGGTATCAACGACTCCACCACCACTTGTTCAACCCTTCTCAGTTCTGCTGCTTGAAGCGGTACCTGCTCCACTGCAGGGGCAGGCTGCTGCATTTGCCTTGCAGGCTGGGCATTTATCATAGCGAACACCGCTTCAGCCACCAATCTTATGGTTTCTGCCGAAGGAGGTGTTGTAGGCACATCATTCGGTGCGCTACTTGCCTCAGAATGCGGGTTTTATAAAGGCCCTGAACCACTCCTGGTCACCTATAGACGTACAAAACACTGTTAAGTGACCGAACAATATTGCAAAAAGCAATTATAGGAACACACAGGTTCCTCAAACATGTATATTTTCATTCCTAAGTGGATACTCATGGGTTCTTTTTATGTTATAATGATGACGCACACACATGTGCTCACCACCCCTTAAAAAATTTGTCCACGAATTCCAATAAGCATGATCGAAATCGGTAGTCTTATACCAAATTATAACACCCCTATCCATCACATAGCATGTAGCAGTAGTTTCGGCCAGGGCCCGACATCATATACCACAGACAGACCGAAAAGTTACTAAATGAAACCATTCTTCCAATAACAAACGTCTTACACAGAGCACATTCTAGCGGAAGCATTTTAAATATTGTAAAGAAAAGAACCCAAGCCACAACATGAATGTCCACTGTGAAAGTAGCGAACAGGCGAACAAAAAAGAGCCAGAACTTTGAATAATTGAAAGTTTTATTATCCAAAAAATTATCCTTTACAAAGGTATGCCCTCCCTTTTATAAAATGGAAGAGAGAAGAGAGAATACATATAAACAACGTGGGACTAAAAAAGCAAAAAACAGAGCTGTGCGGATAGAACAAAGTAACCGATCAGGCCGACAAGGCCGCGCAGTTAGACAATACTAACCGCTCGGCAACACCAGAGACAGAAGAGAACAAGTCGCAGTAGTAGACCGCAAGACCGCCCGGACACCAAGAGCAACAGTTTGGACATCAATCCGCTGGAGATAAGCTGTCTGACCGTACGGTTAACAACCCGTCGATTTTAACCGCCAGTCCGCCCAGTAATACTTCAACACTCCCTCTCAAGCTGTAGCATAGATATCAATCATGGCTAGCTTATCACAAATGTGGAAGAAGGAAGTAAAGATCGGCTTGGTGAAGATATCTGCTAATTCTTTGTCGGAGGTGACGAACGGAGTACAAATCTGTTTACTCACGATCTCTTCACGAATGAAATGGCAGTCGACTTCTATATGTTTCATTCTCTCATGGAAGACCGGATTTTTGGATATTTGTATAGCGGCCTTGTTGTCACAGAACATAGGAAGAGGATAGTTGTAGACCTCTCTTAAGTCAAGCATGAGAGCACGTAACTATTTTAACTCACAAGTGGTTGACGTCATACTCCAATATTCAGCTTTTGCACTGGATCTGGAGACAACAAACTATTTCTTGCTCTTCTAGCTCACAAGGTTCCCTCCAACAAATGTGCAAAAACCTGATATGGATTTGCAGTCGCCTTTATCATCTACATAGCTTGAATATGAGTAGAATTCAACCCTCAGATGACCATTCTTCTGAAAGTGAAGCCCTTTTCCCGGTGCTGCTTTGACATACTCCAATATCTTCAAGGCGGACTGAAGATTGCATTCCCTAGGAGCTTGCATGACTGACTAACCTTGCCTACGACATAAGAGATGTCCGGTCTAGTCACTGTGAGATAAATGAGTTTGCCCACCAGACGGCTGTACCTTGTGATATCGGATAGAAGGGGCGAGTCATCGGTCCATGTTTTGTCTTCCCTAATAGCCATGGGAAATAGTGCCGGTTTGGCACCAATTAGTCCTGCCTCTTATAGAAGATCAAGAGCATATTTGTGTTGGGAGAGAACCAATGATTCGGTCTTCCGAGAGATTTTTATCCCCCAAAAAGTATTTCGGGGATCCCATATCTTTGGTGACCAGGTGTTGACAGAGATGTTTCTTTGTCAAGTCCACCCCAGCCTGGTCATCGCTAGTCAGAAGAATGTCGTCCACATATACCGTTAAAACCACCAGTCCCGAGGCGGTTTTGCGAATAAACAAGGAGTGCTCGGCCGAAGTCCTTGTAAAGCCGATGGCAGCCACAATTCCACTGAACTTGTTGAACCATGCCCGAGGGCTCTGTTTCAGGCAATAGATGGCCTTATTCAACTGCATACTCGTGTCTCCCCCTGAGCAACATACCCAAGAGATTGCTCCATGTAGACGTCTTCCTGAAGATCCCCATAGAGAAAGGCATTCTTGACATTAAGTTGGGAAATTGTCCAATCCTTGTTGACGGCCACAGAGAGAATAACCTTGATTGAGCTGAGGCGAGCGACCAGAGAGAAGGTATCAAAGTAGTCAACTCTATACATCTGTGTAAAGCGTTTGTTTACCAGTCGAGCCTTGTAGCGATCCACAGTGCCATCTGGGAGAAACTTCACAACAAACACCCAACGACAGCAAACGACATCAGTACCCACCAGTGGACGAACAAGTTGCCAGGTCCCTCTTTCAGTAAGAGTGGTAATTTACTCATCCATGGCAGTTTTCCAATGCGGAATGGCAAGGGCCTCTTGGTAGGTGCAGGGAGTGGGAGTGGCCGAGATAGCCAAAGCAAAGGACCTGCGAGATGGAGTAAGCCGATCATAGGAAACAACTGCCGCAAGAAGATGTTGTGTGCACGCTCGCACCTCTTTGCGGAGAGCGATGGGAAGATCCAGCTCGACATGTGCCTCAGCGACCGGAGCGTTCGTGGCGGAGAATGCTGGCCCGGGACTAGAGAGCGACGATGGCGGAGAAGAGGGAGAAGGAGGTGGGGAGGGAGGCTGAGACGGAGGAGTAGATGATGTAGGAGGAGATACATCGACCGGCGTGGAAGGAGTGGAGGGAGATGGTGGAAAATTAGAGTCAGCAGGGGAAAGAGATGAGTCAGGAGGGAAGTAGGACACATTTTCCAAGAAGGTGACATCCGTAGAGACAAATTGCTTGCGTAGAACGGGATCAAAGCAACAATAGCCTTTCTGAGTAGTAGAGTATCCCAAAAAGACACATTTGGTGGAATAGGGGGAAAGTTTGTCGTGGGTGGCGGAAGGAGCGTGCACAAAAGTAGTGCACCCAAAGATATGAAGAGGGGGAGGAAATGGTTCCTTGCCCGGGTAGAGAATGGAGAAAGGGGTCTTGCCATGGAGAACGGTAGAGGGAATGTGATTGATGAGATAGCTGACGAGAAGAACAACATATCCCCAATAGGAGCGGGGTACCTGCATCTGAGTCATGAGAGTGCGAGCATATCGAGGAGGTGACGATTTTTACGCTCCGCCACCCCATTTTGCTGGGATGTGTAAACACAACTGGTCTGATGAAGAAGCCCATGTTGCACGCAAAAAGAAGAAAACTCATGACTTAGATATTCCTTAGCATTATCAGAGCAAAATACTTTAATAGAAACATCAAACTGAGTCTTAATCATATAATAAAAAGATTGTCATACAGAGAATAGTTCAGAGCGATCTTTTAACAGATACACCCAGGTACATCTAGAGAAATCATCAATAAAAGTTACAAAATAAGAGCTACCACGACCAACGGTGAGGGTAGGAGCAGGACCCCAGACATCAAAATGAATGAGATCAAATGAGCGAGTGGAGCCACGAACTTGTTTCGCCGGGAAGGAGGAGTGGTGATGTTTGCCAAGCTGACACGCATCACAGTTGGGTGGAGGACTGTCATGAGGTAAGTGGGGCAGAAGCTGACAAAGAATTAGAGGAGGAGGATGTCCAAGGAAAAGATATCATTGAACAAGATCTGTGGAAGATGAGGAGAAGGCGGAGAGCGCTGAAATGTTGTCGAGAAAGTAGAGGTCGTCGTTCTCAGTCCCAGTAGCAATCATCCGTTGGGTTCTTGGGACCTGGAAAGAACACGAAGTAGGAGTGAATAAGACGGAGCACTGAAGTTGTTTGCATAAAGTAGTAACAGATAATAAATTACAATGAAACTTTGGGACATAAAGAGTGTCCGCCAAGCGAAGCGACGGGGTGACTTGGATGACGCCCGTCCCATGAATCGGGGAAGGAGAACCATCAGCAACAAGAATTGGGGGCAATCTATCATGTGTTTCTAGAAGAGAGAAGCACTGAGGATTGTCGGTCATGCGATTTGTAGCACCAGAGTCAATCAGCCATTTACCTTGGGTAATGATGTGGGCACTACCTGAAGTCGTGACCACAGAGGCTGACGGCCGAGAGGAGGCAGAGATGGAGGAAGATGTATCACTAGAGGGAAGAAGATGAGGATGTTTCTGCCAGCAGCATTTGACAGGGTGGTCGGTACGACCATAGTGAGAGCAGAGAAATTTGGAGGAGCCGTGACTTCCTGAATGGTTGCGGCTACTCGAGCCACCCTGCTGAGCTCGGTGAGCATAAGATTCATGTGGAGGAGGAGAGGATAACAGAGGTTGTTGGAGCAGTGAAGTAACAACGGCAATGCGAGTCGCAATAGCATCCAAAGTGGGAGATTCCGCTTCGCCAATTATCTGCTGACGGATCATATCATAGGACTCTAGAAGTCGCAGAAGATAATAAACAACCAGGAGTTCCTGGAAGTGCTTGTGCTATTCGACCAAGTCCGTGGAAAAGGGGTGATTCTGGAGGATATCGGCTCCAAGGGACTGAACCTGTTGATACGCCGCAGCAGGTGACATGGAAGGGCGAGCGAAGAGGTCTGTATAGAGAGTGTAAATGTGGGATGTCTGGGCCCCCTTCGAGTAGAGAGTAGCGAGGTGAAGCCATGCTGCCTTGACTGTCTCGTCATGGCGAATAACAGGAAGACATTCATCAGAGAGGTTGTTGGCTAGCCAAGTGCGGACAAGCGCATCACTTGCATCCCAGTCATCAAATTGAGTAGATCCCGGATGAGGACGGTCATCGGTGAGATGATGACGTTTGCACTGAGAACGAAGGAAAAAAGTGAAAGACACGCTCCAATCCGGATATTTAGAACCAACAAGTTTAGAAAACGTGTCATGGTTACCGGAAGGAGTGGGAGGAAGAGGGGGATGGGCCATAGGAGTGGTGGTAGTAGAGATGACGGGGGTGGAGATATTGGAATTGGTCATAGAGAACACAGCAAACTGCGCCGGTAGAATAGAAGTCGCACGGATAGGAAGGGAAGAAAAAGGCCGCGCAAACACGAGGGAACCCGCGCGACTAGGGGATGTTCGCAGCGGACAAAAGAGGAGAGGCTGCAACGGTCACGGTGTCAGCACACCAGCGGCAAGAAGGGCCACGACCTAGAAGCAGAGCAGAGAACAGGAACGGAGATCGCACGAATAGAGAAGTGCGGGAGAAAAAAGAACTCGTGCGAACACGAGGGAACCCGCACGACTAGAATAAGTTCGCAGCGGACAAAGGAGATAGCTGCAACGGTCATGGTGTCAACACACCAGCGGCAAGACGGGCCACGACCAGGAAGCAGAGCAAAGGCAGACAGAGGTCGCGCAAACAGTACAGCGACAAGGGAAAAGAGACCGCGCGAGCAGAGAATAATCTTGGCGAGAAAAGAGCGAAGTCGCGCCGATAGGAGGCAGAGAATCAGAGGAATCGATCGTTTCCTCTGATACCATGTGAAAGTAGCGAACAGGCGAACAAAAAAGAGCCAGAACTTTGAATAATTGAAAGTTTTATTATCCAAAAAATTATCTTTTACAAAGGTATACCCTCCCTTTTATAGAATGGAGGAGAGAAGAGAGAATACATATAAATAATGTGGGACTAACAAGCAAAATACAGAGCTAGGCGGCTAGAACAAAGACACCGATCAGGCCGACAAGGCCGCGCGGTTAGACAATACTAACCGCTCAGCAACACCAGAGACAGAAGTGAACAAGTCACAGTAGTAGACCGCAAGACCGCCCGGGCACCAACAACAACAGTCTGGACATCAATCCGCTAGAGATAAGCCGCCTGACCGCACAGGTTAACAACCCGCCGATTTTAACCGCCAGTCCGCCCAGTCATACTTCAACATCCACTAAAATACCCAAAATAGGAATGAGCGTACAAATATACAAAGTACTTGGCCTTATGGACTTATATGAGTTTACTTTAAATAAATAGTGTCTTCCAAACATCGTTACATAGGCTTGTCACACATGAGAATGAAAGTAAATATTCGCAAAGGTCTTCGAGGGCCGGCTCCGCAACAAGGACTTCAGCCCGCTATTTGCCACTAGGCTCCGCAACACCTGCAAGCAATAATCCACCGCAACGGTGGCAAACAAAAGCAACGGTCAGCTAAAGCTGAACAAATTATAACGACCCCGCCCCTAGATCGGGCGGTGGTGCTCCTTCTCTGCATTGCATTAGTATAATCCAACGATTAAAGTGTAGTACAACATTAGCACAATACACCATAGGTGCAGACCCGTGCAGCCACACACCCCGTGCTCTCAGAGAACTTACTTGGTGAACCCGGTCCGAACCCAGTCCATTTCGCGGTCCACCACCACCCCGAGGATGGCAAACACGTGAGCATTAAAGTCCTTTCAGCCGAAGCCTAAACTCGCTTCTCAAGCCAACTTTCACTGAACCACTTGGAGTGGATAAGGTTCCACCCGCCCGTTGCTCACATCGCCATAACAATATAAGTCATCGGTGCGGGCCAAGTTTCCCCCAGTCCCAACATATCGATCAAACAGTCGTACTGTAAGATCCTCCCCCTTACCAAGGGAGCCCCGATCTTATGCCCAGAACCGCCGCCTTACGGTGACACTAACTCACGGGTTAGTCGACACCGCAAGACGCCGATCCTGCCGGCTAGTACGATCATAACCTGTTCGGCCAATATGAGAAACAGAAGCAAAGTATATAGTAAACAAAACTACGCAAGTCCACAGCCACAGAGTACATATCACATAAAAGAAATGATGAGTACATAAATATAGTCCACAATGAGTACAACAAAAGAGAGAAATAAGGGCTTATGCCCATTACATTATATCACTAAATCTCTCCTCACAAAGCAAAAAGCGGAAGTCTAAACTATCAAGGACATCTCGTCCCTTCTGAGAACGCGCTGTAGTAGTAGTAGTAGTAGTAGTAGTCGGCACCTGCTCCTCAAGTCCTGCCTCCTCGTCGTGCTGGTCCATCTCCTCGAGCTCCTAAAAATAGTATGGTCACCGACCATTAGTCAAAAAGACTAAGTCGTTTCCTCCACACCTCGCCCCGCAACTCCTAGGCACCGTGCGGGAGGACAAAGCGGAGGACAACAAGGGGTGACAAGGGCGAAGCAGGTGACAGGAATCTAAGCAGAATATGTAACCAAGTAAGAAATGAAAGGTAACCTTCACTTATGCGGGTACACATAAGCAAGGGGTCTTCTGCAGGGCTCCCATTGTATAAAATGTCCCATACCATTTTATACAATAGGGTGTCAGGTGTCACAAGTAAATATATATATATAAGGAAAGTAACCTCAACCTATAAACTTGCCCACTCAAGCTTATAGGCTAAGGGATCATATAGCAGGTCCTAATGTATAAGCGTCCCATACCACTTATACATTAGGTGACTTAAGTTGTTATGAAGGTTAATGTTATGCAACTATATAGTGGGTATGATATGAACATGCAGTGCAACACACACACACGACTCCGTGATCACAGACCTTTAGTTCCCACTTTTCGAGAGCTAGCATCACTCTCAGGTACTACCATTGTGGCTACGGCAGCAGCGGAGCGGGCGTCTCCGCCTTCTAGGCGGGTATACACACTACCAGGCCTAGACCTCTCTTGTACGCCTCTGTACACCGCCAGTGCACTCTAGAGTCTCTGCGTACCACTTTGCTGACGACCCGTCAGTCTTGTTGGGTCGGGTGCGCGTTATTAAGAAAAGTCCTCCAGACTCCAGTATAAACATCCTACTGGTCCTTCTAACCCTCGCACCCGCCTGGTCCACCGTACTGCCGTCGGTGTGACGACCGGCCAGTACCGCATGGCCCGCCACTAGTATATGCACATGCAAGTATAGTGTATTGAGCCTCCAGCTCGATGGACTATCCAGTCCCCAAATTTCTCCAACCCGTCACGGGTGAGTATGTGCTACAAAAACTCCAACCCTGCCTGGGTGAGTGTATATAAACCAATCCCTTTCTCCAACTCTGTACGGGTGAGCAAGTAGTCAAAAGACTCCAAGTCCCTCCAACCCGGCACGAGTGAGCACATGTCCAGTTCACTTAACCTATTAGACTACTCTTGTCTACATATTTCATACTTAGAGTCTTAAGGTTAATCCCAGGACTGCCCAAGGTATTCCCGGTGAAGGGCTCTCAGGGGCACTAGGAGCTACGATGGGCTGAATCCCAAAGCTCCCTTTTTCAAGGATATTTACTTTAGTTGTTGCCTACCCCGAACCCCTTTTTCTCTCTCCTATTACATAGAGTGACCTAGTGATTTAAGGTATGGATTAAGGAGTGACGGTCTTCCGTCAACTCTACCTAGGCAAGACTAATGTTGCACTGTTACTCTCGTCTCTAGAATGCATCTGCCACTCAGGGTTATACTTCCGAACTTAGATTCTAACTTAGTTGTTGATTCATCCCCTGGCGGCCTATAGTACAGTATACCTTTACTATGCGCACCCCATAACCTAACACCACCCTGAAATCGAACTTCTAATTTCTTGGTCCAACTGACCCCAAATATTTATCCTAGGGTGGTATGGACTAATGAAATGAGTGTGTTGATTTTCATAATTTTCCTAGGTCCTTAAGGCCCTTAATTAAATCTTTTAAATTATTCCCTAGGTCATTTTACACAAGAAGTATTATCAATTAAAATCTTCTGACCTAAGGGAATTTTCCTGAGTTGCATATGAATAAAATATTACTGTCTACAACATTTCATAATTTCCCTTTTTATATTTCTATTTTTCCCATAATTAATACAAATTCTACCTATTTATCACTTTCCAAATGAAGTACAAGAAATATATACAACAAAATTCCAGGAAAATTACTGAGAATATATATCACTACTTTATGACTAATGGAAGAGTTTCATCAAATCCTACACTGTAGTGACCTATCAAATTCCATTCTTAATTAATTACCAAAATGCCATTAAGCTAACTCAATAATTGAAGGTGCATCCAAAAATTCTGAAATAATTCCACAAGGCTAATATCACAATTATACAACTATAGAAATATTTCTACAATTTTCCAACATGAAATTCCACCAAATCATAATTAAATACAAAAAGGGTAAAATAGTAATTTCAAGGTATTTGCTCCAATAGATCTCAAACTGAGGTATAAAATTTTCCTAAGTCAAATAAAACATCATTCTTTGACTTGACTGAATTTGGAAATTTCCTTTTTATCAAAATCTATTTTTCCAATTTATTTTCAAAAAGGACCTATGTTTTGAAAATTCCAAATAATGGGATTTTTGATCCCAACAATCCCATAATTAATTCTAGGGGTGGTTTATGCCCTAATTAATTACTGGAATAAATTCCATGATTTTTGCATGCCTCAACTAGGCTGAATACTTAGTATATCATTTTTGGCTAAATGCACCCCGAGCCTAAGTAGTTCAATTCTTGCATGTGGGTCTTTCCCAACATGACTGTTCCAATTTCAGAGAAATTTCTACCACTGGTCTATATGGTCCCTAAGGGCCAGCCACCAAAATTTGGGGCCATTTGGAGTTAGCTAACTCCAAGAATCACCTAGTTAAGCCCTAGGGGTATTTTGGTAATTTCCCATATTTTATTTTCCAATCAATCCCATTTTTGTGCAGGGCCTAAATATGCCCTAATTAAACCTCTGACCAAAATCTCAGGTCAAGGGGACTTCTAGTTTGGCTTGGGCAGCCATTTAAAATTCTACCAAATTGTTATTTGCAGCCCAAGCCAAATCTTATTTCTCAAACTTGCAAATGAGATTACTCATCATGCAGTGAATCAATTTAGCCCAAATTTTAACCATGTGTCTAATATACCCATGAGAGGGTGCCACCAAAATTTGGTGTCTATTGGAGTTGGAGAACTCCAAAAATCACATTTATTTACTTTTGGGTATTTCTGTAAAAACTATAGCAAAATGTTCCCCAAAAATTCTGATGTTTGGGTAGGACCTAGATATGCCTATGACATGCACATGACCAAAATTTCAGGTCATGAGGCTTACTGGTTTAGCATGGGCATTCAAATTAAAATCTGCCCTAGCCTAGGACCAGCCCTAGGAGAATTGACCTACAGGACAGACCACTAGGTCAAAACCCATGATTACTGTGGCATTTGAAAGTTAAGACCTAGGGCTACATTTTCTATTCAGGGATCCTGACTTATAAATGTCTCTAGGTGCTCTAAATTATACATGCAATTTAACTGAAAATATGTGACAGATTGTTACTATTCATATATTTCATTTCATACATATAAAATGATTTGCACGGATCTTAAAGCACAATTGGACGGCATCCTATCGTATTCCCCAACAAACCGATGGCCTGGATTGTATCTTCCTGGGCCACTTTGCGGGCCCTTTTCCGGCCAGATGAGGCGGCGCCAAGGCCGGCCAACTGTGCCTACACCTTCACGGTGGTGGTGGCCGGCTTTTGCCGGCGACTAGGCGGCGGGAGGTGGCGGCGCCGGCGATCCCGAGAGGGATGAAATTCACGGAAAATCCAAGTTTTTCTCTCATGGCATCGGGCTCAATTGAGCCCGATATCTCCCCTAATTGATCTAGGAAGCTAGTACGGGTAGAGGGGTAGCGAAACGGACCTTGATCCGAGTCCGGCGGCGGTGGTGGCGGCGGTTGGCCATGGCCGAGCTGCTCCAATGTCCTCCTGCCCGAATCCTCAATTCTCCACCGTTTTCTTTGATCCAGGACTTGATTTCCACTCCCCTCCACGTTCTGAAGCTGATGGCTGGGCTGGATTTTGCATGGAGTGACTGTATAAGGAGCTATGGTCGAGGTGAGCTCGGTTTGGTGCTTTGGTTGCTTCACCCATGGTGCCAAGTGGCCACCATGCTCTAAATTTCTTTGGGATGAGTAGGGGTGGTCGGCCAGCATGTTCATGGGCTGAGGGGTGAAGGCCACATGGCCTCTTTTCATCTCCTTCTCCTTTCTCTCTCCTCTTTTAAGTGTTTTCTCCAAAATACCCCTTGCATGCAATCTCTCTCCTAATTTTTTGGGGTTAGGGGCTGTCCTTGTCCCCTTGGCTGGTCATGGGCCAAGTTTAGTGGGCTTGGCCCAAAGGGAATGACTTGGGCTCACATTTTCACCCTTTGGGTTAAAATGTTGACTTGTTGACTTTTTGAGTTGACTTGGTCAACATGGTGAGTGGGCTGACCCCACTTGTTGGTCATGAGCCCAATGACACCACCCAACTTGGATTGGGTCAAGGGGGGTGACCTACTTGGGCTAATTGGGCTTATGTGTGTGGGTTTGACCACTTTAGGCCCAAGGTTGACTTGGGTCAACTAGGGTCAAAATGTTGACCTAGTGCCAAGCCCTAGGGTCCACTTAGGTTGAAATTAGGGTTAGGGCAATGTGGTGGGGTCATGGTGTGGCTAGGGTTCCTATTTAGGCTAGTTTGACCTGGTTTGACTTTGGTCCTATGGTGGGCCCCACATGGCTACAACCCACTTTCTAGGGTCAAACCTAGCTTATACCCTAACACCCACCCCATGCCTAACCCAAATCTAAGTTAGGGGTCTAGGAGTAACATTGGGATGTTACAAATCCTATAAACAAAAAGAATAATTTCGTCCCCGAAATTTAAGTTCGGGTCTACGGGGTTCTACTTGCAAGAATCATAAGAACTCATTAGAGGTAACAACCCTCTTCCGAATGCACTTTCCTTATGTTTTGGGCTACTCATATTGTGAGGACACGTTTCCAAGTCCTTCGATATTTTATAATCAAGCTAAGCCTTATCTACTCATTGGATCGTAACCTTACGACTCATAATCATCAAGTACTTGTAAATTAACAATTTCATAAGTAGGAATCTTTTCCATTCCGGTCCACCTAGGTTTTTTTTATTTATAGTTCAGCGAGAACTTATAATCACCCCAAGATACTCTGTACATTAGATCAACATTATTATGTATAGCAGCAAATCAATTTCCGAGATCCTGTTGTGATGAAAAGATCATCATTTCGTTTCTCCCAACTTTAAGACTCATCACATCTCTATCTAAGTAGTGACATATGATTCGTAGTGTGTTCACCTTTCGAGCGTACATCAAGCGATCATTATGGATATTGATGTTCGTACCAGTGACTCTCGATCACTTTTCATATATAGTCTAATTCATGAATCCATGAGCGTATCTTTTCGGGTATGGTGAGATCCGACACAATTTTGATTTAGCAAAAAGGAACTTTATTGAACACCAATTACCTTGGTATATGCCCTTGATAGTCAAGATCTATATATCATTGTCATGAAATCTCCTATTGGCGATTATAATGTTACCACGTGTGTATCCTGATTTTTAATGCTATCATGATCAAGGGTCATATATACATGTACAATCCTTGACTTGTTTTATACCTAAAGCATTTATTATCAATATGAACGTTGTAATGAGTTTTTGACCCTCAATTATTTTTCATGTTCAGTCTAACCTATAAATTATAAGTGCACATTTTTCAAAATTGAAGCACTTTAATTTCTTCATTGATCGAATCTTAATAAATGTCCAATTGTTCTCGAGTATTACACTGTATCTGTGATAACAATCTAACATTGATTACTTCGTTGTCATGAATTTCCCTATAGCGATCATGATGTTATCAACATTCGTGTCTTGGTTCTTGATGTAACTGCAACCAAGGGATCATTCCTACGCGTATGCTACAACTTATCATCGGCCATATTCCAATTTGTTGAGTCGTTACCATTGTAAATGTCCTGCCTTGACAATTTAAACCTTTACGTGCTTGAAGTTTCAATTCAGTATGCTCGTAGTAATTCTCTTATACATGTTCATATGGCCATCTTAATTGACAAGCATGGGTGAATACCCATCTAGAGTTATTATACTTACGAGGTTAGTTCGAGCATATGTAAACTTAATCCTCAAAAATTATTATGTCATGGTAGAGACTAACATATCTCTAAGTTCATGAGTTTTCATCACTTATATCTTCCCAAAAGTACATATCTCGCACCACCTAATATAGGTAATGTTGAAACTTATTCGTTTCTTCGTGCGCAGGATATGCTGGTTTTGTCTACTCACGATCAAGTTTTCTGAATTGTTATAACATCGGTTCTAAAGATAATAATATATCCATAATCATGGGTTGATATCGAAATCCCGAACCTTTGAAGGCGATTATTATTTCATCAAGTATTTTCATTTTGATTCCTGAGATCATCTGAGTCTCATCCACGAGGTTATGCCTAGAGTATACATTTTCCAATCTAGTATGTTTCTTCACCTGATTTGTGCTTGCTGGGGTCACTATACTC
Organism: Platanthera zijinensis; assembly: GCA_039513925.1. NCBI lineage: Eukaryota > Viridiplantae > Streptophyta > Magnoliopsida > Asparagales > Orchidaceae > Platanthera > Platanthera zijinensis. Next base: position 244,191,212 of record CM077079.1, on the reverse strand, counting down.
CCCTTGTAATCGTGTGGATATTCCAGCATTTCCACTTCATGGACTCTCAAATAAAGTTGAGATTTACAATCATTCCTTCGTTTTATCTTGTCGTTACTTTGTCACAATCTGTATGTTTCCAATTAATGGCCTGGGTATGTTACGTAGGAACGGGTAGTAGTGATTCGTCATTATGTTTATACTTCTTCCAAATTTAGTTGATTCTTCCTTGATTTAAATCTTTCTAGGGTTATGGTGCACTCATTATTGTAGACGTAATTATTCAGATATTTCGAATCCTCATTTCCCATTGGTTTCCCTTGTAGTACATATGTGTCCCTTAACCACGCGTTACATTGATTGGGTTAAGGTGTTTAGAGTATCCTTGAAACATGCTTGTTGATGCGATAATCAAAATAAACCTTAATTGTTTGTACATCCCTCTACAACCCATGCTGATTCTAATTCGGTCTTATGAACGTGAATTTCTTTGATTTCACATGTATGCGTGAAAGATTTATACCGTGTTTGTATTAAGGAACCCACGAGTGTTCATTAGACTACGATTTAAGTGGGTACTTACTTCCTTAAACTCGAATTTTGGGAAAACCTGTTGAAGTCTTATACGGTCTTCCCTAGTTTCAAGGTCATATGTATTTATCACCAAGCCAGCATTCATGCAACTTTCACGGAACCAATTTCACTGTTCTACTTGTTCACTTACTCCAACGGTCTTGGAGTACTTATGAGAGTGAGAAGTCATTCTCGAAAGATTCTACTTTCCTATTTCACTTGTGAATTTATTGCGTTCCTATCTTGTCGTCAATAGTCTATGCTACTTAAGATTAATAAATAGGGTGAAGATCTTTGAGAGTCCTAACCTTTCGGGGACGATTGATCATCATACTAGTCATGTACATACAATTCTCATCTTTACTTGAGCGATCTTTAAATAATCCAAGTTTTAAATCACTATGCTTGCGACACATTCTTAATGAGAAGGCTTAGGAAAAATCGAGTTGTTATCAATAAGCCCTATAAACAAAAAGTTAAGCCCCCATATATTTTTGTTAATTTGTCCTTTGACTTTCACAATGCAGTCATCCGGTACATGCCATAATCCTTAGAGCTAATCATCCTTGGCATGGATTTCCAATTCAATTGATATGTTATCTACCTTGGGCCTTCAAGGTTATCGTACGACAATCTGTTCAAGGTCAACATGTGACCAAACTAGGAAGTGTCTCTTCTAAAATCTGAACTCTAATTCAACCTTGGATATTTATCATCGTGGTTGTCTTGACGTTATCAAGTCATCGGTACTAGGATTAAGCTTACGAGTACCCTACTAATCCACTATTAAGCTTATGCATCAATTCTTCTCGAGGTGGTCCTTATCAGTTTGAGTAAGAATTGGTAATATCATTCGATCTACGACTTAGGAACACCGAGGTTTAAGCCTTAAGTAGGGACTCTGGCATTTAGATCTTTCTTAAATCAACTTGGTTATCCCCGTACCGTAATTAATCTACATCTGAAGTCGATCTTTGGCCTAAGGTACGATACAAAATCTTCTTGGTAAGTCAAACTAGGGTGGTGTCCTAGTTGGATTGGCCTAACTCATTGCTTAATGGACTTGTTTATGTGACTTTTTACACCTGGGCACACCATTGCTTCCGCTGCATAGTTTGTCCGCAAACTAATGCTCGAGCGGGGTGTTCCAGTATTGTGGACTTCTTTCTCATATGATCGTGTGTTCAAGTGATACCAGTTTGTAAGATCCTCCCCCTTACCAAGGTAGCCCCGATCTTATGCCCAGAACCGCCGCCTTACGGTGACACTAACTCACGGGTTAGTCGACACCGCAAGACGCCGATCCTGCCGGCTAGTACGATCATAACCTGTTCGGCTAATATGAGAAACAGAAGCAAAGTATATAGTAAACAAAACTACGCAAGTCCATAGCCACAGAGTACATATCACATAAAAGAAATGATGAGTACATAAATATAGTCCACAATGAGTACAACAAAAGAGAGAAATAAGGGCTTATGCCCATTACATTATATCACTAAATCTCTCCTCACAAAGCAAAAAGCGGAAGTCTAAACTATCAAGGACATCTCGTCCCTTCTGAGAACGCGCTGTAGTAGTAGTAGTAGTAGTAGTAGTAGTCGGCATCTGCTCCTCAAGTCCTGCCTCCTCGTCGTGCTGGTCCATCTCCTCGAGCTCCTAAAAATAGTATGGTCACCGACCATTAGTCAAAAAGACTAAGTCGTTTCCTCCACACCTCGCCCCGCAACTCCTAGGCACCGTGCGGGAGGACGAAGCGGAGGACAACAAGGGGTGACAAGGGCGAAGCAGGTGATAGGAATCTAAGCAGAATATGTAACCAAGTAAGAAATGAAAGGTAACCTTCACTTATGCGGGTACACATAAGCAAGGGGTCTTCTGCAGGGCTCCCATTGTATAAAATGTCTCATACCATTTTATACAATGGGGTGTCAGGTGTCACAAGTAAATATATATATAAAAGGAAAGTAACCTCAACCTATAAACTTGCCCACTCAAGCTTATAGGCTAAGGGATCATATAGCAGGTCCTAATGTATAAGCGTCCCATACCACTTATACATTAGGTGACTTAAGTTGTTATGAAGGTTAATGTTATGCAACTATATGGTGGGTATGATATGAACATGCAGTGCAACACACACACACGACTCCGTGATCACAGACCTTTAGTTCTCACTTTTCGAGAGCTAGCATCACTCTCAGGTACGACCGTTGTGGCTACGGCAGCAGCGGAGCGGGCGTCTCCGCCTTCTAGGCGGGTATACACACTACCAGGCCTAGACCTCTCTTGTACGCCTCTGTACACCGCCAGTGCACTCTAGAGTCTCTGCGTACCACTTTGCTGACGACCCGTCAGTCTTGTTGGGTCGGGTGCGCGTTATTAGGAAAAGTCCTCCAGACTCCAGTATAAACATCCTACTGGTCCTTCTAACCCTCGCACCCGCCTGGTCCACCGTACTGTCGTCGGTGTGACGACCGGCCAGTACCGCATGGCCCGCCACTAGTATATACACATGCAAGTATAGTGTATTGAGCCTCCAGCTCGATGGACTATCCAGTCCCCAAATCTCTCCAACCCGTCACGGGTGAGTATGTGCTACAAAAACTCCAACCCTGCCTGGGTGAGTGTATATAAACCAATCCCTTTCTCCAACTCTGTACGGGTGAGCAAGTAGTCAAAAGAATCCAAGTCCCTCCAACCCGGCACGAGTGAGCACATGTCCAGTTCACTTAACCTATTAGACTACTCTTGTCTACAGATTTCATACTTAGAGTCTTAAGGTTAATCTCATGACTGCCCAAGGTATTCCCGGTGAAGGGCTCTCAGGGGCACTAGGAGCTACGATGGGCTGAATCCCAAAGCTCCCTTTTTCAAGGATATTTACTTTAGTTGTTGCCTACCCCGAACCACTTTTTCTCTCTCCTGTTACATAGAGTGACCTAGTGATTTAAGGTATGGATTAAGGAGTGACGGTCTTCCGTCAACTCTACCTAGGCAAGACTAATGTTGCACTGTTACTCTCGTCTCTAGAATGCATCTGCCACTCAGGGTTATACTTCCGAACTTAGATTCTAACTTAGTTGTTGATTCATCCCCTGGCGGCCTATAGTACAGTATACCTTTACTATGCGCACCCCATAACCTAACACCACCCTGAAATCGAACTTCTAATTTCTTGGTCCAACTGACCCCAAATATTTATCCTAGGGTGGTATGGACTAATGAAATGAGTGTGTTGATTTTCATAATTTTCCTAGGTCCTTAAGGCCCTTAATTAAATCTTTTAAATTATTCCCTAGGTCATTTTACACAAGAAGTATTATCAATTAAAATCTTCTGACCTAAGGGAATTTTCTTGAGTTGCATATGAATAAAATATTACTGTCTACAACATTTCATAATTTCCCTTTTTATATTTCTATTTTTCCCATAATTAATACAAATTCTACCTATTTATCACTTTCCAAATGAAGTACAAGAAATATATACAACAAAATTCCAGGAAAATTACTGAGAATATATATCACTACTTTATGACTAATGGAAGAGTTTCATCAAATCCTACATTGTAGTGACCTATCAAATTCCATTCTTAATTAATTACCAAAATGTCATTAAGCTAACTCAATAATTGAAGGTGCATCCAAAAATTCTGAAATAATTCCACAAGGCTAATATCACAATTATACAACTATAGAAATATTTCTACAATTTTTCAACATGAAATTCCACCAAATCATAATTAAATACAAAAAGGGTAAAATAGTAATTTCAAGGTATTTGCTCCAATAGATCTCAAACTGAGGTATAAAATTTTCCTAAGTCAAATAAAACATCATTATTTGACTTGACTGAATTTGGAAATTTCCTTTTTATCAAAATCTATTTTTCCAATTTATTTTCAAAAAGGACCTATGTTTTGAAAATTCCAAATAATGGGATTTTTGATCCCAACAATCCCATAATTAATTCTAGGGGTGGTTTATGCCCTAATTAATTACTGGAATAAATTCCATGATTTTTGCATGCCTCAACTAGGCTGAATACTTAGTATATCATTTTTGGCTAAATGCACCCCGAGCCTAAGTAGTTCAATTCTTGCATGTGGGTCTTTCCCAACATGACTGTTCCAATTTCAGAGAAATTTCTACCACTGGTCTATATGGTCCCTAAGGGCCAGCCACCAAAATTTGGGGCCATTTGGAGTTAGCTAACTCCAAGAATCACCTAGTTAAGCCCTAGGGGTATTTTGGTAATTTCCCATATTTTATTTTCCAATCAATCCCATTTTTGGGCAGGGCCTAAATATGCCCTAATTAAACCTCTGACCAAAATCTCAGGTCAAGGGGACTTCTAGTTTGGCTTGGGCAGCCATTTAAAATTCTACCAAATTGCTATTTGCAGCCCAAGCCAAATCTTATTTCTCAAACTTGCAAATGAGATTACTCATCATGCAGTGAATCAATTTAGCCCAAATTTTAACCATGTGTCTAATATACCCATGAGAGGGTGCCACCAAAATTTGGTGTCTATTGGAGTTGGAGAACTCCAAAAATCACATTTATTTACTTTTGGGTATTTCTGTAAAAACTATAGCAAAATGTTCCCCAAAAATTCTGATGTTTGGGTAGGACCTAGATATGCCTAAGACATGCACATGACCAAAATTTCAGGTCATGAGGCTTACTGGTTTAGCATGGGCATTCAAATTAAAATCTGCCCTAGCCTAGGACCAGCCCTAGGAGAATTGACCTAGAGGACAGACCACTAGGTCAAAACCCATGATTACTGTGGCATTTGAAAGTTAAGACCTAGGGCTACATTTTCTATTCAGGGATCCTGACTTATAAATGTCTCTAGGTGCTCTAAATTATACATGCAATTTAACTGAAAATATGTGACAGATTGTTACTATTCATATATTTCATTTCATACATATAAAATGATTTGCACGGATCTTAAAGCACAATTGGACGGCATCCTATCGTATTCCCCAACAAACCGATGGCCTGGATTGGATCTTCCTGGGCCACTTTGCGGGCCCTTTTCCGGCCAGATGAGGCGGCGCCAAGGCCGGCCAACTGTGCCTACACCTTCACGGTGGTGGTGGCCGGCTTTTGCCGGCGACTAGGCGGCGGGAGGTGGCGGCGCCGGCGATCCCGAGAGGGATGAAATTCACGGAAAATCCAAGTTTTTCTCTCATGGCATCGGGCTCAATTGAGCCCGATATCTCCCCTAATTGATCTAGGAAGCTAGTACGGGTAGAGGGGTAGCGAAACGGACCTTGATCCGAGTCCGGCGGCGGTGGTGGCGGCGGTTGGCCATGGCCGAGCTGCTCCAATGTCCTCCTGCCCGAATCCTCAATTCTCCACTGTTTGCTTTGATCCAGGACTTGATTTCCACTCCCCTCCACGTTCTGAAGCTGATGGCTGGGCTGGATTTTGCATGGAGTGACTGTATAAGGAGCTATGGCCGAGGTGAGCTCGGTTTGGTGCTTTGGTTGCTTCACCCATGGTGCCAAGTGGTCACCATGCTCTAAATTTCTTTGGGATGAGTAGGGGTGGTCGGCCAGCATGTTCATGGGCTGAGGGGTGAAGGCCACATGGCCTCTTTTCATCTCCTTCTCCTTTCTCTCTCCTCTTTTAAGTGTTTTCTCCAAAATACCCCCTTGCATGCAATCTCTCTCCTAATTTTTTGGGGTTAGGGGCTGTCCTTGTCCCCTTGGCTGGTCATGGGCCAAGTTTAGTGGGCTTGGCCCAAAGGGAATGACTTGGGCTCACATTTTCACCCTTTGGGTTAAAATGTTGACTTGTTGACTTTTTGAGTTGACTTGGTCAACATAGTGAGTGGGCTGACCCCACTTGTTGGTCATGAGCCCAATGACACCACCCAACTTGGATTGGGTCAAGGGGGGTGACCTACTTGGGCTAATTGGGCTTATGTGTGTGGGTTTGACCACTTTAGGCCCAAGGTTGACTTGGGTCAACTAGGGTCAAAATGTTGACCTAGTGCCAAGCCCTAGGGTCCACTTAGGTTGAAATTAGGGTTAGGGCAATGTGGTGGGGTCATGGTGTGGCTAGGGTTCCTATTTAGGCTAGTTTGACCTGGTTTGACTTTGGTCCTATGGTGGGCCCCACATGGCTACAACCCACTTTCTAGGGTCAAACCTAGCTTATACCCGAACACCCACCCCATGCCTAACCCAAATCTAAGTTAGGGGTCTAGGAGTAACATTGGGATGTTACACGTACATAACCCAGTTATGTACTTGGCTTGCTCCCAGGCCACCGTTATGTCAGAACTTCGCTTCTGCCCTGATTTCCGGGTGCATCTTGGAGTTAATCCCCAAGGATCATTGCTGCAATCTACCACGTAGAAAACCCGAAAAACAACCATCTGCACGGAGTCTTCTCCAACCATTCAAGCATAATGAAACATCACCGATCCAGACCAAATCGTCCGGGTAGGCTTCACACACCATGCTTATGTCCGTACTTCGATTCCGGACTCTACATGCAAAACAACGGGGACTATTCATGTCTATCCGAAGGAATACCTCGCACTCACTGCATACTCGTGAGAGCGGGCTTCCTATGCAAAAATGAAAGAGGACTTCACATATCCAAGAAGAGAATCATTATCCTTATGGTTCTCTTTTGCACCATTAATATCAAGACAGTTGAAAAGCACCGCAACGACCTCGCATCCATAGATCTAGACTCGGCCTGTAATTTTGGGCTCCGAAGCTCCTCCGGCGGCCGAATCTCTCCTTCTCCTTCTTCTTTGCTCTCCCCCCTCTCTAAAGCTTTTAGAAAGAAAAAACTCAAAGTGGAATGAGGGTTTGAAACCCTATTCCCGACCTTAACTCAGCAAGGACCAGCCTGGGCCCTTGGATCCCAATAGAAGGAAATGAACGGCCATGTTTCGCACTTAAAATCATTTTTTGGGCCGAACACGGCTTGTGACATGCCCGTGTACAAGGCCATGTTCCACACTCGCCGTAAACCAAAAAATACAGAACAAGACACGGCCTCTGACACGGCTTGGGACACGCCCGTGTCAACCATGGACACGCTCGTGTCATGGGCCGTGTGGCCCAATCGACACTGAAATCATCGCATCCCGAATAGGACACGGCCATGTGACACGCCCGTGTCACATGCCGTGTGTCAAACACTCCCTGGGACACGCCCGTGTCCTAGGCCGTATAACTTACTCGACACAGCCCGATAAACAACCCGAGCAGGACACGGCCCTGGACACGCCTGTGTCTCAGGCCGTGTTCTCAACCTCCAAGGATTATCGACTGCATTTCGTTGATCACGCGGAAAATCTTCCAACCCGAGCACGACACGGCCCTGGACACGCCCGTGTCCCAGGCCGTGTGACCCTTACTAGGACCCAAACTTGGCTTAAATATTTTTCGTTTGTCTTTTGAGTTTTGGGGCTTTACAGCCTTCATGGATTACGCTTACAAGGCTACATCAAAAGGACGATCTTGATTTACAGTACCTTCGTAGTAGAACTGAGAAAGGGGAATTACCAGGCTTTTCAATTGATGATGCGGGTACATTGAAGTACCGCAGTAGATATTGTATCCCCATTATTGAGGATATTCGAGCTAAGTTGTGTAGTGAGGAGCATGGTTCTAGTATTGCCTACCACCTTGGTTCTACTAAGATGTATAGAGATCTGAAGCAGATCGTTTGGTGGAATGGGATGAAGAATGATATAACCAAGTTTGTTTCTGAATGTTTTACTTGCAAGCGAGTTAAGGTAGATCATAGAAGGCCTGGTGGAAAGCTGATGCCTTTGTATATTCCAAGTTGGAAGTGGGAGAGTATTTCTATGGACTTTATTACCGGTTTGCTGAGATCTCCACGAGGACATGATTCTATGTGGGTCATAGTGGATAGATTGACAAAATCTGTTCACTTCGTATCGTTCAAGATTGATTACTGCATGAAGAAAATAGAAGAGTTATATTTGGATGAGGTCATTAGAATACAGGGAGTACCGATAAGTATTGTGTCAGATCAAGATTTCAGGTTTACGTCCCATTTTTGGAAAAGTTTTCAGGAAGGGTTGGGTACCGATCTCAGGTATTCCACTGATTATCATCTACAGACCATTGATCAGACGGAGAGAGTAGATCAAATTTTAGAATATATGATAAGATGTTACATCTTGGGCCACGGAGGAGCGTGGGAAGAGCGGCTAAGATTGATGCAATTTTCCCACAATAACAGTTATCAGGAGAGTTTGCAAATGACCCCCTTTGAGGCTTTGTATGGGAGATGTTGTAGAACTCTCTTGTTTTGGGCCGAAGTTGGTGAAGGAATGTTGTTGGGTCCGAAAGCCTTGGAAGAGATGAATACTTCTGTGACGCATATTCGAGAGAAGCTTCGATTAACTCAGGAGCATTATGAGAAGAATGCTAATCGGAGAAGGATTGATCTGGAATTTGCAGTTGGGGACATGATTTTCCTCAAGGTCTCTCCAATATCTAGTGTTAAGAGGTTTAGAAGGAACCACAAGTTGAATCCCAGGTATGTGGGACTTTTCCAGGTTATTGAACGCATCGGAGTGTCAGTTTATAGGCTGGGTTTACCGGCTAATTTTCCTGGTGTGCACGATGAGTTTCATGTGAGCCAGTTGCAAAAATATGTGTTTAGCGACCAGCATGTTCTCGATTCGGTGCCCCAGTTGCAGCCTAACCTTTCTTATGTGGAGATGCATGTTCGCATTCTGGATACTAAAGATCGGGTGTTGCGAAGGAAGACAATACATATGGTCAAAGTTTTGTGGCGAAACCAAGACGTGAAGAACACAGTTTGGGAGTTGGAGTCCGCTATGAGAGAGGCTCATCATCATTTGTTCTCCTAGTTTTTTTTTGTAAGTGTTTCTATTCAATAACCCTTGGTTATTTTCCTTCTTTAGTGGATTCAATTGTGTATCAAGTTTCGGGACGAAACTTTCTTTTAGGGGGGAGTGGTTGTAACGCCCCTGATTTTTCTATGTTTATTTTAATTCCTTTAGTGACGTATTTTTGATGTCCGGGCGTTACATTGAAGCGTAGTTGACGGGTACCGTTGCTGGAGCGTGAATTTTGCTCGTTGGTATCAGAGGTTTTGACTTAGAATAATAGCATGGCTAATTTCTAATGTATTTTTGAAATTTTCCCTTGCGAACCGGATTTATTTTGGGACTCGGTGGAGCCTTTTAGGGATATTTGGTGTTTTGACTTCGGGGAATTTTTATCCGAGTTTGGGTTGTCGGATTCTGATTTTGACTTCATCATTGGTTTCGTAGCATCAATATTTAGCTTCGGTGCGAATTTCATGAACAAAACACGATTTTTTTGCCCGGACGCGATTTTTTGCCGAACGCAGTTTTCATCCCAGACGTGATTTTTTCCCCGGAAGTGGTTTTTTTCTCTCGACCGCATTTTTTCTCGCCCGAATGAGATATTTACACACGGATGCGATATTTTTGCACAAGCGCAATATATTCACCTGGACGCAAAAAATTCGTCCAGACGCAAAAAAAATTGCCGAATGCGATTCTTCAACCCAGACGCGATTTTTTCGCTCGGACGCGATTCTTCGTCCCGGACGCGGTTGTTTCGCTCGGGCACGATTTTTTGACCCAAACGCGATTTTTTCGTTCGGTTGCATTTTTTCTCTCTCGGAAACGATTTTTCGCACATGCGAGATAGTTCGCCCAAATGCAATTACATGGAGGATTGGATATTGATAGGCGGATGCACTTCAGGTCACGCCCTCGGCGAAAAAATGATGGAAGTCCAGAATTCGCGAAAATTAAAAACAAAAGGCTAAGCTCAGGTGTGGAGCCACTTTCAATAAATGTAGGGCGGTTCTCTACACAACAATGTCAAAAATCCTATTCTGGAGTTGCCGGGATCACGCAAGTTCACTTCCAGTGCACATTTACAGGTGCTTGTTAGGGAGCATCACCCCATTGCTATAGTTTTGCTGTAGACCCGTGTCACAAATTTTAGCAGCAGAGATCTCGTTATATAGGCTTATTGGCAAGAAATGGAGATATAGTTGTATCCCCTCGATTGGGAAATCAATAGTGTTTAATTGCCCAAGTCAAAACTCAGCTTGGAGATTTATGGCAGCTAGGAGCCGTATATAGGAACAAAGATCTACATAAACGAAGAGCCATCTGGGGCTGGGACATACTAGCAAGCCTGGACAAAAATATCCCAACCTTAATAGGAGGGGATTTTAACTGTGTTTTTTTGCATGAAGATGAAAAAGGGGATGTAGAAACGCACATCACAATAAAGGACCTTTGGAGTTTGCGGAATTCATAGCCCAAACGACTTTCATGATCTCGGATTTACTGGAATCCTTTTCACTTGGTGTAACAACCAAGATAGCAGTGGCCATATCCTTTCAAGGTTGAACCGAGCCCTCATAAACTCTATGACTATTTTGGCCTTCCCTGGATCCATTGTCCATCACCTAGCCAGCATTGCATCTTGCGCCATTTGTAAAAATTTGTGAACCGCGAAAAAAGGAAAATCAGGCGCAGAAACACTCCAATCATAACTAAGTCAAAATAAATCAGATGCACTAGAAGAGCAAGAATCTTGTACTATCAAAAATTTTTACAAAACGAGACATACATGGTGAGATATGATTCGCCGATATACCCGATGGAATCAAAAACAAGAAGGAATAAATCTAGCCGCGCGGTCTCAATGAGTAACTGTCGACTCTGTCGAGCTGCTTACGGAGTCCGTTGAAGCCGCCAAGTCGCAAGACCGCAACCTAGCTGCGCGGACAACCCGTTATTCAAATGTTTAACTTTGTCCGCTGATTTGCAAGTCGCCTAACCGCAAGGTCGCCTAACCGCAAGGTCGCCTAACCGCAAGGTCGCCTAACCTCCAGATCACCGCGAACAGCTGCTGCCAAACTGAACAAGCCTCCAGAAGAGGGCAGCTTATTGAACTGGATAAAAGGTTGCCAAAGAGAGAAGACCTCCTGGCCACAAGACGCGACCTGCTGCTAACTGCTGATTGTAACCGCAGAGTTCGCATTGATCCCTGACCGAAGTCAGAACAAATACTCTGGCTTCTCAGCACTATCCGCACAATCTGCAGAGTAAAAAACCGGTCAACTCCTTCAAACCGCGCAAACACAAAAACCTATTTGCAGCAACCACCCGATCTCAGTTACTATTCATTTGGTTGTACTGTTGATGTGACAGGGGGTCCTATTTGTAGACGCGGAGAGGAGTGTGATCAGCGCCCTAGCTGATAGGATCACCGCGAGCCCTGAGTGTATCCGCATAACCGCGGACACAGTGCCAGGCCGCTTTGTCGTCGCAACTAGGATGGACAGCCAAACTGCCAAGGTCGCACCAGCAAGGCCGGATAGAAATCATATCCGCCTTGTTGCCACAAGGACAAGCCATGACTTGTCCGGCACACCAGCAGACCCTGCAGAAACACAACCGGTCCGCACACAAGCGGACTGCTCGAGTCCGCACGCCCTTACGGACACTACTCTAGTCCGCACATTCTGAGCCCGCAACTAGAGCACACAAGGCTGGCAGCTGCCGAACTCAGCAGATAAAGAAAAACAGTCTGCGCTAACCGTGCGACCTCCCACACTGAGCACACCTGGACTTGGTACAAAACCAGACCAAGTCCACACCACCAGCCATCCCTAGTGCGAATACAGCACCAGCGGAAACACGAGACAGTCCGCACACAATGGCTGACTCTAGCACCAATCCGCAACAACTCGGCGAACTCCGTAGATAACCATCCTATCCGCCTGGTTACCTCTAGGGAACAAGCTGACTACAATACTCTTTCCGACCTGGCTATCCGCCACTTTTGTCTGCACAGTCCGCGCGGACAGTCTGCCCAGGCCGCTCAAGCCGCCACTTTCACTTCAAAAAATTCAGCACTCCCCCTTGAAGTGAGAAGTGGAAACCAGCCCTAGTAGTCCCCATAACCGTATAAATGGTACCTTCAACCGCGACTTCGTGAAGATGTCTGCAATGTTGTCCTCGCTCCGCACATGTCCAACCATAAGATACCCCTCCAACACCTTCTCCTAAATGAAATGGTGTTCAATCTCAATATGCTTGGTCAGCGCATGACAAACTGGATTATTAACCAGTTTAAGGGCACTTTCGTTGTCTCCGCATAGCAGAGTGGGACCGCAAACTTCTTCATGGACGTCCTCTACTAGCCTCCTAAGCTAGATGGTTTACCGAACTGCCAAGGTCGTAGCCTTGTACTTCACTTCCATAGTAGAGACGAATACATAATCATGTTTCTTGCTGCACCATGAGATACCCGCTGATCCACATGTGATGACATAACTAGATGTTGACTTACGGTCGTCTGAATCCCCTTCATAATCAGCATCTGTGTAATCGTGCGGTTTGAAGCCTGTGTCTCTCCCATAAGGGAGAGCAATATCAGAAGTGGACTTCACATACTTTAGAATGCTCTTCGCCGCCGCCAGATGAGGCTTTTGAGATTCCGCCATATACCGACTTACTCGGCCTACAACATAAGCATTGTATGGCCTCGTAATTATCAAGTAAATAAGGCTCTCAACCAGAGCCCAAAACACTAAAGGATCTGGAAGTATCCTCCCCTCATCTCGTCGAACCTTGATGCCAACATCAAGTGGAGTTGAGCTACTCTTCCCCTCCCGCATGCCAAACAGCTTTGGGAAACCCCTTTGGGAAACGAGAATGTCTCTCTCTTTCCTCTCTATCTCGAGTCCAAGGAAGTGGTCGAGCTCACCCTAGTCCTTCATCTCAAACTAAATAGCTAGCTTTGTCCTGAGCCTAGCTACCTCCTCCTCGGAGTTTCCCGCGACGATCGTATCGTCCATGTACAACAACACCAAGACATGAAGATCCCCCCTCTTCTTGATGAACAAGCTCGAATCCGAATCAGAGGAAAAATAACTGCAGAACTGGAGGTATTCTGCTATCTTCCCATACCATGCCCGTGGAGCCTGCTTCAAGCCGTAAAGGACCTTCCAGATTTTGCAGACATATCCTAGATGATCTTCAGTTACGTATCCTAGAGGCTGAACCATGAAGATGTTCTTATCAATTTCCTCATAAAGAAAAGCATTCTTTACATCCAGCTGCCACATCTTCCAACCTTGGCAAGTAACCAAGGCCATCACCACTCGTACTGAAGTCATTTTTTCAATAGGACTGAACGTCTCTTCATAGTCTTCTCCGTACTGTTGATAGAACCCTCGAGCTATAAGATGATCCATATACCGTTCGATGCTCTCATCCGCCTTCTTCTTCAGCTTATACACCCACTGACACGTCACAAGAGTAATGTCATTGACCTTGGCACAAGGTCTCAAGACTCGCTTTTCTTGAGGGCTTCCATCTCCTCATCTATGGCGTTATCCCACTCCTTGACTCCAGTGGTGTCTTCAAAACTTGAAGGCTCTTGCTTGTCTAGAGATCTTGTGAAGAAACAAGAGACAAAGCTCACCGCATTTTCTTTGCTATAACGAGCTGGAGGTTTGATGATCCTTTTCGATATCCGAAGAGTCTGACCCTTGCTAACCACCTCTGCTATCTCTTCTGAATCAGCTCCATTCTTGGGCAAACTTGGAGCATCGCTCCCCCTACTTCTTAAACTAGAAGCCTCTGCCCCGGAGTTAGAAACACCTAGAGCTCCTGGTGATACAGGCAGCTCCACCAGAAGATCCTTAGCAGCCTCCTCCTGCCCACCATCTGACCTGTTTTCCTGCAGCTCCACAAAAGAGCCACCTTCATATGACGTCAATTCGTCGAAGACCACGTCTCTTGAGATGAGGAACTTCTTTGTCATTAGATCCATATATTTTCATCCCTTCTTCCACTCGTCATAGCCCATGAAGACAAGCTTCCTTGCTTTCGTATCCGTCTTTGACTTGAGTGCATCTGGGATCTGTATGTAGCAGGTAGACCCAAACACCCGAAGGTGTTTCATGATGTGCTTCTCCTTAAATATCATCTCATCAGGAGACTTTATGTTGATCGGAATCAGAGGTATCTGAATGATAACATAGGTTACGCGGGCCATCCCTTCCGCCTAGAACGACCTCAGAATGCCTTTGGTATGAAGCCAACACTTGCAGGTCTCCGTTAGATAACGGATCTTCTGCTCTGCTACTCCATTTTGTTATAGAGTATGAGCGCAAGTGAGCTCTATCTAGATGTCATGCTTCCTGCATAAGTTAAAGAACTCATTTGAAATGAACTCACTTCCATTGTCCGTTCTTAACTTCTTAATCTGTAGGTCAAGTCGGCCCTCCACTTGCTCCTTGAACTCCACAAACAACTATAATGCATCAGACTTCACCTTCATGAAGTACACCCAAGTATACCTCGTGTAGTTATCAATCAACACCAGCATGTATCTGCTACCTCCAAGGCTGGTGGTGATGGCCGGTCCCATCAAATAACCATGAATGCACTCCAATGGTACTTTACACCTGGTCTACGACTTGTCGAACAAAAGGCGATGAGCCTTTACATATTGACACCCCGCGCAAATATGACTGTCGACAAAGGATAACAACCTAGGCAAGCCGTTCACAAGGCTTCTTACTTCCATGGCTTTTAACTTGTCCATCCCGACGTGTCCTAGTCACTCATGCCATATAGATACACTATCATTGCTCTCATCCAATCAACATAAGAACTCGTTGATAGCAAAAATAAGTCCCTTACCCTTCTCCCTACATGAGTAAAGTCAGCCTTTACCGTTGACACATTGCGGAGAAACTTTACTTCCGTCGAGCTGAACAGAACATGATAGCTCGCGTCCACCATGTTCGTCATTTAGAAGAGGTTCTGCTTCATGCTTGGTACATGATTGACACTCCTCAAGGTGAGTGGACCATTATAACTACATAAAGAAAGAACACTCTCCTTCTCGATTGCACGAATTGTATCATCAATATTTATGATTGTTTCGTTACCAGATAATGTTTACAGAGAGGCGAACTTCAACTCGTCCCTGGTGAGTTAGTGAACACACCCCGATTCCACTATCCAGACATCTTTATAGTCGATGGTGGACAAGGAACGGACACATGTGCCCGTCATAAACGTATTCCCCCATCCGGCATCCTCAGCACTGGAACCAGCTTCCTCTTTATCTGCAAAGTGCACCGACTGCAGCTTAGCCTTATAGTTCTTCTTGAAGTGACCCAGCTGGTTGCATCTATAACACCTTAGCCCTTGATTCTTCTTCTTCCAATCATGCTTAGGAGCATAATTCCTCTCTTGCTGATATGAAGTTGAAGGGCCATCACCAGCATCAAGCTTCTTCTTATTCTCACTTCTCTTCTTCTTACCTAAGAAGAGTGTCTCACTACCTTCTTCAGAGATAGTGACTCCGGTCTTCTTTCTAGCTAAGCTCTCCTGCGAAGCCAGCAGGTTCTCCAGCTCCAGCAAAGACGACTGAGAGGCCCAACCTTGAACAGAAGTAACAAAGGCTACATATTAATTCCACAAACCAAGGATTGTGTCTTTTCTATTTCACTTCCGAAATAGGCTCATCAGGGTCCAATGTTGAAATCTCAGCACACAAGTTCTTCATCTTCGAGAAGAACGTTGAGATGGGAAGATCTCCTTGAGTCTCTCTCTCCAACTCATTCTTCAGGAATTGAATTCGTGTTATATTCTTCCTATTGAACAACCCATCGAGGGAAGTTCAAATCTCCGCAGCTGACCGACATTCGATGATGTGGTCGAAGAGTTCCGCTGAGATAGCCTGCTTGAAAGTAAACTTCGCTTTCACATTTGTCTTCCTCCAAGTCTCACTGTTTAAGCATTGCCAGCGGTAGTAGTCACCTCTTGTCTGTCGTCTCTGCAGATGACCTCCCACTGGTCCTCTCACAAAATATAGCTTTCCATACATGACCTCCATTTCTTGAAGTAGGTCGATGTATGAAGCTCAATTCCAAGATCTCTTACAAGCCCACCTTCCATTAAACTAACCCTGGTTCACTAAGACTTCTAGAAGCAATAAAGCAAACTGACGGTTGAAAACTGCTCAAGCCTCTGTTCCCTCTGATACTATATAAAAATTTGTAAACCATAGAAAACAGAAAACCAGGCGCAGGAATACTCCAACCATAACCAAGTAAAAATAAACTAGATGCAACTAGAGGAGAAAGAATCTTGAACTATCAAAAAATTTTACAAGACGAGGCATACATGACGAGATGGAAGCAAAAATAAGAAGGAACAAATCTATCTGCGCGGTCTCAATGAGTAACCGCCGACTCTATCGAGCTTCCTACGGAGTTCGCTGAAGCCACCAAGACGCATAAGATCAAAACGATTCCAAAGACCAAAGTGTTCATCCTCACAATGCTCATAGAGTTTTATTAAGAGAAATAAGTAGTGCTTGGGGGAGTATCCTTGACACATATTTTGATAACATATATATGAGTTTTCTCTTTTTTTTATTTACTATCATTTTATAATAATTTCTTTCAAGATTCCTGAATCAATCGAAATCTACCCACATAGATAAATGTACTTTAACTTGTATACAAATACCTTACTACTGTAATTTTGGCCCAATGTTCTAAACTCTATATATAAAAAATTAATAATGTGGCATTGATTTTTCAAGTCATTCCTAGCATGTTAGACACAATATCACAAGTTATAACATATAAGCCTTGAAATTTCTACAAGAGCGCATTTTCTAGGGATGTTGATCTTTAAAATATCATTATACTGCCTAGATCCTCACACATACTTAGAGGCTTGTTCAACATACACTATTCTATCTAGTCACACTCAGTAGCTAAGTATCAATAGATTAGACACATCATGACACAAACATACAGTGTTAACAAGAGTTTAGCAATCCTAAATAAAATATTGTACATAATCTTTATGCTTTTAGTTCCAATCATTCATGTCATAATAAAGGTCATACCATTTTATTGCAGTTTTGAAATAAACAAATATGAATACTAGGCAAATAAAAATTTTTATTTTATTTTGGGCTTATATATATATATATATATATATATATAATAAAAATGCAACAAAACAGAACAAATAACATGTTTTTGAGGTTTTGTATTTTTACAATTTTTATTTAATTTTTGTTTATATAACAAACTAAAAGAAAAATAAACTCACACCGCTAGTGCTACCGCGCGGCGGTAACTTACATAGATTCAAGTTCAAGAAAGACGGCCCAGATTTTGATAGTTTTTGCTCCTATGACGATTATATATGAATGGGCAATGAACTATTACAATAATGCTGCAAAAAATAAGTAGAAGAAATCACACATTAGTTATCGAAGTTAAAAAAAAGGAATTACGTAGTGAGATCCAAAATAAGATACATTTGGTTTCTTTTGATAATATAATTCATAAGAAGTTAATTTTAAAATTGGATGAAACATGACACAGTTAATAACATAACATGAAGTATTAATAACTTTGGCCCAAAAAGATATCGGTAACTCATATTCAGAAAGCATAGTATGTGCTAGCTCTTGAGGGTTCTATTTTTCCACTCCACAATATTATTTTGTTGTGGAGTGTGAGGATCAAAAAAATTCATGATTTATGCCTAAATCAGTGCAAATGTAATAAATCTATCATTTTCAAATTCACCTCCATGATCCGAGCATATATACTTAATTTTTATACAAAGTTCACTTTGTATACAAATACATAATTTAGTAAATCCAAAGAACGCATCGGATTTGGAAGTCAAAAATCTAGTCAAAAAAATCATCTATTAAAACAAAAGAATATTTTCTATCTCCCAGACTTGGAGTGTTGACTAGCCTAGATAAATCCATGAATCAATTGAAGTGGTCTAGTAATAGAAACAATATTTTGCTTTTGAAGAAAATTGTGAAAATTTTGTTTTTTGATAAGACGTGCAAAGAGAAGATAAATTTTCATTTAACAAAGATAATTCTTTAATTAATTTATCTTTTGAAAGCATTATAATTAGCTTGGCACTAGAGTGACCAAGACACATATGCCACAATTCTAATTCTTCATTTTTAGAGATAAAATATTTTAATGATGAATGAGAAAGATCATGGAATGCTATCATATAAATATTGTGAAATCTAGATGCATTGAGAATAATATCATTTGTTTTTGAATCAATAATTTTGTACAGATTTGTAGATGATTCAAATAGAATATTTAAAATTTTATAACATAATTGACTTATAGAAATTAAATTTTGTTTCAAACCATCTATATATAAAACATTTGAAATAGTAAAAGATTTGTTACCCGCTACACCGATGTCCATGATCTTTCCTTTTTATTGTCACTGAAAGTCATCATCCCTCCTTTCTTTATTTCAAGGTTAAGAAACTTTGATTTATTGCTCGTCGTGTATTTTGAACATCCTGAGTCCAAATATCATACCTCTTTTTTGTCCTTAGCCTACCAACACACCTAGAAAGGAGATGAGTGTAAAGATCTGGCTACCCAAGTGATTCCACCTATAAAATAGGTAGAAACCTTAGGCACTCAGACTTATTTAAAAGCTTTTTTACCTTTCTTCCTACAAGATTCCTTGGTATGTCCAAATCTATTATATTTGGTGCATGTAATAAAGGGAGATGAAACCCTTTTCAGTATTTTTTTAAGAACTCTTACAGGAAGATGAGGCAATAGCAAAATAGTGATTAACATTTTGTTGATTAATTTTTGATTTTCTAGAATTCTGAATATTGTCAGCATTAGTGGTTATCACCAGGCGATAGCTTCCAGAAACATAACCAATCTCAAACTTTGCAGATCCATGACACTGATTGGCTAAAATTATATCCATAGATTTGGCTAATTTCAAATTTCTTTATAGCCACATTTAAGTCATGGATCTAGGCTTTTAAGGTTGTATTCTCATAAACTGGAATGACACAATAGTTCACGAAGTTTTTCTTGCCTTCTTCTATCTGAGAATGAGAAGATTTAAGAGATCTTTCTAAGTCCCCATTTTCCTTAGTATGAGTTTCAATAGAGGAATGAGACTTAGCAAGAGATTCTTCCAATTCTCTTACTCTTGCCAAAGAATGATCGCACTCTTGGCAAGTCAACTTCTCTTTCCCGAACATTTTAACTTCATTTAATAATTTTCTATTTTCTTTTAATAAAAGTTTATTTTCATATTTTAACAAATCAACATCTATTAAATTTTTATCAAAAAATTGCAAGTTTGTAAAAAATTAGAATATAAATCTTTATATGAAGGAAGAGTTATCTCAGTATCGCTTTGGACATTGCATTCATTGTCGAATGGAGTGTTTCTCTTTCCCATCAAGCACATGTTGGGATCTTCCTCATTACTTAAACTCAATCCACTTGAATCCTCAGATGAGGAATCATCTCATGTCTCTATCATTAGTACCTTTTTCTTTTCCTTCTTTTTATGCCTCTTGCCCATTTACTCTTTCAGATATTTTGGGCACTTACTCTAGATATGACTTACATTTCTATAATGATAACATTTGGTGGCGTCATAGGGAACTTCAAGGGTAACGATCTTCCTCCCCTCGTTAGGGCGTGCATGTCCTCTTTTGTTTCTATATACGCATATAAAAGTGTCTATTTTGCTAAGTAGATATACAACCCAGTGTTCGCTGAGTGGGTCCAACAAGGCAGAAGAGGGGCCCTCAATGCAAGTCGACCCACATCCAACAGGAAGACGAGCGAGCCAGGATAGCCGGCCTACATCAGTTCAATGGGTGAGCGAGCCTAAGGGATAGCCGACCTGCCTCCGCCATACAGGCAGGCAGACCGCACGAGCCGGCTCGCCGGCCCACATTCGCCTAAGTGACCGCCAAGGCAGGACCGCTGTCCCACCTCCGTGTCGAGGGAATGTGAGCCGCAGGATCCCGACTCGCGCTCGCTTAAAGAGAGAGGCGAGTTACAAGAGTAGGGCCGCTCTCGTCCGCCTAGTTGAGTGGCGAGCTGATATCAATTTCACCCCAAAAGTGGGGTGCAGATATCATGTGGTTAATATAATTTGGTCTACCAAATGTGATTAGGTCGGCATTTAGCTCCTCAGAACAACAGAGTTTGGCTGTTGGCAAACCACTTTTGGCTGCACATAGCTTTTTAGAACAGCAAAGGTGAGTTGTTGGCAAACCAACTTCAAAAAAATTATAAAAAGACCCAAGGGGGTACCTCAAAAGGCATGTTCACTTATTCCTTGGTCTTCTTGCTCTTTCTGAGGTATCCTTAGCTCCGCACTTGGCTAAGGAGGGGAAGCACTCTAAGATCTTCCGGGTGTGTGGTGGGACCTCCGTGCTAGAGCCTTGGGTCCATTTATGGTTCTAAGTTTTTGGTCATCTGAGCTTGTGGGGAGAAGTAAGTGTACGATCATCCCTTTCCCAAGGGTTCGGAATCTACAAAAGATGGTTCTCGGTTTCAACATTTCTATCTGGTGAGCGTGAAGAGTGATCAGCATCGAAAATTCTTCGCAAGCTCGATGGTTGAAGACGAAGGATGAGGTTCTGGCAGGGCTGACTCACCGCCTCCCCCTCCACTCATAACCCTTAGGATGTTCGAGGATTTCCGGCAAGAGATGCGGAACCTCGTCATGTTTGCACTCGGCACTCGCATCGAGTGCTCGACAACGGCCGTCCTAGTTATCGCATCTCCATCCCTGGGCTAGAATGCCCCTGTCAGACGACCTTGGAAGGAGTTAGCAGAGGAAGGCGGCGAGCGGGATCTACCGGGACGAGCTCTATTCCATAGCTTGGCAAGTGCAGCCTGAGTCAGCAAGGCGGAGGCACGAGACTGCCTGAATCGCCCGGTGAGTGGTGGCAGCCCCTTTAGTGAGTTGGTCTCATCCGCCCCAGTTCCAGATGGGTTTCGTGAGCCGAAGATGTCCTATAATACCGGAAAGGATGACCGGGTTAAACACATCCAATGGCTCGAGGATGTGGTTTAGATCCGACAGATATTGGATACGTTCAAGTGCAGGCTCTTCACCATCACCCTCAAGGATAAGGCGAGAGATTAGTTCCACCAACTCTCAGCCAGCTCCATCTACTACTTCGAGGACCTGCACCAGGGATTCATGCTAAGGTTCACCACTTCCAAGAAGAGGAATAAGGAGTCTGAGTCCCTATTCCTCATCAAGTAGGAGGTGAACGAGACTCTGGGGAGCTATGTGGACCGGTTCTAGGAGGAGGTCCTCCAAGTACAGGAGGTATTAGGGCACACCCTTATGGTAGACTTCACCCTGGGGCTTCAGCAGGGATTCTTTAGAATGGAGATGAAGAGGGTCCCTCGTCTCTCCTTTGAGGAGCTGATGGAGAGGGAAGCAAGGGAGGTTGACGATGAGGCGTCGAATCCAAATTTCACCAGTAAGCTGGCCAAATGGGACATGTAGGAGGAGAAGAAGCGAGGGGGTGGTAGGGGTTAGGAGGTGTAGAGGCCCAAGCCCAGGCAGAGGGAGCAGCAGCAGCAACCAAGGTGGGGCCGCCAGGAGCCGAATAATCGGTTAGGCTGGAGGTAGCAGGAGTAGCACGACTAAGGCCAGAGGCAAGGTTTCCATGGAGAGGACAACTGCCAAGGAGGGCAGGGTCAGTTCAACCCTCTAGGATAGAGGCAGGGCTAGAGGCCTCGTCTCCCCGATCAACATCAGGCTATGGCGATAGCCCTGGGTAGGAGGAGGAGAGGTCAGGGGAGGAGGCAGGAAGGCAAGGTTGAGCTGCCTTACTGTAATTTCCATTAGGAGGGCCACTCCATGGCCACGTGCCTGAAGTTCCTGGAGTTAAGGGGATCCAGGGAGTGGCAAAAGTCTCGTTAGGAGGTGCGGATTGAAGAGGTCCTGCCTTGAGGGGAGGACAAATGCAAGGATAGGGCCGATGTAGGGGCTGAGGAGGGATCGAGGTGATCCATGGGGGGCTGGATGGGAGTTGAGGCCTCCTACAAGGCGAGCCTTCATACTATGTACCGCCAGAGCATTGCTTCGACATCTCTAACTCCACCTACAGAAGAGAAGATTACCTTCACAAGGAAGGACATTTCAGATCATGAGGATCCATTTTGCGACGCGCTGGTGATCCAGGCCGCATTCAAAAATTTTACCATCTCTAGGATCCTCATTGATAACGGGAGCTCAGTCAACATCGTCTTTAAGAAGGCATTCGATGCGATGAAGGTGGAGGCCAGGAGGGCGTTTGTTGGGTACATTGGAAAATATGTACCAGATTTGGAGAAGTCACAACTCAGTCAATGGTATGCATCAATTTATATTTGATAGAAGTTTGAGTTTCATTGTGCAGGTTTAAGAATTTGAAGAAAAAATTTCTAAGTACAAGTGTCGACACTTGTGAAAAAACTGTGTCGACACTCAGGGAGACTGTGTCGACACTCAGGCAAGCTGTGTCGACACACTTGCAAAATGTGTCGACACTTATGAAGAATTTGTGTCGACACCCAGAATTTGTGTCGACACTTATAAAGAAGTTGTGTCGACACTCAAAGCTATGTCGACACCTAAAGAAGCTGTTGTGTCGACATCCAGAAATATGTCGACATCTGAAGCAAGACTTGTGTCGACACTTAAAACTGAAGCTGTGTCGACACTCAGAAGATATGTCGACACCTGAAGCAATTGTGTCGACACACAGGTGGTTGAGACGACGCCCCCAAGTTGTTGATGACGGTACACTAACGGACGACCCTCCTTCGTCTCCAACAAAGGACTCGCATCGCCATGGAGTTCGTATGGAGCGACGCTACAATCTCCGCCCTCGGCGCACGACAAATAACTAGTTGAACTTCTTCTATTACTAGCTTGAGAGCATTTATATTTCCGCATGCTTTATTTAAACATTTGAGTATGTTATTTTATTTGGGCTGCATGTAGCCATTGCGTATGTTATTTTTATTTGGGCTGCATATAGCCAAGACTTAGTGTTAAGCCTATATATATATAGGCATGTAGTGTTTGTTAAAGTGAAGTGGAATGAAGAAAAATCTTAACCCTAATCTTGCCTAATTTGTTATCTCTCTCTCTCTACCTCTCTTAGCCGCCACCCTCATTCTCTCTCTCTCTCTCTAAGCATTCGACCAACCCCCTCCTCCCTCATCTTCCTCTTCAAAAACCGCCACCCCTCCCTCTTCTACTCCAAGTCCGGCCGCCCCTCTCCTTCCTCTTCCATAGCCGCCTCCCCCTCTCCCTCTACATCAACCATTCACCACTACCCATAGCCGGCCAACCATCTTCCTCCTCCACCCGAGCACTCCCTTGAATAAGAAGACGGCCACCCCTCTTCGCTTGGACTTTTATCCGAGGATAGTCTCCTTAACGACGTGGAAAATGGGTATCTGTGTGAAGCGGCCAAGGCGGACGATCTAACTCTCCATCCGGCGCAACTCCGGCGGAACCGCGGAAGAGTGATCCTTTGAAGGTAGTCGGAATCATCTATTCCGACTTGGGTAACGATCCATTCCACTCAAGTGTGATTCTCTCTTGATAGTCTAGTGGCCGGAAAGATTTTTCGCGTTGGATTTGAATCGTTAATTTCTTCGTGGTTTTCTTCTTGATTTATATCTATCTTAAACGCGTTATTTCCGAAAGGGCTTGGTGAGCCCCGTAATTTTGTTGGGAGAGAACTACCATTTTTCGATCGTATTTTGGGTAGACTCTTTTGGTACAACCACGCTTGTCCGGACCGGGTAGGTCCCTTTTGCTTGGAAGAACGTTGACCCATCGTCGTTCATTCGACCTTTCAGCGGTGTTGCTACCGTATGTTGGTAAACTGTATTATTGTGCTTGCGAGTGCGCTGCGGATAAAATTGGTGCGAGTGTGACAGTGGAGTTTGAGAAGCATCTCCGTCATTCCCCAAGCCCGTTCTGCGATTTCGAACGAGGCCTACATCAATTTGGTATCAGAGGGAGGTTCTTGTCAATTTTTTAATTGGCACCCTCCCCTTTTATTTTTGCACGTTAGCCCGCACTGATGTATGCACGTTTGTTGTCAAAATCTCAAAAAAAAATTATTTTTGGTCTTCCAATAGCGGCGTAGATTTCTTTTTTTTCAGCAAAAAAATCAAAAAAAAAAAATTTAATAATCCTCATTTTATTTCCTGTAAGAAAATCAAAAAAAAATTTATTTTCCTATAATCGTTAGGCGGGATTAAATCCTTCTGTGATCTGACAAAGTCTGTTGTCATCACCGTTGCATGCACACTAGGCTAGGTACGGAATATCCTCCATCATCTTCTACTATGGATGATGACTGGGGCGAAGGTCGTGCCCTCACTGAGATTGAGGAACTCCGTCAGGATTTCATGGAGCATATGACAGCCATTAGGGAGGCACTTCACGGAATGGGATTACCACAAGGGGCACCCCGTAATCAACCCGCTCACCAACGGGTGGGAGACAATCACAATCCTTACCCCCACCCTCCTAATGAGCACGCGCCACGGCGTCCACGCGCACCTTTCAAGTTTGATCTTACTCGAGCTGTCTGAGTCAAGCCACCAGCCTACGATGGCATGGGGGATCCCCAAGTCTTCCAGGACTGGGTCATGGAAATCGAATGCTATTTTGAGTGGTATGCTCTGAATGACGCGGATAAGGTGCGAGTAGCGAGGATGAAGTTGCTAGGGCGTGCTAAAATATTTTGGCTGAATGAGGAACGACGTTTGAGAGTCGAGAACGGTGTGTTGCCCATTGGTTGGGATGACATGAAGGCTAGGCTGACAGAGCGGTACGTCCCCACGTACCATCGAACACAGATGTTCGATGATTTAGCTACCCTTAAGCAAGGGACTAGGTAGGTTTCTGAGTATATGAGTCTGCTAAAGTACATGATGGTTAGGTGTGACGTGAAAGAGATGCCCTAGGTCACCCTCTCCAGGTTTCGTAAGGGACTAAACCCCGACATCCAAGGAAAGCTTTTGCGTTATGGTCACACTGACTTGCACGTCACATTCAACGCTGCCTTAGATATTGAGAAGCACAATGTGCTTAAGGGTAAGTCTCGCTCGTTCCAAAAGGGCAAGTCCATCTTAGGACCGCCGCCCACCTCCACCTATAAGGAAAAAGGAAGGTACCATACCCCCGACTCGACCTCCATAGTCGTAACGGCTAAGAATAATAAAAACCCCTCTGGTGAGAGAGTCCCAGTGGGTAGGGTCAACAGAACGAATGTCACCTGTTACGCTTGCGAGGTCCAAGGGCACTATGCTAGTGACTGTCCTACTAAACCCAAACCATTAGCCTTATTAGATTCCACGGGTGGGTCAGACGACCTTACTTACGAGGCGGGAGAAGAAAGCGAGTCGGACGGAGTGCCTAGTGATATGGAGGACGACTCCCATCTGATGGTTATGAGGTGTATTCTGGCGACCCCACGAGCGTTAGATGATTGGAATAGGATGAACATCTTCACGTTGAATTTTAAGAGTGGTGAAAATGGTGTAGGTTAATCATCGATAGTGGTAGTTGCATGAACGTTATTTCTGAAGCCACGGTGAAGCGTATGTCTCTTGATGCCGAGCCTCACCCTCACCCCTATAAGGTGGCTTGGATAAACAAGTCGTCCCTCCCTGTGTCGAAGCGATGCTTGGTACCCCTTACCATCAAAGCTTATTCTGATCAGATTTGGTGTGACATCATCCCTATGGATACTTGTCATGTCTTGTTGGGTCGCCCTTGGTTGTATGATCATGACGTTACCCACTTTGGTCGGGCCAACACTTACGAGTTTAAATTTAATGGCAGAACCATTATCTTTAAACCCGCTCCGCCAAAGGATCCTTCGGCCCCCTCCAAGGATACGGTCATCCCGGTCGAGAAGAAAACGTTGAGTCTGATAGGGAAGAAAGAATTGAAGCGTACTACCTTTGTAGACGGTGTCCTCTATGCATTAGTGTGTCTACAGGTTAAGGAAGATGCGGCAACGTTTGAGAATTTGTCGTCGGCACTGAGAAAACTCTTAGACGAGTTTGTGGACGTGTACCCGGACAAGCTACCATCTGAGTTACCCCCCTTGCGGGATATCCAGCATGCCATTGATTTCATACCGGGCTCCTCCTTGCCCAACCTCCCACATTATCGGCTAAACCCTTCTGCACACTAAGAGTTACAAACCCAGATTTCGGATTTATTGCAAAAAGGTTTTATCCGCCACAGCATGAGCTTGTGTGTCGTACCCGCCTTACTTGCCCCCAAGAAAGACGGCTCTTGGAGGATGTGCGTGGATAGTAGAGCCATTAATAAGATCTCTATTAAGTACCGATTTCCCATCCCTCGCTTGTACAATTTATTGGACATGCTAGCCGGTGCCATGATTTTCTCAAAATTGGACCTTAGGAGCGGCTACAATCAGATCCGAATTAGGGAAGGGGACGAGTGAAAAACCGCATTTAAGTCTAAGGAAGGGCACTACGAGTGGCTGGTTATGCCGTTTGGGCTTTCCAATGCGCCGAGCACGTTTTCGAGGATGATGACCCACGTCTTCCAACCCTATATGGGAAAATTCATTGTGGTATACTTTGACGACATCTTGGTTTTTAACACCTCCACGGTCGATCACGAGTCACATTTAAAAATCATACTTACCACGCTGAGATCGGAAAAGTTATTCGTGAATATTAAGAAGTGCACCTTCCATGTGTCATCGGTTGAGTTCCTCGGTTATATCGTTAGTTCGAAGGAGATCCACGTAGACCCCAAGAAGGTGCAAGCCATTAGAGATTGGCCCGAGCCCGCCAACATTCGGGATGTCAGGAATTTTCACGGGCTCGCTACTTTCTATCGGCGATTTATTAAGGATTTTAGTAGTATTATGGCCCCCATTACCGAGTGCATGAAAAAGGGTGAATTTACATGGACGAACTCAGCTACTAAGGCGTTCCAATTAATTAAATTGCGCATGTCGGAAGCCCCCCTCTTGAGACTACCGGATTTTACAAAAGTTTTCGAGTTGTCATGTGATGCGTCTGGAGTGGGCATTGGTGGAGTGTTGAGTCAGGAAAGCCACCCTGTGGGGTATTTCAGTGAGAAACTGGCGGGTCCAAAATTAAACTATTCCAATTATGATCGGGAGTTTTACGCGGTCATTAGATGCCTCCAATATTGGCGGCATTATTTACTTCCTAAGGAGTTTGTCATCCTATCCGATCATGAGGCGCTAAGGTTTATTAATTCCAAAACTAAGGTTAGTCCTAGGCACGCCAAGTGGGTCTCCTATCTCCAGGAATACACTTTCATTATCAAACACCTTAAGGGAAGTCTCAACCGCGTAGCCGACGCTCTTAGTCGTGTTTCATTATTACTATCAACGCTAGAAGTCAAGGTGATTGGCTTCGACCGGATTAAGGATGAATATGCCCATTGTCCAGATTTTAAGGATATCTATTTCACCACTCAAGATGACTTGCCTACAACCATTTCTTCTTTTTACATTCGTGACGGCTATTTATTTAACCATTCGAAGCTATGTATTCCCCGTTCCTCCCTATGACACTTCATAGTGTGGGAAATGCATAGCGGTGGGCTGGGTGGACATTTTGGCTGTGACAAGACGATCACGTTAGTGGAAGACAAGTTCTATTGGCTCGGTCTTAAGGCCATGGTTAACAAAATCGTGGGAAGTTGTCGAGCATGCCAATTGGTTAAGGGGAACAAAACAAATGCGGGGCTTTATACCCCACTTTTGATTCCCTCTATCCCCTGGGAAGACGTTAGCATGGACTTCATTCTCGGCCTCCCAATCACATTTAGACGTCACGACTCTATCTTAGTCATTGTAGATCGTTTCTCCAAAATGGCCTATATCGCGTGCAATAAAACCAACGACGCATCACACGTTGCACAATTATATTTTAAAGAGGTAGTTGGCCATCGAGGCGTTCCAAAATCTATAGTTACTGATAGGGATGTGAAGTTTACTAGTTATTTTTGGAAGACCCTGTGGAGGATTATGGGCACCAGACTTCTATTTCTTCAGCTTACCATCCGCAGACGGATGGGCAAACCGAAGTTGTAAACAGAAGTTTAGGTAGTTTGCTCTGATGCCTTGTGGGAGACCACAAGGGTACATGGGACCTTATCCTCCCTCATGCTAAGCTAGCATATAATAATTTCAAAAATAGGTCCACGGGTTTGTCCCCGAATGAGATCGTGCATGGTTATAAAGCACCCGTGCCACTTGACTTGATTCCGTTACCGCCCTCTTTTAAGTCAAGTCAATTTGCACAGGACTTTGCCTCTCACATCCATGATCTGCACAAGCACATCAATGAAACGCTTACGACTCAATACACATCTTATCAAGTTAATGCCAACGCACATAAGAGAGTGTCTCACTTGAAAGTAGGCGATTTAGTCATGGTGCGTCTCATCCCTGAACGACTGCCTACGGGCACCTTAAAAAAGTTAGCAGATCGGCGAGCGGGGCCTTTTTGGATTTTAAAGCGGTTAGGAGACAATGCATTTCTTTTGGAATTACCAACTGATTGGGGAATTTTCCCTGTTTTTAATGTTTTGAATTTAACGCCCTATATTGGTCCGCCACTTGAATTATCTTCCTGTCTGTTTCGTTCCACTACAGATTCTCTTGGGTATGGGGTTGAGAGGGGTAAGGGATCGCTCTCTCCGTCGATCTCCAACGGAGGTACGCTAAATGTTGATGATATAGATTTTCCCCCTTTGCTGCCTAATGCTTTTCCCAGGTTTGCCAGGACAGCATTCTTACCAGACAGGATTCTCCAGGATGACGTGTTTCACACTGCAGATGGCGATGTGTGCCGCTACTTGATTCGATGGCATGATCGCCCCGCCTCTAATGACTCTTGTCTCCCGGAAGCAGAGGTCGCTCTATTGGATGGTGTTCTTCTACGACGGTATCTTCAAGACCACTCATCGGTGATGAGTCCTTTCAAGCGGGGGAGGATTGGTGGAGACGACGCCCCCAAGTTGTTGATTACGACACGCTAACGGATGACCCTCCTTTGTCTCCAACAAAGGACTCGCATCACCATGGCGTTCGTATGGAGCAGCGCTACAATCTCCGCCCTCGGCGCACGACAAATAACTAGTTGAACTTCTTCTATTACTTGCTTGAGAGCATTTATATTTTCGCATGCTTTATTTAAACATTTGAGTATGTTATTTTATTTGGGCTGCATGTAGCCATTGCGTATGTTATTTTTATTTGGGCTGCATATAGCCAAGACTTGGTGTTAAGCCTATATATAGGCATGTAGTGTTTGTGTAAGTGAAGTGGAATGAAGAAAAATCTTAACCCTACTCTTGCCTAATTTGTTATCTCTCTCTCTCTACCTCTCTTAGCCGCCACCCTCATTCTCTCTCTCTCTCTCTAAGCATTCGGCCAACCCCCTCCTTCCTCATCTTCCTCTTCCAAAACTGCCACCCCTCCCTCTTCTACTCCAAGTCTGGCCGCCCCTCTCCTTCCTCTTCCATAGCCGCCTCCCCCTCTCCCTCTATATCAACCATTCACCACTACCCATAGCCGGCCGACCATCTTCCTCCTCCACCCGAGCACTCCCTTGAAGAAGAAGACGGCCACCCCTCTTCGCTTGGACTTTTATCCGAGGATAGTCTCCTCAACGGCGTGGAAACTGGGTATCTGTGTGAAGCGGCCAAGGAGGACAATCTAACTCTCCATCCGGCGCAACTCTGGCGGAACCGCGGAAGAGTGATCCTTTGAAGGTAGTCGGAATCATCTATTCCGACTTGGGTAACGATCCATTCCACTCAAGTGTGATTCTCTCTTGATAGTCTAGTGGCCAGAAAGATTTTTCGCGTTGGATTTGACTCGTTAATTTCTTCGTGGTTTTCCTCTTGATTTACATATATCTTAAACGCGTTATTTCCGAAAGGGCTTGGCGAGCCCCGTAATTGTGTTGGGAGAGAACTACCATTTTTCGATCGCATTTCTGGTAGACTCTTTTGGTACAACCACGCTTGTCCGGACCGGGTAGGTCCCTTTTGCTTGGAAGAACGTCGACCCATCGTCGTTCGTTCGACCTTTATGCGGTGTTGCTACCGTATGTTGGTAAACTGTATTATTGTGCTTGCAAGTGCGCTGCGGATAAAATTGGTGCGAGTGTGACTGTGGAGTTTGATAAGCATCTCTGTCATTCCCCTAGCCCGTACTACGATTTTGAACGAGGCCTACATCAACAGGACTTGTGTCGACACACCAACTCTCAAAAGGCTGTGTCGAGTTCAGAAGTAATTGTGTTGACACACAGGACTTGTGTCGACACACACTCAACTCCATTTGACAAACACTCAACGCAAACTGTTTGCAACAGAAATGTCGAGACAAGAAGCTGTTGTGTCGACACACAGGACTTGTGTCGACACATACAACAAAAGCAGTGTCGAGAAGCAGAAGTATGACTGTGTCGACACTTGGAGTAATTATGTCGACACCTTGAAGACTTGTGTCGATACTTAGTCTATATGTGTCGACACATGTGAAGAAGTCTGCTGAGTGTTGTGTGCTGAGTTAAAAAGACATTGAAGAACCTGGTGACGTGACTGGTGACTTGACAGCTGTCATAACTAGCCGGTCTGACACCACTGTCAGAACTGTCAGAAGTTTGTTATGAACTGGATTAGCCGGTAACAACAGAGCAAGCTCTATATAAGAGACAGATCAGAAACGACAGAGAGGATCAATAAGAAGAATTCTGACAGATCAAGGGCTGTCTGCAAGAAAGATTCAGAGTTCAATCTGAATTTACAGAAGAAGCTGACTGAGGATCAACTTCAACATCAAGAGAAGATCCACCTTATTTTGTTCTAATCAAGAAGCTTTGAAAAGCTAAGTTAGGTTGGATCAGAAGGATCAGTCTATACAATAACTGATCAAGAAGACAATATCAAAAGAGAAATCTAGCTGATGAAGTTTTCAGTTACTCTTTACTCACAAATTCTTGTAGGATCTACTGTTAGATAAGAGATTGTAAGCCTAAAATTATAAAGGCTGAGGTAGGGTTGTGTGCCTGAGGTAGGACTTGTGGAAAGTCTGAGTTGTAAGCCTAATTATAACAGGCTGAGCTAGGGCTGAGGCCTGAAGTAAGATTCTGGGGAAGAATCTGAGATAGGACTTGTGTAAAGTCTGAGGTGTAGGAACCATCTTTGGTTCTGAGATTGTAAGATCTGCGGATCCTAGCTAGTGGAAGGAAGTTAGGCTGAATCCAGTTATCTACTGGATAGGCGAAGGGGGAAAGTGGATGTACCCATATCTTAGGAAACCCCTATAGATTTGGTGCATTCTTTGTTGTTTTTAAATTTCTGTAGATACATTGATCTGTGCTAAAAGAAGTTATATATCTGTTTGCCTAAAAATTAAAATGACACAAAAATATAAGAACCTATTCACCCCCCCCCCCTCTAGGTGTTTAGGCTCTTGAAATAAAGTCTTTCAAGTGGTATCAGAGGGAGGTTCCTCAAAATTTGACCTAATAGTCAGAGGATTTCTCTAAGGAAAATAATAAATTACAAGAATGGGTTCAAGTGAAAATCAAAAGGAATTTGGATCTATGAAATTGCCCATATGCAGGAAAGAATCTTTTGGCATTTGGAAAGAAAGGTGTCAGGCTATTTATGGAAGCATCTGATCCAGGACTTTATATCACAGTATAGGAAGGCCCCTTCATCCCAATAAAGGTATTAGTTCTTGATGCAAGCATTCAAACTCCAAAGGGTTATTCAGAGATGACTAAGGATGAAATCATCTTGGCTACATTAGATAAAAGAGCTCAGAATATAATTGTAAGTACCATAGATGATGCAACATTCCAGAATCTTATGCACTGTAAAACTTCCAAAGAAATGTGGGATACATTGATTGTCTATATGGAAGGCACAGAAGAAGTCAGAGAGGACAGAAAGTTTGTGCTGAATCAAGAGTATGAGAGCTTTAGGCAGACTAAAACTGACAGCATAGCTGAATGCTATAAAAAGTTTTTCAGAATAGTAAATGAACTGATGACATATGGAAGTGTCTTCAGTACTTATGAACTGAATGACAAGTTTCTTAGGTCTCTAACAAAGGATTGGGACACTAAGATATGTGCCATCAGGGAAGTGGCCAAACTGGCTGACACACCTCCACCTATACTTTTTGGAAAACTGCTTTCATATGAAATGCAGCTTACTGCTAGGAAAGAGGAAGAGAAGGGCAGCAGATCTGAACATAAAGAAAAGTCAGTAGCCTTCAAGGCTGAGGGCTCAAGGAAGGGTAGTAGAAAATCTCCTTCTCCACCTAGAAGGAGTACTGAAGCAGAAGGAGTTCCTGAAATAAGTACATCAGATAGTCACACATCTGATGAAGACTTTGCTGCCTTCACAAGATAATTCCAAAGGTTCATGAAGAAAACGAAATAGAGAACAAGGCCTTCATCAACATCCTATTCCAAGGATGAATACTACAGGATGAAAACACCTAAGGAGGACAGGTATGCTTCTAAACCTGGTAAACAATCTAATTTTAAGATTGTGTGTTATTACTGCAACAGGTCTAAGCATGTCATAGCTGACTATCCTGACAAAAGAAAGGAGTCAAAGGATAAGAAGAAGAAGCTGGTCAAAGGAAAGAAGGAGAAGCCTCTAGTGGCTTAGAAGGAGAAGAGTTGGACAGACTCTTCATCTTCAGAATCTAGAGAAGAAGAGGCAGAAGCATATGTTGGACTCTTCTCAACAGAAGAGGATTCTAGGGAACTAGAATTCCTACAGATGCTGGACTCCATAAATGGAGTGGAAGAATATTGTTGTAAAGGGTTGATGGCTCAATCTGAAGAAGATAAGTGCCAGGATCAACCTGGACCAAGTAAGGTAAACAATTCTCCCCTAGTCTCTGATTACTTTACTGGATCAGAATCAGAAGCATCTGCTTCAAAAGAAGTGGATGGATCTGAGTCTGAGGGGGATGTTCACCAAATCATTAATGAGTACGGTGGGTTATTGCATGCTCTAAAGAAGAGCAAGTTTCTTATTTAAGAGCAGGCCAAAGAGATTGAGTCTCTTAAGCTGGCTGCAGCAGATTCAGCAAAACTGCTGGATCAAAAACTGAATGAGGGTTCTAAATTGAAAAACATTACAGTTATTTAGATGTACATAATCTCATTCAAAGAGAATCATATCAAGAAACTGGAGGTAAAACTTCAGCAAGAGAGAGAGCTAGTGGCTAAATTCTCAAGCCAAAATCAGTCTTACCTTTGATAGATAATTTTGTTTCACAAAAAGGGAAGACTGGTCTAGGCTTTAAGGGAAGAACTAGGGCTACCAATTCTCATAGAAAAGGTAAAGCCACAGTCCAGCCTCTAGCTGTTAATCCCCTTATTTTCTTTAAGAAGGTAGTGAATCCTACTAACAGGTATGATCATGACATTACACATGGTCACTATGAGCATGAAAATTTCATGAGCAAGGGTGTTAATGTCAATAGACCAATCTATAGGCATGCCCATCATATTCAAGAAGAGTTCTTGAAGAATGTTGTTCTAGCACCAACACTTAATAAGTCTACTGGCAACAAAGTAAGAAGGCTTGTGCCTAAGAATAGGTATAATAGGTTTGAGTGTTGGTGTTGTGGCAAGGTGGGCCACTTTGCCATGGATTTCTGGTTTAACTCAAGTGTTAAAACCAAAAGTATGATTCATGTTAGATCAGTCATAGGTTTTCAAACTAACAAGGACATATGACCCACTAGCAAGTTGGGTTCTAAGGGT
The DNA here is from genome assembly GCA_039513925.1 of Platanthera zijinensis. Lineage (NCBI taxonomy): Eukaryota > Viridiplantae > Streptophyta > Magnoliopsida > Asparagales > Orchidaceae > Platanthera > Platanthera zijinensis. The sequence continues at coordinate 244,156,887 of CM077079.1, read as the reverse complement.
AAGTGATTCTTTATTTGTTGCAGGTGAATCCAATTGATCATACCCCTATATGGTACTTGGATAGTGGCTATTCCAGACACATGACTGGAACCAGGAGAATGTTAAGGGACTATGTGCCCATAGAGAATGGACCCAAAGTAATCTTTGGTGAATCAGAAAAGGGAATCATAAAAGGATTTGGTAACATCTCTTGTGATTCAATTACAATCACTAAAGTGGCTTATGTAAAGGGTTTAAAACATAACTTGATTAGCATAAGTCAACTTAGTGATCTAGGTTATGAAATTTCTTTCCTAAAAGGGGAGTGCCTAGTAAAAAGGTCAAGTGATCAAGAGATCATTTTGACTGGCACTAGAAAAGGAAATGTGTATTGCCTTAACCTAGATTGTGAGTCTAACAGCTCACCTATTTGTTTGGTTGCTGGAGAGAAAGCTTCTTTATGTGTGAAATAGCACAAGAGGCTAGCTCATCTTAACTATAAGTTAATTGGACTGCTGTTCAGCATGGGATTAGTTAGGAATGGTCCTCAAGTTAAATGCATTAAAGAGGGTGTGTGTTCAGCTTGCTAAAAAGGCAAGCAGACTAAGTCCTCTTTTCAGTCACTTGACATCAAAGATTCAAAGAGATATTTGTATCTCATGCATATGGATTTATTTGGTCCTATTCCAGTTCATAGTCTTGGTAGGAAAGCATACACACTTGTTGTTGTGGATGACTATTCTAGATTTACATGGGTTTTCTTCTTGAGGCAGAAATCTGAAACTCCAACTATTTTCCAGTCTTTTGTCAGACAAATACAGAATGAATACAACAGTTCAGTGGTCAAAATCAGAAGTGAACATGGAACTGAATTTCAGTCTGAATGCATGACAAAATTCTATGAAGAACTTGGGATTCATCAGGAATTCTCTTCACCTAGAACTCCTCAGCAAAATGGAGTTGCTGAAAGAAAGAATAGGACTCTAATTGAGGCCAGTAGAACTCTACTGAATGATACTACTCTCCCTGAATACTTCTGGGCTGAGGCAGTAAATACTGCTTGTCATGTGCTCAATAGAGCTTCCATCAACAAGAAACACAAGATGACACCCTACCAGATTTTGAAAGGCAAAAAACCAAACATATCTTATTTCAGAATCTTTGGTAGTAAGTGTTTTGTACTAGTCAATGGTAAGCACTACCAAACTAAGTTTGCTGTCAAATCCCTAAAAGGGATATTTGTTGGTTACAGCAACCAAAGTAGAGCATACAGAATCTACAACTTGACTACTCAAGTTGTAGAAGAATCTGTGCATGTAGTATTTGATGAGTCAATGTTTATTAACAGTGAATTGTCTAGTTCTTCAGTTAGTTCTACAGGTCTAACAGATAAGCTAGACAAGCTGACCATCATTGAAAATGTTCCTGCTATACTGGATGAGAATAAAGATGCCAGCTATCCAGGGGAGACCAAGTCCCTCTAGGTGAAGAAGAAAATGTGGAGCATCAAGATGAGGAAACTGGAGATAGCCATACTACTGACAGAATTCCTCCAGCAAGGAGACACCTGAAGGATCATCCAGCTCACCAGATCATTAGTGATGCAAGTCAGGGTGTTCTAACAAAGAGCAGGAGCATGAACACAGTTCTATGTTCTAGCTTCCTGTCTCAGATAAAACCCAGGAAGATTGAAGAAGCAATGCAAGACACCAACTAGATTGATGCAATGCAAGTAGAGCTCAGCTAGTTCAAAAGGTGTGAGGTATGGGAACTGGTGCAAAACCTAAGGATCACAACATAATAGGAACTAAGTGGATCTACAGGAACAAGCTTGATGAGAATGACACTATAGTCAAGAATAAGGCTAGACTGGTAGAGAAAGACTATAGGCAAGAGAAAGGTATTGATTTTGATCAAACCTTTGCTCCAGTGGCAAGGCTGGAGGCTATAAGGCTTTTCTTGGCCTATGTTGCCTATCAAGGGTTCAAAGTATATCAGATGAATGTGAAATCAGCATTTCTGAATGGTGATTTAAAAAAGAAGTCTGTGTAGAACAACCCTCAGGCTTTGTAGACTCTCACTTTCCTGATTATGTATATAGGCTTAGGAAAGCACTATATGGTTTGAAGCAAGCTCCAAGGGCTTGGTATGAAACCTCGTCTTCCTTCCTCATTGAGAAAAAATTCTCTAGAGGAAAGATAGACAAAACTCTATTCTATAGGGAATCAAAAAGCAAGATAATACTAGTCTAGATATATGTGGATGACATTATCTTTGGTTTTAATGAAAACAGCCTTTGTAGGATGTTTGCCAAACTTATGCAAGGGAAGTTTGAGATGAGAAGTATGGGTGAGCTGAAGTTCTTCTTGGGACTTCAAGTTAGACAGACTGAGAGTGGGTTGTTCATATCCCATTCTAAGTTCACCAAGAAGTTGATTAAGAAGTATGGTTTGGACACAGCTTCTACTATGAAAACTCCAATGGGAACAAGTATGCCTATATGCAAAGATGAAGGAGGGAAACCTGTTGATGAGTCTTTATATAGAGGGATAATTGGCTCCCTACTATACTTGGCTGCTAGTAGACCTGACATCATGTATACAACATGTGTCTGTGCTAGGTATCAAGCATGTCATAAGGAATCTCATTATACTACAGTTAAAAGAATTTTGAGATATCTTAAGGGCACACCTAATTTAGGTCTTTGGTACCCTAAGAATATAGATTTTCTATTAACAGGTTTCTCAGATGCAGATTTTGCTGGATGCAAAGAAGACAGAAAAAGTACCACAGGAACCTGTCAATTCCTTGGTGGGAGGCTGGTGTCATGGAGCAGCAAAAAGAAAACCAGTGTAGCTATATCAATAGCTGAATCAGAGTATATAGCTGCAGGTAGCTGCTGCGCACAATTGATGTGGATAAAGCATCAACTAGAAGATTATGACATCTAGGTAGGTAGAATTCTACTATTTTGTTATTCTATAAGTGCTATTTCTATTGCTAAGAATCCTATATCACGCAGTAGGACCAAGCATATAGAAATAAAGTTTCATTTTATCAGAGAACATGTAGAGAAGAAAAATATTAATCTAGAGTTTGTAAAAACTGATAATCAAATAGCTGATATTTTTACAAAATCACTAGATGAAACTAAATTCAATAATTTCAAAATTGAATTAGGTATGTTGAAACTAGAATAGGTTAACATAAGTTTCCATAAGTAGCATAAGTAAGCACCAAATTTCTCTTGAAATTTGTCTAAGTACAAAGTTTGTGTCGACACAAGCAAGTTGTGTCGACACACTCAGTGTATTGTATCGACACAGAAAAAGGATGTGTCGACACAGAAACAGTATCTGTGTCGACAAAAGAATAGGTGTCGACACAACCTTATCGAGACTATATGTCGAGAGGATATTTGTGTCGACACAAAAAGTTGGTGTCGACACAACTCTGTCGAGACTAAAGTGGTCAGTGTCGACACAGACGCAAGTATGTCAACACAGACTCAAGTATGTCGACACATAAATGTGTCGACTTAAAATACGTTTTGTCGACTTATACATTAGTATGTCGACATATAGTTGTGTCGACTCAACTTAAGTTCTGTCAAGACCTAGGTCATTTATTTGTCGACACGAAAACTGACTTGTCGACTTAGGCTCGTCGTTTGACCAGCCCTTGACACAAGTACTATAAATAGGTGAATCCAAAATCTGGTCGACTACACTATCATGATTTTTGACTCTACACCTTCTGTAGACATAGACCTTCTCTTCTCTTCTCCTCTAGCACTTACGTCAATGGCGCCACACCAAGAAGATAAGGTTAATGAAGGTTATGAACTGGTTCGTGAAGGTTTCATGACAGCTTATGATAAAATTCAGGGAGTTATTGCCCTAATTTCTGAAAATAGATTAGAATTTTTGGTCTTTGAACCGACCAAAATTTGGAAAAAGGAAGTCATAGAGTTCTACACAACTGCTACTGTGGACACAGAAGGAAGAAAACCAAGGCATCTATTCAAGATACCTGGGTGAAGCTCACATTGAAATCTATCAGGAAAGCACTACATCTACCATTGATCAAGGATACAGATGAAATAACTCCTTCCCAGATAACTGAAGCTTTAAGCTGGTGTGGACTGAGTCCCAGCATTAAGATTAGATCATCTATCAAAAGAAAAGGGATGAATTCCCAAGGAAAATTTCTTTCAGAAGTTGTGGGCAAAGTGATTATTTGCAAGACAGGTGGACATGATAGGATTTCTGCCCATATGTTCAATCTGATGGTGAGGATCATATTCAAGATAAACATTAACTGGGCAGCAGTAGTGTTTGATAAAATACAAGAAGGAATAAAGAAACCTAACCTGGGACGGATTCTCAGTCTATGCTTAACATCAGTAATTCCAGATGTTCTGAAACAAGCAAATGGATCTAAGATAAACTATATGAGGAAAATGGATGTGAGGATACTGTCAAGGTGAGACAGAGTTCTGACCAAGGAAGTCCCTGCTCCTAAGAAGCAAACTAATAAAGGCAAGAAGAAAAAGAAAGTGGTTGTACAGGCTGACTCCTCCAGTGATTTTGAGGAGAAAGTGGTCTTTAGTTCTGATGAAGACCAGCACCAACAGGATGCGCATGATCAAGTAAAGGACAGTGAGCCCCAGGAGCAACAAGTTGACTCCACTCCCAGGGGAGAAAACTTAGAACAAGAAACTGATCTGCCTGCCCAGGGGGGAGGTATTGATGATGTTGTCATAGACAGTGACTTAGCTGCAGATACAATCATGGATGTAGTATCTTAAATCAACACTGCAGCTGAAGAAACTGATAAGACAGATACTCAAAATGAGTCAGTAAGTATCTTCTCCACAGTATAGTGATATATGATGGGATTCTCCTCAAAAATTGTTCTAGGGGACACTTTTGTTTACACAAAAAATCTTTCAAGTGGTATTAGTCCTTTAAGTAGTACTTTAAAAACTAATCTTATTCCTTCTATACAGATACAACAGGAATTCACCTTGGAAGAATTGTTTTCAGATCTTCCTACAGATGGGACTGAGGGGAGCATACAGAAAAAGAAAAAGAAATTCCAAGGACTGAGGGGGAGTTATCCAAGGATACCCCAGCTGAAAAGGACACTATTGATATTAAAAGTACATCTGAATCTTCTACAGATGAAGAAGCCACATTGGCTAAGAAAAGAAAGATGACTGTATTAAAGAAAAAGAGTTCTGGATATAAGAAGACTTTACAAATGGGAACTGCACCATCTACATCAAGCATGGACTTCAGTTCTTTACTGGTCCAGATGCAGATAAAATTAGATAATCAAAGACTGACAATAGAGAAATATGTGGATGAAACTCATAAGGAGTTACAGTTTTAGTTGGCCCAGGACATGAAATCTATTAGGTTTGAAGTAAATCAGAATAAGAAGGAGATGACATATGGCTTTTATAAAGGAGTTAATGTTGTGGTGTTCCTAGCCAAGCAACAGCAAGATATCAAAGCTATAGTGGATGAAATTGAAGTGAAGCAAGGCTATATACTTGAGAATCAGATCAGAATGAATGAAAACCTTAAGGATTCACATCATGCCATATTAACAAAGCTCATTGATTCTAGCACTGCTCTGAAGGCTGAAATCTCCAAGCAAATCCAGGAAGATTTATCTGCTGTCAAAGCCACATTTCAAGACTCTCGGGAGAAGCTTTCCTGACAAAATTCAGAGCTTATTTTAAAGAGGGAACTGAATATGTAGCTGATCAAGTCAGATTCCAGAAATAAGATTTAAGAGATCATGTTACAAGAGAAGTCATCAAGAGGGAGAGATTACTAGTCAAAGCCAGCTCTGACCATGCTAAATGGACTTCCAATAGCATCAGAGCTACTCTTGGATATCCTCCTCTTTTTGATGATGATAATATAGCAAAGTCTGGGATACAACCTGCATATTTTGAAGGAGATCAGCCTGAAGTTGCTCAGGTGATCTACCCCCCAGCTGATTTTGAGATGGTTCAATAAGAAGTGCTAAAAATGTATAGTCCTCCACCAGAGGCACAAAATATAGTTCTGGAAAAGGTTGGAATGTCAGAAGCTACATTAGAAGCTCAGAAGGAAGCTCAACTTTCCAAGAAGAGATTAAGAGAGCAGGCTGAGCTGAAGCTAGATTTTGAGCAGTGGAGCCCAACTTCTAGAAACATCATACTTACTTCCTGGAAAGCTGTAAAGGATAAAACCCATGATAGGGGTAAGTGGTATTCAAAGCAAGAGTGGAATAAATATCAAGCAAGACAAGAAGCAATTCTTCAACATAGAAGAAGTGTTAAGGCTGGGAAGCTACCTGCTAATGTTGAAGATTTAAGCAAGTACTTCCCCAAACCTTTCCACTATTTTGAAAGATAGAAGATCAAGGCTAAAGAATTAAAGAAGAAAGCTCTAAAAGGGAAAAAGCCAGTTGAGGATGCTGAACCTTCTGTGCAGGCTAAAATCAAGTCTGGCAAAGGAATAGTTATTAAGGAGCCTAGTCAGTAATAGGATTGCTAGGTTTATGTAATAGAACAATGTTTGGTTCTTTTGTTCTATAAGAAATTCTTGTAAACCAAAATTTTACTGATTAATGAAATCTATTTCAGTATTAATTGTTTGTTGTTTACAATGATTATGTGATAACTTGCTCCGAAATATTTTTACATCTATTACAATTTTGTTTTATCTTAAGAGATGTATATCTTTGACTAAGGGTTATGACTTCTCCAAATAGGGGGAGATTATTGGGTACATTGGAAAATGTGTACCAGATTTGGAGAAGTCACAACTTAGTCAATAGTATGCATCAATTTGTATTTGATAGAAGTTTTAGTTTCATTATGTAGGTTTAAGAATTTGAAGAAAAATTTTTTAAGTACAAGTGTCGACACTTGTGAAGAAACTATTTCGACACTCAGGGAGACTGTGTCGACACTCAGGCAAGCTATGTCGACACACTGGAAAAATATGTCAACACTTATGAAGAATTTGTGTCGACACCCAGAATTTGTGTCGACACTTATAAAGAAGTTGTGTCGACACTCAAAGCTATGTCGACACCTAAAGAAGTTGTTGTGTCGACATCCAGAAATATATCGACATCTGAAGCAGGACTTGTGTCGACACTTAAAACTGAAGCTGTGTCGACACTCAAGAGATATGTCGACACCTGAAGCAATTGTGTCGACACACGGGACTTGTGTCGACATACCAACTCTCAAAAGGCTGTGTCGAGTTCAGAAGTAATTATGTCGACACACAGGACTTGTATCGACACACACTCAACGCCATTTGACAAACACTCAACGCCAACTGTCTGCAATAGAAATGTCGAGACAAGAAGCTGTTGTGTCGACACACAGGACTTGTGTCAACACATACAACAAAAGCAGTGTCGAGAAGCAGAAGTATGATGTCGACACTTGGAGTAATTGTGTCGACACCATGAAGACTTGTGTCGACACTTAGTCTATATGTGTCGACACATGTGAAGCAGTCTGCTGAGTGTTGTATGCTGAGTTGAAAAGACATTGAAGAACCTGGTGACATGACTGGTGACTTGATAGCTGTCATAACTAGCCGGTCTGACACCACTGTCAGAACTGTCAGAAGTTTGTTATGAACCGGATCAGCCGGTAATCATGGATCAAGCTCTATATAAGAGACAGATCGAAAATGACAGAGAGGATCAATAAGAAGAATTCTGACAGATCAAGGGCTGTTTGCAAGAAAGATTCAGAGTTCAATCTGAATTTACAGAAGAAGCTGACTGAGGATCAACTTCAACATCAAGAGAAGATCCACCTTATTTTATTCTAATCAAGAAGCTTTGAAAAGCTAAGTTAGGTTGGATCAGAAGGATCAGTCTATACAAGAACTGATCAAGAAGACAACATCAACAGAGAAATCTAGCTGGTGAAGTTTTCAGTTACTCTTTACTCATAAATTCTTGTAGGATCTACTGTTAGATCTGAGATTGTAAGCCTAAAATTATAAAGGCTGAGGTAGGGCTGTGTGCCTGAGGTAGGACTTGTGGAAAGTATGAGTTGTAAGCTTAATTATAATGGCTGATGTAGGGCTGAGGCCTGAGGTAGGATTCTGGGGAATAATCTGAGGTAGGACTTGTGTAAAGTCTGAGGTGTAGGAACCATCTTTGGTTCTGAGATTATAAGATCTGCGGATCCGAGCCAGTGGAAGGAAGTTAGGCTGAATTTAGTTATCTGCTTGATAGGCGAAGGGGTAAAGTGGATGTACCCATATCTTGGGGAACCACTATAGATCTGGTGCATTCTATGTTGTGTTTAAATTTATGTAGATAGATTGATCTATGCTAAAAGAAGTTATATATATGTTTGCCTAAAAATTAAAAAGACACAAAAAGATAATAACCTATTCACCCCCCCCCCCCTCTAGGTGTTTAGGCTCTTGAAATAAAGTCTTGGGGTGTTGGCCTGGGATGGACCTCTATTCAGATTTTTCGGGGAAAGGAAGGAGGTGGAAGGAGGAGTGGGACTCTATGTTACTCTAGGGGCAGTCCAAAAACTGCAGGTTCGTCATCGTGGATGCTCCTAGCAGTTACGATGTGATCTTCGAATGGCCACTCATCAGTTCCTTCTGTTGCATACCATCTTCCTTCCATCAGTTCCTGAAGTTCAATACTGAAGGCATACAAGTCTGAGTCTGCGGAGACCCCAAGGTGGCAAGGGAGTGTTATGTCACGGCGGTCAACACCATCTCCTGGCAGGTGGGGGCGAGGAGATGGAGAGAAGGATAGAGGAAGTGTCCAGGCAAGAGGCTGGAGGGGGAGTAGAGGAGATATAGGAGGAGGAAGAGATCCGCGCCCAGGTGGGGTCGGTGGAAGAATTTTCAGGAGAGCAAGCCGAGGTGATGGCCATGGAGGAAGCTGAGGAGGAGGCTCCGGTCCCAGGCAAGGGGTAGCTGGTGAGTGGGAGGAGAAGTCCTAGCTTGAGGTAGTGAAAGAAGTAATGGAAATGGAGGTTCTCTCCCAGTAAGGCAGGGTGGAGAAGGTGTGAATCAGCTGGGGGATGAGTCCAAAGGACCAAGGGAGGATGCTGGAGTGCATCAAGAAGAATTTGGATGTCTTTGCATGGAGCATGGCGGACATATCACGGATTGATGCAGACGTTGTCTGCCACTGCCTCAACCTGGACCCAGAGGCTCACCCTATCCGTCAGAAGAAGAGATCTATTACGGACAAGCTGGCCGAGCCAATCCGGGAGGAGGTGGTAAGCTCCTCAAGGCCGGATTCGTTTCTGAGATCCAGTATCTAGGCTGGGTCTCCAATGTTGTAATGGTTAAAAAGGAGACGGTTGTTGGAGGATGTGTAGATTTATCTCTTTTGAATAAATCATGTCCTAAATATTATTACCCCTTGCCTCAGATCGACGCGCTGGTTGACTCAGTCATCAGTTTTTTTTGTAATGAGTTTTCTAGATGCTTTTTCATGTTATCATCAGATCAGGATGCACCCGCCTGATATAAAAGATGTCTCCTTCATCACTGGGGACAGGTGCTATTACTACAACATGATGCCCTTTGGGCTAAAAAATGAAGGGGCAACATACCAAAAGATGATGGATCGGGTCTTCCGAGAGCAAAGGGGAAGAAATTTGGAGGTGTACATGGATGACCTCATGGTCAAGAGTCGGGACGTGGACTCTCGTCTCCAGAACCTGGAGGAGACCTTCAGTACCCTGCGGAAGTATAAGATGAAGCTGAACCCCATGAAATGAGTCTTCGGGGCCAGCAGGGAAAAATTCCTAGGTCATCTCCTTACTCCTGTGGGGGTGGAGCCAAATCCTGACAATATGAGGGAGATCATGGAGTTATGGTCACCACGGAATGCCAAAGAGGTCCAAGAGCTGACGGGAAAGTTGGGGGTTGAGCAGGTTCCTCTCTCGGGCAGGAGAGAAGTGCCCCCCCCCCCCTTCTTCAAAGCACAGAGGGCAAATAAGAAATTTGAATGGTTAGAGGAGTGCGAGGGAGCCTTCCAATCCTTAAAGAGGCAGCTGACCCAGGCTCCACTACTCTTGGGACCGAAGGAGGGGGAAGATTTATCCATGTACCTTGGGGTCAGGGTCGAGGCCTTGAGCTATGTCCTAGTCTGGGAAGAGAGGAAGAAACAACTACCCATCTATTACGTGAGCAGGGTCTTGCGGAAGGCAGAGCTCTGATACACTATTTTGGAGAAGTTGGCCTTTTCCCTGGTTATCTCGATTCGAAGGCTCTGGCCATACTTCTAGGCACACTCTATCCGAGTGGTGACTGACCATCCCCTCCGCAACATCTTTGAGGGGGTGGAGTATTCGGTAAGGTTGGCAAAGTGGTCGGTGGAGCTGAGTGAATTTGATATATCTTTTTTTCCCTACCTCTCGATCAAGGCTCAAGCGATGGCCGACTTCCTGGCTAATTATGTGGTCGAGGTGGCAGAGGCGGAGCTCACTCGCCTATTTTCTTGGAAGGTGATGGTAGATGGTGCCTCGGGAAGATATTCCTTTGGGGTATGGGTGATCCTGGAGAGCCCATAGGGAACAAAGATCGAGCAGACGGTGGTCGTGCACTTCCCCATTACCAACAACCAGGCAGAGTATGAGGTGGTAATAGCGGGGCTTCGTCTGATAAGTGAGTTGGGGGTGGATAATGTGGAAGTGCTCATGGATTCTATGGTGGTGGCCTCTCAGCTCAACGAGGAGTTTGAGGCAAGGGATCCTACTATCCAATTGTACTTAGCCAAGGTAAATTGAGTTATCAGCATGTTACAAAAATTCTCTTTTTGACACGTGTCGCTGGAGGAGAACGAGCAGGTAGATCAATTGGCTAAGCATGGATCCCGGGTGGGGGAACCTTCACCGACCTTTTTCTCCCCACTATAGAAGAAGGAGAGCTGATTGAGATAGAACAACGCCCTTCGTGGATAGACTGTCGCCTTCTTGTCCACAGGTGAGTTCCCAAAAGGACTGGATAAGAAGCATTTCAAGCACAAGTCGGCATACAATCTTATGCGCGACAGGAAGTTGTATCACAAGACCCCCTCGGGACTCCTAGCACGTTGTGTGACCAAGGGGGAGGTCCAGAGGATCTTGGAAGAAGTTCATGTCGAGGAATGTGGGAGTCACTCGGGAAGAAAGACCTTGGAAGGGAGGATAGTAAGGCAGGGGTACTTTTTGCCAACCCTAGGTTGGGATGCCGCTGAGTTTGCAAAGAAGTGCCAACTATTCGTCCCACTCCAGCTTATAACAGCTCAAAGACTAAGGAGCATCACCACGCCCTTGGCCTTCGTCATTTGGGGAATGGACCCGGTAGGGCCCTTCCCTCAGGCCAGTGGGTAGAGGAGGTTCTTATTGGTGATTATAGATTATTTTTCTAAGTGCTTGGAGGTGAAGGCGCTGGCCAAGGTGACCTCCAAGGTGGTTCAGAATTTTGTGTGGGGGGAGATCATCTGCTGGCACGGGTTGCCTCAGTCCATTGTCACAGACAATGGGCTGCAGTTTTCCAGTGCCGAATTTATCAGTTTGTGTGGACAACTTGGGATTGATCTCAGGTTCGTGTTGGTCCATCACCCTAGGAGCAACGGGCAGGTGGAGGCGGCAAATAAGATCATTGTGAACTTGCAAAAGAAGAAGGTAGAGAATGAAAGTTAGGGTTAGAACTGATATACTCTAGAGGGGGGTGAATAGAGTATGTCTGTGTGTTTTTAAAATTTTCTTCTCTAACAGTATACTATCTTTACCTTTAAAAACTATATCTAATTATCACAGATTAAAGTAAATCATAGATCACAGAATATCTAACTAACACAGCCACAGCAAGAACAGAGAAGAAAGAGCAACCAGACAACACAAGAAATTTATAGTGGTTCCCAAAACTGAGTACATCCACTCTTCTACCACCCTTGGTAGGAATCCACTGCAGGTTTTGATCAGGTGACTGTCACCAATGAGCTTTTGATAAGGTGCTCAAAAACCAAACTTCAAGTCCTTTGGAAGGAGACTTGCAACCAGAATAATTTTGAAGGGAATTAAAACCATGTACAGAGGTGGGAATGAGAGAGTGATGTAAGTCTTCTTTTCTCAAATCAAAATGAGAAGACTGTGTGGATTCTTATTTGTTGTCAAAGCTCCCCCTGAGATCTTAAATGGTTCAGGAGTGAAAGCTTTGCTCAAGGGTGTAGGCCTTAAGTTTTTCAGAGATCCTTGACTGAGTAGAATGTTTCTGTCACTTGAGATCCCTGAAAACAAAGAGGGAGAGAAAAGAAAGATTCTTGATGGTGATAGTTGTTCTTTCTTCTTCTCTTCAGAGCATCCAATTTTTGAGAGATCTTTTTCACTGCACTTTTGAAGAACTTTTCTTTGTTGTGTCTCTGGTTAATAATCGATCTCTGCTCTCGTGTATGTCTTGTTTTCTTGGCAGGGAGATGTATGTTAGATCACTGCAACTTGGTCGAATTCAAAAGAGATTCTGCAATAAATGTTCAGCCGAAATCTTGGGAACGAGAAACGGCAAGAATGCTGTCAATTATTCTATTCTATGTCTGTCCCGAGATATAAGCAATTAATTCTATGGAGGATGTTAGCAATCAATGCTGCCAGTAACAGCTCTATTCAGAGAATATAAGTGCATTGATTTACAAGGGAATTAATAACCTATAATAGTTAAAATGATGAGACAGAAAAAGAAAGAATAAATAACAAAATGTCTTAGGCTCCGTTCGTTTCGATGGAATTGGGGCTTTGGGATTGACATTCAATTATCAATTCCAATTGTGACTGTTCGGCGGCCATAATATTACATTGGAATTGGAATTCATTTCAATTCCCATGGAAATTGATTATAGAAGAAACACGGCTCCCTCAATTCTTACCTCATGAGGTCATCATTCGTGATTCCCACCCATACCAGCGCGTCCCCGACTCTCTCAAAATATAACAACGCAAATTTTGTTGTTCGCCCAGGACCGCATTTTTTGCCAAAGAGCGAAATTTTTGACGGGGCGCACATTTTTTTTGTCTGGGATCGCATTTTTCGCCCGGGCACGCATTTTTCGCCCGAGCCCTCAATTTTCGACCGGGCGCGCATTTTTTCGCCCGAGCGACCATTTTTCGCTCTAACGCACTTTTTCGCCCGACCGCGCATTTTTCGCTCGAGCAAAAATGCGCGCCCAGGAGCGCATTTTTCGCCCAGACACGATTTTTTTGCCCGGAGGCGAATTTTCGCCCGAGCGCGAATTTTTCGCCCGGACGCGGATTTTTTCGCGCGGACACGGATTTTTCGCCCGGACGCGGATTTTTCGCCCGGACGCGAATTTTTCGCACGGACGCGAATTTTTCGTCCGGATGCAGTTTTATTGGCCCGGGCGCCCATTTTTCGCCAGAGCGCCCATTTTTTGCCAGGGCGCAAATTTTTCGCCCGGGAACGGATTTTTCGCCCGGGCACGAATTTTTCGTCCGGATGCGAATTTTTCTTCGGGATGCGATTTTATTCGCCCGAGCGCCAATTTTTGGCCTGGGCGCGCATATTTCGCCCGGGCCTCATTTTTCAGTCGGGCGCGCATTTTTCGCCCGAGTGCGAATTTTTCGACCGGGCGCACATTTTTTGGTCGGACGCGCATTTTTCCTCCCGAGCGTCCTTTTTTCGCCCGGGCGCCAATTTTTTTTCAGGGCGCGCAATTTTCTCCCGGGCGCGCATTTTTCGCCCAGACGCGCAGTTTTTGTCCGGGCACGCATTTTCTCCTGGGCCCGCAATTTTCATTCAGGCGCAAACTTTTCACCCGGGCTGAATTTTTCGCCCGGGAGCAAATTTTTCGCTTGGGAGCGAATTTTTCTGTGTGCGAATTTTTCGCCCGGGCGCACATTTTCCGGCCGGGTGCGCATTTTCTGGTCGGCCGTGAATTTTTCTCCCAGGTGCGAATTTTTCACCCGGTCCATAATTTTTCGCCCGGGCGCGCATTTTTCACCCGGGTGCGTATTTTTCGGCCGGCAAAAAATGCGCGTCCGGGCGAAAAAATATGCCCTCGGGCGAAAAAAATGCGCGCTCGGGCGAAAAATGCACGCTCGGACGGAAATTTTTTAATATTGAGCGGAATAGTGGAATTAATAATTCCAATTCCTGTGACAGAATTCCTGCATTTAGCCGAACGACAGAATTGAAATTGACTTCAATTCCAATTCCAACAGGAATTGGAATTGAAATCAATTCCAATTCCTACATTTCAATTCCTGTGAAACGAACAGGGCCTTACAGTTTTCGTCGACCTCTAATCAGCTTTCGTCGACCTCTAATCAGCTTTCGTCGACCTCTAATCAGCTTTCGTTGACCTGAGATTTCGTCGACCTGAGCTCGGTTAATCAACTGCTGTGCATAAACTGACTAATTCTGCGCTCTATGTTTGTCGACCTGAGATTGTGAAGTTAGTCGACCTAAGAACTTGATCAATCTGTTGGTGTTGAGTGAGTAACACATCTGGCATCAAGTGTTCTTTGTCTCTGAGTCAGTCTTGGCTTTGAGTGAATTATGGCGCTGAGTGTTGAAGAGTTAGTCGATCTGAGAGCGGAGTTCGTCGAGCTCAGCTAAGAGATTTTGGCTCTGAGTTAGTCGAGCTGAGCACGACTATCGTCGACCTGAGATCGACGAATGTAGATTTCTTTTTCTAATTCTTGATCTCTCTAAGTTTTGAGTCTTTGACAGTGTTTGTAGATTGGTCCTTTGATCTGTTGACTCTAAGAATATGGCCTAGACTATAAAAACACATAAAATTTGATTCTTCTATACAATATGGGTCACAACCTAAGAAGAGAACCTAGCCCAAATCACCTAGGGGTTCCAACAGAGAACTTGAAGGGGAGCTGGGTGGAGCAGCTCCCTTCAGTCCTATGGACTCTTAGAACTACTCCCAATATGGCCACAGGAGAGACCCCATTCAATCTCTCCCACGGCTATGAGGTTGTGCTCCCAATAGAATTTGAGGTACGGACACCTCGCGTAGTCGAGGCGAAAGAAGGAAGAGAGGAATGGAGAGCCAAGAATGAGGATGAGCTGCGACTCTCCTTGGACCTAGCGAAGGAACTCCAAGATGTGGTCGTTGTTAGGCAGGAAGAAATTAAGTGGCAGATGGCCAAGCATTTTGACAAGCATGTTAGGGTCAAGTAGTTCACGGAAGGGGGCTTGGTCATCAAGAAGATAGATGTCACAGGAAGTTCAACAGTCGTGGGGAAGCTCAACCCAAAATGTGAAGGTCCGTACATTGTCAAAGAGGTATTAAGGTCAGGGGGTATCGCCTCCAGAATTTGGATGGCGAGACCCTCAGTCACACCTGGAGCGGTGATGACTTGAAGCGTTTCTATCCATGAACAAAGTGTGTAACATCTAATTTTATAAATATGAGATACCGCGGCTTTTTAGATCTTTTTGCAATAATTTGTGTGGCAGGTGATGTCCATGAAATAGATTCCGAGAAGATCCTGCTGCCAGGCTCCAACTAGTTGGCACGGCTAGATATCACTCGAGAGAGTCTACCTAGACCACGAGAAGATCCCGCTGACATACTACCACTAGCTGGCAGGGATGGATGTCACTCAAGAGAGTCTACCCAGACCCCGAGAAGATCCCGTTATCAGGATCCCACTAGCTGTTAGGGCTGGATGTTACTTGAGAGAGTCTTCCCTAGACCCCGAGAAGATCCCGCTACTAGGCTCCCACTAGCTGGCAGGGCTAGATTTCACTCGAGAGAGTTTGCCCCAGACCCTGAAAAGATCCCGTTGCCAGGCTCCCACTAGCTGGCAGTGCTGGATGTCACTCAAGAGAGTCGGCCCCAGTCCCCGAGAAGATCCCGCTGTCAGGATCCCACTAGCTGGCATGGCGGGATATCACTCGAGAGAGTCTACCTAGACCCCGAGGAGATCCTGCGGCCAGGCTCCCATTAGCTGGCGGGGTTGCATGTCACTTAAGAGTCTGCCCCAGACCCCGAGAAGATCCCGATGTCAGGATCCCACTTGCTGGCAGGACTAGATGTCACTCGGGAGAGTCTACCCAAACCCCGAAAGATCTCGCTGCTAGGATCCCACTAACTGGTAGGGTTGGACGTCACTCGAGAAAGTATACCAAACCCCAAGAAGATCTCGTTGTCAGGCTCTCACTTGCTAGCAGGGCTGGATGTCACTCGAGAGAGTCTGCCTCAAACCCCGCTGTCAGGCTCCCATTAGCTGGCAGGGCTGGATGTCACTCGAGAGAGTCTACCCAGACCCCTTGAATATCTCGCTGTTAGGCTCCCACTAGATGGCAGGGCTGGATGTCACTCGAGAGAGTCTTCCCCAGACCCCAAGAAGATCCCACTGTCAGGCTCCCACTGGCTGATAGGGCTGGATGTCACTCGAGAGAGTCTACCCAGACCCCGAGAAGATCCCGCTGCTAGGCTCCTACTAGCTGGCAGGGCTGGATGTCACTCGAGAAAGTCTACCAGACCCCGAGAAGATCCCGCAGTTAGGCACCCACTAGCTGGCAGGGCTGGATGCCACTCGAGAGAGCCTATCTAGACCCCGAGAAGATCTCGTTGTCAGGATCCCACTAGCTGGCAGGGCTAGAAGTCACTCGGTGGAGTTTGCCATGTTAGCCCTGAGATGGTTCCGCTGACCAGGCTCTCACTAACTAGCAGGGTAGGTGGACCTCTTGGGGGAGGCTCCGATAAGTCCAGTTGAATCTCAACATCCCCCATCGGGCTCAGACTAGTTGACAAAGAAGGAAAAAAGGGAAATGGAAATTCCTAATAGATCGCTAGAAAAAGAATTGAAACAATCAAATATCTCTAATGGAGCAAGGATTGGGGGCGAGCTGGATCCCATACCTCAGGCGTCCGCTCGGCACGCATCCAGTCCGGAACCCGCAAAGCGACTAAGTTTGCGAGCAATCAACACTGCGAAGCGCTCACTCTCAGGTCGCATCGCGACCTCATGACGCTTGGCTCGCAAGAAGTCGAACCCCTGGATGCGAGTCAAGGCGGGCCGGTCCCTTGATCTCGAGGGCGGCGTAGGAAAAGCTCTCTAGAAAAGGGGGGAGGATCGCCACTTACGGGTCGGCTAACTAAAATCTCGTCATTTTCTAAGCTATCCTTAAGGGACGCGCGGTCTTACTAGCAAGATGCGGGTTCGAAGGCGGCGAGCAGGAAGGCCAAGCTTAGTCACGAGTATGCAAAGAAACAGGCATAATCATTTTAGAAAATCATATTCTATTAATCACAAAGGGTTACAAGGATGGGACTGAGCCCGCGTTTACATTACAGCAATAATAAAAGTACATGTTACAAAAAGAGAAGTGCGGTGCGGGGGTTCAACGAGGCGAGCTCTCGGGAGGCGAGCCATCCGAAATGGGTTTGAAGGACTCATCATCTGTCTTCCTTACCGGAAGGAATAGCTCCGGTACCACATCGCTCGCAGAGAGCCCCGTGCCTTCGCTCGTCACAAGGTCGGCCTGCTGCATAGTCTGGAGCGTGAACTTCATGTCTTTGGCGGTGTTCTTCTGCATCATCTCCTCCAGCTCATACTCAGAGTAGTGGGCGAGCTGACAGCTGCTACTGGAGGGCGGCGGAGGAGCTGCGGCTTCCAGTTCTCGCACCCGCACCCGCAGCGCCTCGTTCTCCTTCTCGATGGTGGAGATTTTAAAGCCAAGGCGCTTAGCCGTTACCGAATCCTATGAGAAAAAACGAAATGTCGCTAAAAGCAATCTTGAGAGAAGGATCATTTCAAAGTCTTAAGACTTACCACCACCCCCCCAAGTATCCGGCGAGAATGACGTCATTCGCATCCGCCTGCTTCTTCTAATGCTCCACCTCCTCCAGCGCGATGCGGTGGGCTTCTTCCTTGTCATCGGCGAGCTTCTGGAGCGAGGCGAAATTCTATTCCATCTACGTGCATCGGCAACCCACCATGTGAGCTAGCTCCCAGCCATGGAGCTGCGCCTGCGCGCTCTAATGCACTAGGACTTGTGTGGCCTCCTCATCAAAGACCGCGACCTCCTCCACTCCTAGAGGCCAAAGGAGAAGGCATAGTCCTCCCCGCTGATGGAGTCCTACTCCAACCAGCTCAGTAATAGGGTTGAGATGGAGGCCCGGTTCGCCTCTTTGTCCCATTGAAGGAGGGGTTGTCCAAGCTCGTCTAGGTGCCACTTGCCATAGTCGAAGTTGTGATCCCCCCTCGGCACCGGCACCTACTCTCATGGCTTTGAGGTGCCGGCCGCCTCTTTAGGAGGCCCGTAAGTCGAAGAATCTGGGGTGGTGGCCACTTTAGGCTACTGACCCGTCGGGGCTTTACCTTTCTCCCAAGATGCAGGAGGTACGCCACTCGCAGTCTTTGACTTCTTGGACGGCGGCGGAGGAGGAGGATGATTATTGGTGACCTGCTTATGGGAGGCGAGGGTAGGGGCCTTACGATGCATGACAGCCACCACCTCGGCACGAGCAAGCTTGACAGCAGTTACTCGCGCACTCTCGTAGGGAGGGTGAAGAGGGAGGTCTCATTCACCTGCAAGAGGAGAGTTAGAACAAAGTAAAGGGTTAAGTAAAAGGGAATTAGGCGCACGCATCTTACCTCCCCCAGGTGGGACGAGGGAGAGGGAGTCGACATTCCTTCGAAAGAATGCGACCTCGAAGTTCTTCCCCTCGAAGAACCTGCAGAGCTCAGCTTCATGGCCTCCTAGGCTAGGGGGCGGTAGGTCGCCTCGCTGAGTTGGACCAGTAAGAAGGGAATGTTTTCGAAGTCTCCCTTAACAAAGAGGAACTTTCGGAGCCAGTTGTGGCTCTTGTTTACTGTCTCCCGCACCTTGACGTGGTTGCTGGAGAAGTATGCGGTATCATCCTTGTTCGCCCAGAAGGAGAAAAACTTATGGAATACTACAAGGCTAAACTCGATCCGCTCTTCCCACAGGAAGCAGGCAAACCCGACCACGACAACCACAAAATTGGGGGTCATCTAGCCGAGGACGACCCTTAAGTACTTCAGAATTTGGCGGACCTCCGGCCATAGGGGAAGCCGGAGGCCCGCATAAAAGTGAGCGATGGGGATAGCGAGCTCTGCCTCTGATAGGTCATTGATCTTCTCCTCCTCCCCGGGTCACCTCGCCATGAACCTGGGCGGGATGAAGTCGCCGACTACCGTGAGTAACTAGCCCTCGACGAGGGTTGTAGAGAAGAAAGGGTAGTCGGAGAAGGTCCATGCGCACTTGCCCCTTCCCTCAGCATCGCAGCCACTGCCTCTCATCTCACAATATGTTAAGCTGGCGGGATGCTGAAGTCCTCGCGAGAAAAGTGGGGCTGAGAATCACAAGAGTGGAGAAGATGCGAAAAGTTTAAAATGCAGTAGGTGGTAAACAAGATCGTGGCCTATTTATAAAAAAATAAGGGGCGAGAAAACGTCCCATCAGCGGGAAATGTCCGAATAGCAAAAAAATTCCCTGATGCTTCGACTTCCCAGCTCGCATAGTCCTGCAAAAGCTATGCGGCGGCAGGAAAGGACCGAGCGAGCCACGCTGTTCCGTGTCTGCCCAAGTGGTGAGCGAGCCGCGCCGGCCTGCATCCGCCCAAGTGGCGAGCGAGCCCTCCCGGCTCGTTTCCACTAGAGAGGCAAGCGAACTGAGTTCGCTGGCACCCTCCTAAGGAGGGGGTAGGCGAGCAAGATAGCTTTCTGGCATTCATCTAAGCAAAGCTAATAGTTACAAGTCACATGAAGTGAAATAATATACAAAGATAAGCCTGTTAGCAGGGGAGCAGTTTTAAACAATAAACAAGTTTGGTACTACGAAAAAGAAGAGAAAAAAGATCATAGTTGTGAAGCATGAGCCGATCCAAGAGACATGTGCGACCTGGGCCTGCAGTCTGACAGCAAGGAAGGGGCAGGTGGTTCAGTATTGATTCCACTTCCATATACCCCACCCTCGTACCCCGGAATGGGCATTAGGCGAGGATAGTAATACTCGCGAACTGCCAGCAGTTCCGGCTGGGCAAGGTCAAACTGTTCCGTGGCATGCCTGAGCCGCTCCTCTGCTCACGTAATGTGCACTCTCTAAGAGGTCATTCCATCGTCGTCTTCTGGATGCCTCATTCCCTCCAGGACCGTGAAGCACTCCTCTTCCCCGGCCTTGTCTTCATCCACCCTATCACAAACCACTTGCATCATCAAGGACTGTTTCTAGAATAGCCAAGTCACCTACCTCTTCATCTCCTCGACATCCTGTGCATCGCCCAAATATTCTGAGATGTGGTCTGCGGAAGGGGGAGGTGAGTACTCCTCTCTTATGTCGATGTCAAATGATGAGATGGCGTTGAAGCCTGTAGAAATAAGGGTTAGAAAAGGAGAGTAGATAGTTGCAAGCAAGAAAGCCCACATACTCACCTGTGATCGGCATGTCCCCCACGCTAGCGCGCGGGCACAAAGTCCCTGGCCGACTCTAGAAGAAGTCTCGTTCAAGAGTCGCAAAGGATTTTCCCAACCTAGAGCAGGTCGGCGATCGCGAAACCAGCAGGGTGTGGTCGATGGATCCTAAGGTAGGGGCTGCAATATCAAAATCGTAAGGTAAGAGGGGTATCAATTAGAAGGCGAAGGAGAGGGGCCAAGAACTCACCAGTCGCTAAAGGAGCAGCCAGGACTGCAGGAAAGGCATGCCCCACAACTGATGGGCTAGCAACCCGCTCAAATATGCGCGGGAGGAGTGCCACGGCTCCATCCCCCTGCCTCCGTCCTCGGGAGGCGCCTCCTGCAAACAAGTAGAAGTCAAAGGTTGAATAATAGTGGCATCAGGTAACCAGCTCGCGTACCTAATGGGAGGCCTCGACACTGGTCGTCAAACTAAATATAGGGGAACCATTCGGGGGATATCGCCGGATCATCTTCGCCTTTTTCGGCCTAAAGATGGGACCAAGCAGCCACCGTGTGATGCAGGCCTAAGGTTTCAACGGATTAAACTATGCATTCTTAGGGTTGATAAATACAATAAATATCTAGCGCATGGTTGCTCTACTTAGCACTATCGAATTCCCAAGAAAATAATGGCACAAGTTTCACAACAATCAATGCAAAGGGTCGCCACCCCTTATAGAGATTGAACAAGGGTTATATGTCAATGTTTGCTCAAGCGAAAAGGACCCTCCCGATCCGGACAATTTAGCAAGTCAAATAATACTATGCGCAAACATTCACGAATCCAATAAAATAATATTCGGACTAAAATAAGTGATTTAAAATTAAGTCCAAATTAATCCCAAAAATTAATTAATATGAGGGTTGCCAAATCACTTGAACACCAAAGAAATCAAGGCTAAGAAAAACCAATTTCTACAAGCATTCGCGAAATTTACCTGTTCCAATTTATACGAAAAATATTCGGAATAACAATGCTTAAAAATCAGATTTTAATTACGCACAACTAATAATACGTTTTGTAGCCTAAAATATTAGGGTATTTTCTAGGTTTTAATACACAAACCATGTCTTGTATACTCATATTTTGGCCTCTTTTTGTATATAATTTCATAACTAACATGTTTCTTTTTTTTCAGGTTTTTGCCAGATTTTGCTGTGACACGCCCCCTGGTCACGCCCTTCCCGGGCGTGTACCAAGGGCGTGTAACCCAGTGGAATGAAGTCGTCGATCCGAAGTCAATCTCCAAAAAATCAGTAGACACGCCCTCCACGGGCGTGTCTGCCAGGCATGTCCCGCTAAGTCCCGAGAAGTCAGTGCAGCGCTTAATTTAAACGCACCAAAGTCGCGCCGAATCCGACACGCCCAGGTGTCACGCCCTCCAAGGGCATGTCCGAGGGGCGTGTAACCTAGCAACTGCGCTAGACTTTAATTCCAATGCTCCATAAGTCACACCGAATCAGACACGCCCTATTGTCACGCCCTCCATGGGCGTGTCATAGGGCGTGACCCAGACTGAAAGAAATCTATAAATTGTGATCATCTTCTAGGGTTTGGGCATCCAGATCTTGGGAGGAGAGGTGTTGTTATTTAGTGTAGTTACAGTTTCAAGCTCTTCTCTCCCTCCTCATTTCTTGCCCTTTTTATTTATTTAGTTTTCATGCAAATCCTTGTAGCTTTTTTGTATTATTTTTTCATTGTACTTGTAGTCTGTGTGGAAGCTTTCCTCATAGTATATGTATGCCCTCCTCTTGACTCTTCTTCACTAAGAAATAAAATAGCTCGTTTGTCTCTTTTAATTCTGCTCGCTGTCAGTTTTCAAAGTCTGAATATAATGTTCTTTTTCTACACCATGAGTAACTTATCCTCCTTGTACTCGATCTTGATGATCTGAGGTTCGAGCTATTAAGTTATGATGCCTTGAAATTTACTTTTTCTTTTTAGGGTTAGCACCTTGGATAACTCTTGATTTATCTCGGGTTGGAGCTATATCATCGATGTATATTTTCTGCCTATGCTTTCATTCTGGGCTAGCCGAGAGGCCGATAGAATGAAGTGAGCATTCAATATTAAAAGGGAGTTGTACGCACCCCTCAAGAGAGGCAGACGTCCAAATCTCCCGGATTGGAGTAAAATCCAATAGTGGGGTTCACCGCGTAAAGCGAGCTTTAGGCCTCCGATTTAGATAAAAGTCGGTCGGACCTTCCTAAACTCAGTTGGGCACGACTTCGAGAGAAGCGTGTTTAAGTTTTAGGAACCTCCACGGTCAAGGACTTTTACCCTATTAAGTTTAGGTTTATTTTTATCGCATTTCTTAGTTAACTCTTGTCGAGGTGATTCTTGATCGAGTGCTCTTCCATTTCATAGTTTCACCCTTTTGTTGTTATCGCTTCTAATAGCTCTTTAATTAATTGTGGTAGTTCTCTTTCTAGCATTTGCCTTCTTTCCTTTATTACAAATAGTTTCTCAAACCCAGTTTTTCCGTCGATAAAATAATAGTCTTCGTGTGAGTAAGTTTATTCAACAGTTCCCGTATTTTAATATGACACTTATGTCCCCTAGCTACAGTTCGATAGGTATACTTGCCTCATTGGATTGCTAGTTCGGTTGCTTTTATTTTCTTCGAAGCTTAATTTTTCTATATCAAGTTTTTGGCGTCGTTGCCGGGGACTCAACTTTCGTTGATATATTGAAAACACGAACCTATTAATTCTATCTCTCTCTTTCTCATCCTCTTTCTTTAAATTCTTAAAATCAAAAAAAAATTTATTACCACTCTTAATAGTAACCAACTTCACAATTTTTCTACACCACCTAATTCTCTCAGAAAGGGCAAAGTGGCTTTAAGTACCGCTATCTTGTTTGGTACCTTGCGAACCCTTCACCGGTAGTCCTTGGGAAGTCCGGGAGTTAATCTATATAAAAAAAAATATTTCAAATTTTTTTTATCTAGTTTTTCTTTCTAGTTTATTTTATTTCTTCTCTTCTCTTCTTTTAGTGCATGACCCGCAGGAGTCCGTCGGTTATTTTGGACTTGGACCACGAAATTGAGCGTACTCTTTAGAGAAGATCGTGATTTCAAGGTCCTACTATCCAAGTGCCGGTTGAGGACGCCGAGTAATTCTCTACTCTACGAATAGAGCAACCCAACGTAGATGAAGCCTTGCAAAGGACTATGTCATATTATGCAAGACCGAATCTCGAGGGAAAAGAATCAAGTATAGTCTGCCCTGCTATAGCAAATAATAACTTCGAATTAAAGCCTAGCATAATTCAAATGGTGCAGCAGTATGTGCAATTTGACGGACTTCAAGATGAAGATCCGAACGCACATATAGCAAGCTTTCTTGAAATTTGTGACACCTTAAGGATAAATGGTGTCACAAATGATGCAATCAGGCAAAGACTTTTCCCTTTCTCTTTAAGAACTAAAGCTAAGCAGTGGCTGAACACTCTACCTAAGAATAGCATAATCACCTGGAATGAATTAACTTAAAATTTTTTAGCAAAGTATTTTCCGCCAGCTAAAACTGCAAAACTTAGGAACGACTTCTCTATCTTTGGACAAATAGATTCTGAAACCTTATATGAAACTTGGGAATGATTTAAAGAATTATTAAGATGATGCCCACATCACGCGCTACCTGTATCGTTACAGGTGCAGACATTCTATAATGGGCTAAATCAAAGCACAAAGCAAATGATAGATGCAGCTTCTGGCGAGACTTTAAATCATAAGACCCCGAAAGCAGCTCTTGAGCTTTTTGAGGACATGGCCATGAACACTTATCAGTGGAATGTGCATAGGTCCTGTTCGAACAAGCCTGCAGGTATCTATGAAGTGGACAACGTCTCCCAACTCGCACTATAAGTTGAAATATTAAGTAAAAAGATAACAGAGATGGCTACTGCCTCCACCCCTCAGGTATGGGAATCTGCAACTTCTGCCCCAGAACAATTAGATTTTGTTAACAACATGCCTAGGAATGCATTTAATAATTTTTCTGCTGCGAATTTTCATCCTCCTGGTTTTAATTTTCCAAATAGTTATAATCCTGCCTTAAGAAATCATCCGAACTTTTCATGGAGTAATCCATCGAATGATATGCGCCCGCCACTGCAAAATGATTTTTCTACACCACCACCTCTTCAAAATTACCCAAAACCTCCAAGCAAGGAGGAGTTACTTTCCAAATATATCACCACAAATGACGCTACGATAAGGACCCTAACCGGATCCGTAAAAAGTCTTGAAAATCAAGTAGGAAAGCTTGCTAAAATTATTTCTGAGCGACCCGCTGGGTCTCCTCCTTCCAATACCGAGCCCAACCTGAGAGAGCAAGCGAAAGCTATAACTCTTTGGAGTGGGAAGAAAGTTCCCAGTATGGTAAGTGAAGAGCCCGAGGCAAGCTCCACTCCCACTTTTAAAAATCAAAGCTCTGCTCCCGTGTTAAAAATTCTACCCTCTGCCGAAGAAGTTATCACCCCTCTCTCCACATTAGAAAATGATCTCACTCCACCAACCATATTTAAAAATAATCTGACCCCACCTTATCCTTCTGAACTTAATAAACAACGTCAGGACAATCAGTACTCTCGTTTCTTAAAGATATTCAAGCAAATCCATATAAATCTGCCTTTCCATGAAGCAATTTCACAGATGCCGAAGTACGCCAAGTATCTTAAGGACCTCCTGACCAACAAGAAAAAGTTATAGGACCTTTTGCATGTCACGTTAAATGCCGAGTGCTCCGCTGTTTTGACAAATGGTTTGTCGAAGAAAATCAGTAACCCGGGTAGTTTTTCTATCCCGTGTGTCTTCGGTGATCTTTTTGTCAAGCACGCGTTAGCCAACTTAGGCGCGAGTATTAACCTAATGCCTCTCTCATTGTTTAAAAAGTTAGGAATTGGTAGCCTCAACCCCACACGCATGAGCATCCAGCTCGCCGACAGATCCGTTAAATACCCGTTAGGAATAGTGGAGGATGTTCTCGTAAAAGTCGACAAGTTCATCTTCCCGGTGGACTTTGTCATTTTGGACATCGAAGAAGACGTCGAGGTTCCCCTGATCCTTGGCCAACCCTTCCATGCCACCTCCCGAGCCATCATTGACGTAAGCAATGGTAAGCTTTTCCTTTGAGGAGGCGACAACGAAGTCACTTTGTCTATCACCCCTTCAATGAAAAAAACCTTAGCAAATGATGACTCTTGTTTTTTCATAGACGCCTTAAGTGATGAATCCTCCTATTGCCTCTCTAAATTTGAAAAAGAATTATCTGCTTTTTGTTCCTTTTCTTCTCTTCCAACTGAATCGCTGCAAGAAGGTGTAGAATCCTCTTCTCTTCTAGCTGATTTTGAAAAAGAATTTTTTTATTTTTGTTCCTCTTCTAACCTTCCAACTAAATCGCTGCAAGAAGCCGCCGTGGCCACCAGCTCCACTCCTTTTAATTTTCCGTCTAAAAAAATCTACGAAGATATAGTATTTGAAAAAGAAAGAAATTCTCAAATCTCTTATGAAGAACCCCCTACCCTAGAAATTAAAGAACTTCCTGAACATCTCAAGTATGCCTTCTTAGAAAAAGACTCCAAGCTGCCAGTCATAGTTTCGGCCTACCTCACGGATGTCAAAAATGAAAAACATCTTTTAGTTTTACGTAAACATCGTCAAGCTATTGCTTGGCAAATTTCTGATATCAAGGGCATAAGCCCATCTTTCTGTACACATAAAATTTTAATGGAAGATAATTCACATAACTCCATTCAACCTCAGCGTCGTATAAACGCGAACATGAAAGAAATAGTTAAGGGCGAGGTTATGAAATTATTAGACGCGGGAATTATCTACCCTATATCAGATAGTAAGTGGGTGAGCCCTGTTCAGGTAGTACCAAAGAAGGGAGGGATAACGGTAATTAGTAATGAAAATAACAAATTAATCCCGACACGGATAGTGACGGGTTGGCGTATGTGTATAGATTATAGGAAGCTGAACGACGCCACCCGCAAGGACCACTTTCCTTTGCCGTTTATCGATCAGATTTTAGAAAGATTACCCGGCCAAAGCTTTTATTGTTTTCTCGATAGCCTCTCGGGGTATTTTCAAATCCCCTTCTCTCCCGAGGACCAAGAGAAAACTACGTTTACTTGTCCCTTCGGCACCTTCGCCTATCGAAGAATGCCTTTTGGATTGTGCAATGCTCCAGCTACATTCCAACGATGTATGCTCGCTATCTTTGACAAGTATGTAGAAAGCATTATGGAGGTATTTATGGACGACTTCTCCGTGTTCGGTGATTCCTTTGATAGATGTTTAGAAAACCTCAAAAAAATCTTAGAATGATGCGAAAAAACTAACCTTGCCCTAAATTGGGAAAAATGCCATTTTATGGTGAGGGAAAGGTTAATTTTGGGTCATAAAATTTCTGCAAGAGGTATTGAGGTAGATATTACGAAGATAGAAGTTATCGAGAAGCTTCCGCCGCCTACGAATATAAAAGCTATAAGAAGTTTCTTAGGTCACGCAAGTTTCTACCGCCGCTTCATAAAAGACTTCTCCAAGATCACCAAGCCCATTACCCATCTTCTAGAAAAAGACACCTCATTCATTTTTGATGACTCTTGTCTTTCTTCCTTCGAATCAATTAAAGAAAAGTTAATTAACGCACCGATTATGATAGCTCCGGTGTGGGACCTTCCATTTAAGATAATGTGCGATGTGAGTAGTTTCGCGGTGGGAGCCGTATTAGGCCAATGCATATCCAAAAACTTCCACCCCATCTATTACGCTAGTTAAACGCTCACATCTGCATAGGAAAATTACACCACGACCGAGAAGGAGCTCCTTGTTGTAGTATTCACTTTTGATAAATTTCGTCCCTATATTACACTTTCAAAAGTTATTGTTTTTACGAACCACTCGGCCCTCAAATATCTTCTTGCCAAAACGGATGCCAAGCCGCGCTTGATTTGCTGGGTCTTACTCCTCCAGGAGTTTGACTTAGAGATCCTTGATAAGCGAGGAGCCGAGAACTTGGCCGCCGAACATCTCTCCAGTCTAGACAATCCTTTTATAGAAAAATTAAATGAAGAATCTTTTAATGATTATTTTCCTGATGTGAAGCTGCTTTCAATTAACACATCTACTTCTCCTTGGTTCACACACATCTCCAACTATCTAGTGGCCCAAGTGCTCCCAAAAGAGTTCTCCTCTCAGCAAAAGAAAAAATTCTTTTCTGAGCTGAAGAACTACTTTTGGGAAGACCCGTATCTTTTCAGAATCTGTGCGGATCAAGTGATAAGGAGATGCGTTTCTTATGAAGAAGGTTTAGATATTTTAAAACACTTACATGAAGTTCCGATAGGTGGGCACTATCAAGCTACTCGCACCGCTCACAAGGTGCTTTGCGCGGGTTTTTACTAGCCTAGCCTGTTTAAAGACGCGCAAGCCTTTGTGAGTAGGTGTGATAGTTGTCAACGGTCGGATAACATTTCAAACAAAAATGAAATGCCGCAAAATTATTTCCTTGAGTGCGAAATTTTCGACCTCTGGGGAATCGATTTTGTTGGCCCCCTTCCTTCTAGCATTGGAAATAAGTATATTTTAGTTGTCATTGATTATGTTTCACGATGGGCAGAGGCCCAAGCTCTTCCTACGAACGACTCCCGAGTTGTAGTTACTTTTTTTAAAAAAATTATTTTCTCGATTCGGTACGCCTCGAGCCATCATTAGTGACATGGGTTCTCATTTCTGTAACGCACAATTTTCAAAAATCCTTACCAAATATGGCGTTACGCATAAGCTTTCAACTGCATACCACCCCCAAACTAACGGACGGGTCGAAGTATAAATAGAGAAATAAAAAGAAATTTAGAAAAGACTGTTTCAACTTCTAGGAAAGACTGGTCGGCCAAATTAGATGATGCTCTATGGCCTACTGAACTTCGTACAAAACCGCCCTCGGATGTACGTCGTATCGGCTAGTCTATGGAAAATCATGTCATTTACCCGTAGAATTAGAACACCGTACTTTTTGGGCCTTGAGATTTTTAAACTTCGATCCCCATTCCGTCGGCGACCTTAGAATATTTCAACTCAATGACCTCGACAAATGGCGCTCTTACGCTTACGAAAATAACAAACTTTATAAAGAGCGGACGAAGCGTTTGCATGATAAACACTTAAGGCATCTAAAAATCTTTAAGCCGGGCGACCAAGTTCTTTTATATAATTCTCGACTGCGGTTATATCCTGGAAAATTAAAATCTCGTTGGTCTGGGCCTTTTTCTGTTCTACAGGTTTTTCCTTATGGTACTATTTTAATTTCTCACCCTGATAAGGGTAATTTCAAAGTGAATGGTCAACGTCTTAAACTTTATTTCTCTGGTGATGATGATGTCATTACAAACACTATTAAGTATCTACTGCACGAACTCTAACTTCAAACTTTTATTTTTTGTTAAAAACAATTTTATTTCTGGACAACAATATCTTGGACAATATTCTTTTGTTGGGTCGATCTCAACGACCCTTATAAACAAAGGGCGCTCTTGGGAGGCAACCCGAGTTATCTTTTTCTGTTTTCTTTAATTTACAATTTTTGCCTCGGACGGCTCCGGCAAGCTGAAGCTTCTGCAATCGCCTGCTCCAACGTTGTTGATTCCATCGCGAAGAAGACATTTGGGGGAGCGGCATCACTCAGCTTTCGCAGTAAATAAATCCGGGGAAGTACATGTTTTTCAATTTTGTCTTTCAGTTCAGTACTTTAATTTTCTCTCCTTCTCCAATCCCCTTCTTTTGCCTTTGAGGACAATGTCAATTTTAAGCTTGGGGGAGGACTTCCTCCTTCTTTTTGCTAAGGACTGCCTCCTGTCTTTTTTTTATTTTAGTATATATTCTGCTTTTTGCGAATTTTCTTTTCAAAAATCCAATAGTTTAGACATTTCTTTGGTATTTCAATAGTACCCCTACTTTTGTTTTGTTTTTCTCAAAATCTTATATAAAGCACTTAGCTATTTATAAAATTTCTAATCCTTCTTTTTAATTATGTTTCACAAATAAAATATTGGTCATGATGTGTTTCTAATTCACGGTAGCATGTTAAAGTGAAACTTTTTTTCTAAAACTTGCATTTTTTATGGTTTTCTTTATTTATTTTCCTTTACTTTCTCAAAAAAAAATCATCATCCACTATTTTTCTTTTTTCTTTTTGGATAATTTTTGCGAAGTCAACTTTTGATTAGCATAGTAGATGTGAACGATTTTAGACTCATATTATCCTAAGTTTTAAACCAAGTTCATTAGTCTACATTTAATTTTTAGGACCTACTTTTTGAACTTTTTCAAAGCTAATGCTTTAGGAAAACTTTAGGAGCATGAAAATGATAAAGGTCATTTCTGTTTTCGTTTGAGCCTTCTTGCCAACCCTAAAATTATCCCCGTAGTTAACCTCTTTTAAGCCTTTTTCTGATTTCAAGTGAAAGCTCCATATTTCATTTTCACCAAAGCCAAAGTTTTTCAACCATTCTTATCACGCTAAAATTTTGAGCTTCATAAATTTCATGTTGTAATAAATTTATTTTAAAATTTGTGGAAATCTCTTTGATAAAGGATGCTCAGAAGAAATGTTTACTTTTGATTGGCCAATTCAAAATGAATATATATATATAGGGTTTGGAATATATAAGCTCAAACTTTTTTAAGTCTAAAAAAGCTTGAGCTGGTTCTCCCACAATACATGTCGGAATTAGACAAATAATATATGCATTTTGTAACCAAGAACGAGATCTACAACTTTCATGTTGAACATTTTTCCAAATTTGCACGACTTAGTAAGAATCTGGCCCGAAAGCTTATATATGTTATTCTGATATATTTATATATATATATATATATATGGCAATATTCACGTGACATATCACGTGAAATAGGAAGCGGGAAAAATAAAAACTTGAATTAAAATCGTGTGCAACGCGTGTATTCAACTCCCCCCTCGAGTTGAGAATATGTATCGATCATTCCCAACTTGATTGTATTGTTCATGAAGTTGTCACTGCTCAATCCCTTGGTAAAGACGTCAGCTAGTTGGTCATGTGAGTTCACGAACGGAGTACATATATTTCTCTTGTTTAGGTGATCTTTGATTAAGTGTCTGTCAACTTCAACATGCTTCGTCCTATCTTGTTGAACCGGATTGTGTACAATATTGATGACCGCTTTGCTGGCGCAGTAGATAGTAACTGGTCTGTTCACCTGGAGACCCATATCTTGGAGGATTGTCTTTAACCACAATCCCTCACAAACTTCCTGTATCATAGCCCTATATTCTGCTTCAGCACTTGGGCGAGCTGCAATATTCTTTTTCTTGCTCTTCCATGAAATAAGATTGTCGCCCACAAATGAGCAATATCCGGTCGTTGATTTTCTATCGCCTTGGCAGGTGGTCCCAAAAGGTGGTGTTGGGCTTGCGTCGGTGCCACCGGACCCATCGACGTATCGCCCACCTGAGGATCAGCCACAGGATCCGGAAGGGGCTCCTACCGATGGTTTGGGACCTCCAGGTAGCCCCTCCTCTCTTTTTCCCGTTTTTTGATCACTCTAACTCTTGGGCTGGACTCTCGCAGTGCCCGCTTCCGCCCGCCCGGGTCTTACCTTGCAGGACACTGACGTAGGGGCTGCCCCCCGTGACGATCCAGCAGCCAATCCCCATACATCCGCAGGGGAGGTGCCTGTCAACCCATCCTTGACGTCGGAGGCTGGCCACTCCACGAGGGAGTGTGATCCTCCCCAGACTTCGGGCCCGGCGGAGGTTACGACGCGTGAGATCTTCCATTTGGGCCGTGGAAAGCCACTCCATCTCCTGTTCGGGAAGGACGCCGGGGGAGATCCCGGGCCTTCTCACCTTCCACCGGTCGATGGCTCTCGCCATGTTGTAGGTATGCCACATATCGCTACAGATTTTACCCTGCTCTCACACTGACCGCCAGATTGTCTTCTCAAGAGATCCGTACGTGTGATCGGGAGCTGCCGAGGATGAGTATGATGACGGAGATCGGGAGTAGGAGGACGGCGACAGCTCCCCCTTCCCCTCTTCTGACGAAATGGAAGGAATCTTGACTGGCACGGGAAGCGCGAGAAGGCGGGGTAAAAGGATCGTGACCATCCTCTCCAAACTCGTGCGGCGGGAGTGGGCCCAGGCCTATGCGGCGAGAGAGTTTCGCAGGTCGATGGAGCAAAGGTTGAAGGCCCTGGAGCGAGATTACTTCCTAAGAGAGACGGAGCGGCCGGGCGGCCCTACTGCAGAATCTTCTCCTGGGAGGTGCCTCGCACGGATACGAGACCAAGCTCGCCGGATCATTCTAGGGTGCACCGTTCTCTCCACCTACTTCAACCCGCTGGCGCCTCCGAGGACCCGACAGCGAGAGCGAGGATGCTGGCGCTGGGAGCCTTATTGATTCTTGATATCTCGCCCCTTCTTGCCTCTGGCCTTCCCTTCTCTCCATGTACCCTGTCTTTTAATTTTATTTTAAACCTTGGACTGTCTGCAATCTTGTGGAATGCTTTCATTTGTTAACTATTATTGTTACTGCCATTATCTTAGGTCTCGCTTAGCGAGAACGTTCTTTGCTTCCGCATCTGTCATGTCGTGCGATCCTAACAGCTAGCTTGCGCGAACTAGGGTTGTCGATCAGTCACTGTCAATTTGGGCGGGGAACCGAGGTGCCGTTGATCTAGGGTGTGATAGTTGTACCCCCGCCGCCCTTTTCTGGAAAAATCATCATTTATCACGGCTTCCTATAAATAGGTGGATCCACCCACCACATTTATTTTCTTGGTCCGGAACCTTCACTTTTCTTCTCTCCGCTCTCGCGCTCTGCCGAGAACATCTTGCTTTCGCCTCCCTTCCTTTGCTTCTCGGCTGGTCTCTCTCACTCACCTCCTCTCTTGCGACTTCGCCTTTGAATAGTTTAGACACAATGCCGGGCGAGAACGAGGGACACTCTAATTGCGCGGAAGCTTTCTAGAAGCACCAATTTCCGTCATGCCATCTAAACCTGGAGGAGTATCGGCTGATCACTTCCCAATACATTCTTGCCAGCTTCGCCGCGAGACACTCAGGCAATAAGGGCAGGGTGAACACCGCGTGAGAGGGGCAGCTCACGATCCCCCTCGAACACTTCGAGGTGGGCTTCCGCCTCCCTCTGTGGTTTTTGTTTTTATTTTTTTATATATATATATATATATATTACTAATTTATTAAATATCCAAATAAACTAGAATAAAATAAAGGTTACCGACTTGAAGAATTACGTAGACTTGACGCTCGTCCCGAATCGATCGTCATGCAGCGATGTCTTTCAAACCTGTAAAAAAAACTTAAAAAGAAAATTAGAAAATAATAAAAAGAAAAGATAACCATGGGATGCCTCCCACGAGCGCTTTGTTTATGGTCGGTGAGCTCGACCATAATGATACGCGCTATGTTATGGGTTTTTCAGAAATATAAACCGACGCATGAGCAGGAAGTTTGGGGCTCTCTGCTAGAGATAGATATTGTAAATGATCTAACACGTATTCATGTTCTAAAATAGGAGATTCCTCAAACTACGTTCTTAAAGAGTCACTATCTAAGTCAAGAGTCGCGAACGTAGGTGCGCATGTGACCAAATGACTATCACTAATTTCATGAGAAATTAAATTTAAAGTTTCAAAATTTTCATTCTGAAAAATAGGTGAATTTTGTTTTTCAGAAAATAAAATGGAGTCTTCTTCGGGAGAAGCCTCTAAATGGTAGCATGAGTCATCATGTGATAGCGAATGTTTCATAGACGAGTCAATAGTAAAGGTTACTTTTTCATCTCCGACTCTAAGGAAAAGTTTACCGTGACTAACGTCGATAATGGAGCGTGCAGTGGCAAGAAAAGGGCGACCGAGAATGAGTGGTACCTCGGTGTCCTCCTCGAAGTCAAAGATGACGAAATCTATCGGAAAGATAAATTTGTCAACTTTGACAAGCACATCTTCTATGATTCCCATAGGGAGCTTGACAAACCGATCCGCCAATTAAACACTCATTCTTGTGGGTTTAGGCTCTCCTAATCCCAACTTTTTCATTAAAGAATAAGGCATTAAATTAATGGAGGCGCCTAGATCGGCTAGCGCACGTTTTACCAATAAATCACCAAATTGACATGGAATAGAGAAACTACCCGGATCGGGTAATTTCTTAGGTAATTTATTGAGTAAAACTGCCGAACACTCTGCATTCAATTGAACCGTAGAGATATCCTCAAGTTTCTTTTTATTAGACAAAAGATCCTTGAGGTATTTAGCATATTTCGGCATTTGTGTGATGACTTCGCAAAACGGTAAATTAATTTGAATTTTTCTAAACATATCTAAAAATGTACCATGATGCTCATCCACCCGGTCTTTTAGCATTATAGAAGGATAGGGAAGAGGTGGTTGATAAGCTTTCGGTTTATTATAACTAGA
Source organism: Platanthera zijinensis (assembly GCA_039513925.1). Classification (NCBI taxonomy): domain Eukaryota; kingdom Viridiplantae; phylum Streptophyta; class Magnoliopsida; order Asparagales; family Orchidaceae; genus Platanthera; species Platanthera zijinensis. The sequence continues at coordinate 244,122,957 of CM077079.1, read as the reverse complement.
AGGCTTAATCAGAGGAGAAGATGAAGAAATTGTTACCTCCGTATCAACCGGTATTGGATAAGTTGTTACCTCCTTCCCGCTCCGTAGAGTGATGGCTTTAACTTGATCCCTTGGGTTGGGCTCCGTATTGCCCGGTAGCGCTCCTTGTTGGCGATCGGAGAGCATTTTGGCGATTTGTCCAATTTGGGTCTCCAAATTACGAAGAGATCTGGTGAGATTCCGGATGTTGGCATCATTTGTAGTCGTATATTTTGTGAACAACTCCTCAAGATTGGGAGCTTTTGGAGCTTGTGGTGGAAAATAACCGGGAGGGATGGTGTTAGGTGGGCGAGCCGTGTTCCCCGGATTACTCCAAGATAAGTTGGGGTGGTTCCTTATACCTGAGTGATAGGTATTACCATAATTAGTATTACCCGGATTAAAGGGTGGCCGATTCGGATTTACCATATAATCCACATGCTCGGCCAACGTAGTGGGAGAGGGGGAAGAAGTAGGATCCCAGGTAGGTGTAGAAGAGGAAGCAGACATCTCTTCTAATCTTTTGTTTAGTATCTCAACCTGGAGAGATAGATTGGAGACCGTATCAATTTCATACATCCCGGCCGGTTTAGGTGGTTTAGACCGAGGTGTACTCCATTGATAGGTATTCAAAGCCATACCTTCTATAAGCTCTTAGGCAGCCGCCGGTGTTTTGTTATTAAGCGTTCCACCGGCAGCGACATCAATATGTGGCCTAGTTTGAGAATTTAGGCCATTATAGAAGGTTTGGATTTGTAACGAATCCGGAATTGCATGATGAGGACATCGACGAAGCAATTCCTTGAAACGCTCCCAAGTATCATATAACGTTTTCGAATCAAGTTGGGAGAAATAAGAAATATCATTGCGCAATTTGGCCGTTTTAGCCGGCGGAAAGTATTTCATAAGAAATCTTTCCATCATTTGAGCCCATGTTGTGATTGATCCTCTTGGTAGAGAACTCAACCATTGCTTGGCTTTAGTGCGCTAAATGGAAATAACCTTAGCCGGATAGCATCATCGGATACACCATTAATTTTAAAAGTATCGCATATTTCTAAGAAATTAGAAATATGTGTGTTTGGATCTTCATCTTGAAGCTCATAAAATTGTACATATTGTTGTACCATTTGGATAATGCTTGGCTTCAACTCAAAATTATTGGGGACAATAGCGGGGCGAACAATACTAGATTGAGCCTTGTCCAAGTTTGGATGGGCATAATAGGACATAGTCCGTTGTTCGACCGCATTTGGCTCACCCATATTGGAAGAAGAAGGAGATCTAGGAGAATGAGAAGAAGAACTAAATGAAGAAGGAGAAGAAAAAGATGATGACGGAGAGAGAATCAATGAATGATTAGGAGTGTCTCCTAAGGATTCCGTATCTTGAAAATTCGGAACTCAAAATCGTAAGCGGTGCCGAAGGGTTCGCTCGATTTCCAGATCCAAATCAAAAAGAGGTGACGGATTCCCTCGGGTCATACACCACACATAAAAATTTTAAGATTAAAAATTTATAAAATAAAAATTCTAGGACTTCCCAAGGGCTACCCAGTGACGGGTTCGCAAGGTACTAGGCGGTATTGCGGGATGAAAACTCGGCACGGCCCTTTCGCAAGAAATTTTAATTATAAAAATTTTAAAAATTAAATTTCAAATTAAATTTTTTTTAAAAAAAAAAATTTGAAACTAAAAGAAAATTGATAAAAGTAATGGATCCTTGCTTTCAAAATATCAACAAAGAAAAGTCCCCGGCAACGGCGCCAAAAACTTGATGGTGATTTTCTCCACGCTAGCATGTGTTTCCAATTGATGAGGCAAGTATACCTATCGTTTGGAGTATAGAATCAAGTGTCGTATTTAAACTTGGGGCTGTCGAGTACTTGTACTCACAAGGGAAACTATTATCTTATCGGAAGGAAAATTTGGTTCTTTTTTTTTAAAACAAAAAAAGAAGTGTTACACTAGGGAAGAGAAATTCAATTATGAGGAAACTAGCACTTGATCTAGAATCCCCTTGGACTAAAATAAATCTTATTGAAAGATAAAGTAATGCAAGTTCTTATCTACTCGCTCGACCGTGGAGGTTCCTAGAGTACAAAAGCGTCTCTTTCGAGCTCATGCTTCTGACTAACCTTAGGTTGATCGATTAAGACCTTTCGGCCAGTCGAAACCCCTAAGCTTGCTTTAGGCGGTGAACCCCTCTATTGGATTTGACTCCAATCTGGAAGATTACGTCGTCCTCTCTCGAGGAGTGCATTCAACTCCTTTTCTCTTTAAGTGATCTCCTCGTATCCGCAACCTCTCGGTCATTTAGGATATGGATCTTAGATCGAAACTCATATCCACGTAATATGAATTCGATGAAATGGAAATCAAAGACAAATCGTAGCGAGTAAGATTAAGAACAAGACAATTGATAAAAGAAGGAGAAGATTTTTTTTATTGCAAGGTTCATCATGATCAAGTGCTAAAAGAAAGTTAGCTACTCATCATGATTAGGGAATTACAAAATAAAGTAGAGAGAGACATGCTTAAATTAAAAACAAGTAGAATTAAAGCTTACAACAATAGTAATCTATACTAGTAATGGAAATACAGCAAAAGAAAACAGAAAATTACAAGACTCCAACTCCCAAAATTCGACTCCTGAACATCTGAAGTTGTCTGGAATTTATAGGAAAATTTTTTGTTTGGTCACGCCCTAGGTCACGCCCGTGACCTAGGGCGTGTCAGGCTCGGAACCGTCGTCTTGAAACCCCGGGAACGTTGGAGGAGAAACAGCCAAAATCTGTTAACTGACGGGTCACGCCACTAGGTCACGCCCGTGACCTAGGGCGTGTCAAGGCTATTTCTTGAAAACGGCGGGAAGCTGAAAACGGCGGGAGAAAAATTGGTCTTCAAGGAGGTGTCACGCCCCCTAGTCACACCCGTGACTAGGGGCGTGTCAAGCTGGAACGGCTTCTGGCGGCAACGGCTCGAACGCCAGAGTAATTGGCTGGAAACGTCCGTGACACGCCCTAGGTCACGCCCGTGACCTAGGTGTGTCAATTTAATCCGACGTGGCACGGCCAGTAGTTCTTCTATAGGCTGGCACGCCCTGTGTAGAGGGTACACGGGCGTGTCATATTTTGACACAGGCGTTTCAGGTCCGATCGACGATCTTCAGGCGCGGGTCGACGATCTTCTGCTGCAGACTTGATTTTTGTGTGTCACGCACCTGTGTCACGCCCAGGTAGGGCGTGTCACAGGGCATGTCTAGGCCAGTAAACGTGAAATCTCCCATTTTGCTCCAAATATTTTGTAAATTAGCCCTGCAAAATCAAAAGTTACTTTATTAGAATAAATAAATATAAAATACAGAAATAAGTTAATTATAAACTTAATATTATAAAAGTAATATAGTATCTAACTATTAATTAGAAAATTGCATAATAAAAATAGGAAATAATTAGAGTTATCATTAGTCTTGATGAAAAGACATTATATAGGATTTCCCCTAACGGTTAGAATTAATATTAATGACGACACGTGGACCAATCACGATGTCTCATTTGAAAAACCCGTCGATCTGGACTTAAGTAAATTTTTTCAGAAAAAAGACAGCAGTTCTCGAGAAGTATGAATGAGTTCTCGAGAACAGACTGACTTCTCGAGAACTAGACTGTCTGTACTTAAGTTAGTACTCGAGAACAAACGGCATTGAGTCTACTCAAGAACTAACTAGACTTCTCAAGAACTATTACTCGAAAGCCAAATCGTATACTCGAGAACCATGTTGACTTCTCGAGAACCTGAGACTAAGTTCTCGAGAACTAATATAGACTTCTCGAGAGAGGGACTTAGAATAATTTTGCGGCTGTCTCTGACTACTCGAGAAATTAGGCTGGGAGTTCTCGATAACCTTAGACTGACTTCTCGAGAACTATAAAAGGTTTCTCGAGAACTAGTCTCGGCTTCTCGAGAACTAGAGGAACTTCTCGAGTTCTGCTAAGTCTACTTCTCGAGAACTGTCATGGACTTCTCGAGAGGTGGACTTAGAGAATTTCTGGACTTAGAAAAATTTTTCTACTCTTCAAGAATCCAATCATCATTCCATGGTCCAAGTGCTTGAATATGAAGTGTATCCCAATTGAGAGGCTACACATGAGTCAACACCTTGGATCACACAGTGAGGGTTTACACTGTATGGTCCTGTGTTCATGACCCACTGTAGACTGACATTGGTCTACACTTAGCAATTATGATCTGCAAACACACAACTTAAACCAAGATATCAAATACAACTTAATTCATTTTAGTTCAAGGGTGACTTCATGCAAATTTGGGTTATTGTGGATGCAATACCCAACAATCTCCCCTTATTTGTAGAAGTCAGAACCCTCTACACTAAGGTGAATTGTACCAATAAAGAAAGAACTGTAAATGAAGAATAGATATCAAAAGTAAGATAGAAAAATTAAACACACAATTAGTAAGATTAGAAATTATATATATATAATGTTTTAGATTTCCAATTCAACATCATTTCTTCCATAGTCTCAAAAACAAGTATTAGTAGAAAAAAATCATCTCTAGTTCTGATGTTATCTATCATGCTTCTCCTGTTGTCTCCTCTGGTAGCTGAAGGGCTTTGGGTAGTATCGAGGAGGTTTTGGAGGAGCCTTGGGATTATTCTTGTCATATTCTCTGTCATAAATCCTCCTTTTGGTCATGGACTTCTCATAAAGGTCCCACTCAGTGGAGCTGTAGTGGATATTTTTGTTTTCATTATAGTCCATTACTAACTTGAGAGTATCAAGAATCAGTGACTTGGAGGTAGGACTCTAGACTTCAGCAAACTCTTGTGCCTTTCTTTTCTCAGAATCTGGCTTGGGAACACTTTTGTTGGCTGAGGGGCCTTCCCCATACTTCCTTTTATTAGAGGTGTTGATCTCAGGCAAGTCCTGAGGAATCACATCATCCCATACTTGGTCATAGGAAGCAGGAGGAGGATCCTAATCTTCTGGCCTAGGAGAAAAATAGGGCATCTGAGGTTGTTGCATCTGAGCTAGCATCTGACTGGACTGTCCTTTAGCAAGAGGATTTAGGTTATGAGGAATGATATTATGATCAACCTAAAATTCAAGGAATATTTGGTTGTGCATCCAGACTGAGGTGGCATAGGTATGAAATTTCACAGATTGAATTTGCTCTAGAACATTCTTATTGATTTCATTTATCTTGTCAGACCAAGCTGTGTTTGCAGCAGCAGTAAACTTATCCACAAGGTTTTCCACATATTCTTTCACCAGGCTCTCCCCCTTTCTGAATTCTACAGATAGAGTATCTATAGTATCTTCTTTGAAAGTTCACACTTCTTCACAGATTTTCATGACATGTTCCTGGGCTTTCTTCTCTAACTGAATCTGATTGTTAGCAAGTGTTACAGATTATTCTATTACCTGACCAACACTAGTGATGGTGTGGTCTATAGCTTTTCCACCAATTCTGAACAAATCTTTGAGGGAGTCTTTGTTGTGTTGGATTTTTGCAAATCCTCTGCTCATCTCTTTTTATAGAGCAGTGACTTTGTCCTGGACTACCTTCAAAGATTCATCAAAATATTTTCTCTGGTCAGCCAACATGATTTCAATCTTACTGAGAATGTCTGAATTGATAGGGGCAGCAGCAGTAGTAACAGCAGGAGGAGGTGCAGTCTATGGAGGAATCTCATCAATCACTACAAAACTTTTAGCTCTGACAGTATGAGTGACTACATCTCCTTCTTCATTAAGGAAAGTGGGCATGGAGAAGTCAAGTTTTCTTAGAGGAGCTTCAACAGGCTCTGGAGAAATTCTATCTTCATCAGAAAGAAGAATATTATCTGGTAGATCTTTCTTAGCAGATGGTTATTGAGCAGTTTGAGACTTGGGTGATGGTATTGGAGATGGAGTATATGCTAGTGATGGAGATGGACTAGAGATGGAGAGGGAGCTGGAGAATGATCATTTGATGGCTCTTCAGCAGTTTCCTTATATAGAGAAGGAAGAGGTTCATCTGAAGTCAGCTCTTTTATCATACTTTCAATATCTTCAGCAGTAGATTTAATGGTTTCGTGCACTTGCTCATCTGAGATGGTATTATCTGAAATGTCTGCCTCTGGGGACTTGGTTGGAGATCTTACTGGGCTTCTAACAAGACTTCTGATGGGTGAACTTGCTGGTGATCTGGCTAGAGGAGGAGGAGAAGGAAGTCTGGCATCTAGAACTGAGGCTGCAGGCTCCCCCTCAGTTGCTGCACTAGATGGTTTAGCAACTTGATGCGAGGAGGGAGATGGGGTCCTAAACTCTTTAGCAGGGGCTGCAAGCTCTTTATCCAGCTACTTTGGGATTCTTCAGCTTTAACTCCCATCTATGAATGGAGGCTAGGGAGATCTTCTTCATGTGATGGATTGGAGTGCCTTTAGAAGTCTTGAAGACAGTTGGATCAATCTCATGCAACATCAGGGAGATTATCCTAGCAAATTTTGGTTCTTTTATGCTGTCTCTAATCAAGTCAAAAATCATCAGACCATAAGGAAATCTTTTCCAGCAAACTATGGCAGCCATGATATTGAAGAAGTCATTTATAATAAACCCTATTGACTCTATTCTGCACCGCAGAATTTTGCCAACAATGTCTACTAAAAGTTTGCTAACATCATTTAAAGAGGTTCTCCTAAGAGAAGTAATGTCATCTGGAACTCCACAGAAATGACAGGTTATGTCATTATCATCTCCTGTTATATCATCTAGATCATCTACATGAGGTAATCTGAGAAGTCTGGACACTATGGTCGGGCTCAACTTAATTTTAATGCCCTTGACCTTGGACTTCAGGACAGTGCCATTTCTCCTTATCTTAACATTTCTGAAGAACTCTTCTATCTTAGGAAATAAAATCTTACAAGGTTCTGATAGAACAAATATCAAACCTGTTGTGTCCAGGAGAAGAAGAAGATTTCTGAAATCCTTTGAAAGCTCTGCTATCCCTGCTACTACTAGCTCACTACCGACGCTGATTTTGAACTGCTGGGCCATTGAGATGAACGACGGCGATGGACGGAGAGCGAGAAGGTGGCGGCGTCGAAGCACTGGTCGGCGGAAGATGAAGAGTTTTTGAGAGAGTCGAGTTTGAAATGTCGGTTGAATTTGGAACTCTAACGTTTTATATATATATAACCCTAGTAATGTTAATTAGGTGTCTAATTAAACTAAATTAATACTTGGATTAAGGCAGAAATCGAGTGGTTTTCAAAATAGTAGAAATTGAAAGAAATCAAAAATTGACAGGGCATTTCTCGAGCGATAGGGTTAGTTCTCGAGAAGTATAATAACAGTTCTTGAGAAGTATAATAACAGTTTTCGAGAAGTGAAAGCCTAGTTTTCGAGAACTTTAAGCACTTCTCGAGAGACAGATTTGTAGTTCTCGAGAAGTATACTTGAAGTTTTCGAGAACTAGTTCTATACTTTTTCGAGAAGTGATAATAGTTCTCTAGAACTGCCTTCCACTTGAGAAATTTTTGACCTTTTTGAAGTTTTCTCGATTCTTGAGCTTTGAACTGATTCCCTTTGATCTATCCTTCTTTGTTCAGCATCCCAAGTTCAGTTTTGAAGAAATTGAACTTGGTCTCGTCCAATGGCTTTGTGAAAATGTCTGCAACTTGTCGATCTGTTGGCATGTACTTCAGATCCACATCCCCTTGCTCCACATGCTCCCGGATGAAGTAATATCTGAGCTCGATGTGCTTTGTCCGGCTGTGCGAGACTGGGTTGTTTGCAATTGCTATTGCGTTGGAGGAGTCGCAAAACAACGGAATGTCTTTAACCTTCATATTGTAATCTTCTAGCTGGTCCTCTAGCCAAAGCAATTGTGCACAACAACTGCCGGCAGAGATATACTTTTACTCGGCCGTTGAGATTACGACACAATTTTGCTTTTTGCTACTCCATGAGATAAGCCTTCTTCCAAGGAACTGACATGTCCCGGAAGTGCTTTTCCTATCATCTTTACTGCCTGCAAAGTCTACATCTGAGAAGCCAATTAGTTCAATGTCATTACTTCTTGGATACCATAAGCCAAGATTCGGTGTACCTTTAAGGTATCTCAAGATTCGTTTTGCAGCATCGTAGTGAGATTCCTTACAGTTCACTTGGAATTTAGCACAGACACATGTAGAGAACATTATGTCTGGTCTACTGGCAGTAAGGTAGAGTAAGGATCCAACTATGCTTCTGTACTTGGTTTCATCAAAAGGTTTCCCTTTCTTATCCTTGTCCAAAGACATAGCTGGGGCCATTGGAGTCCTCATAGAGGTTGCACTCTCCATTCCGAATTTCTTAATTAACTCCTTGGTGAACTTCGTCTATGAGATGAAAATTCCATCTTCAGATTGTTTCACCTAAAGTCCTAAGAAATACTTCAGCTCTATCATACTACTCATTTCAAACTTCCCTTGCATAAGTTTAGAAAACTTTTTGCAGAGGTTGTCGTCTGTAGAACCAAAAATAATGCCGTCGACATAGATTTGTACTAGCAAAATCTTGCCTTTAATTTCCCTAAGAAATAATGTCTTATCTATCTTTCCCCTTGTGAACTTGTTCTCGAGGAGAAAGGTAGATAGCGTTTCGTACCAAGCTCGAGGAGCTTGTTTCAAACCGTACAGCGCTTTCGATAACAAGTAAACATATTCAGGAAAGTTAGGATCAACAAAACCTGTGGGCTATTCCACGTACACTTCTTCCTTTATGTGACCATTTAGGAAGGCGGACTTCATGTCCATTTGGTAGACAGTGAAGCCCTTCAGTGTAGCATAAGTTAGGAACAGTCTGATGGCCTCCAGCCTTGCCACTGGAGCATATGTTTGGTCGAAGTTGATCCCTTCTTCTTGACGATATCCTTTGACGACGAGTCTGGCCTTGTTCTTTATGATTATTCCATCCTCGTCCAACTTGTTCTGGTAGACCCACTTCGTCCCTATGACATTCTTACCTTTGGGTCTAGGAACTAATTTCCAAACTTTGTATCGCTTTAACTGGTTCAGTTCTTCTTCTATGGCTAAGATCCATAATGTGTCTGAGCTTGCTTCCTCAAACTTCTTTGGTTCAACCTGTGAAAGAAACCTTAAATATAAATTTTTGTTAGTTATACCTCGACGAGTTTTGGCACCATCCCGGGGATCTCCTATGATCTGGTCCAATGGATGATCCTTCAGATGTCTGAGCTCTAGGTTTCTAGCATCTGGAACTTCTTCAGCCACTAGAGTGACTTCATCAACTTGGATGTTTTACTCATCTTGATCATCTGCCTCTCTAATGGGGGTTGGAGTAGTAATCATGAAAAACTTTTCTCTTTCACCTTCAGTCGGTTCATCCAAGCTGATCTCTTTAATCCTTGTACCTGCATCTTCAACAAGCACACTAGACGATTTGCTTTGCAGCAAGCTCGTCTCATCAAATACAATATGTATGGATTCTTCTATAATCAGAGTTTTTCTATTGAAAATCATATATGTCTTACTATGGCTACTATAATCTACAAAAAGACCTTCAAAACTTTTCTCACTAACTTGGTAGTGTGATACTTACCATTGTTAAGCACGAAGCATTTACAGCCAAAAATTCTAAAATATGGAATAGTTGGTTTCCTGCCTTTTAGAAGTTCATAAGGTGTCTTATCATGATTTTTATTGATGAGTGCTCGATTTTGCACGTGACATGCAGTATTGACGGCTTCTGCCTAGAAGTATTCCGGTAGTGAAGCATCACTCAACATAGTTCTGCAGGCCTCTATGAGTGTTCTATTCCTTCTCTCAGCTACTCCATTTTGTTGTGGAGTGCGAGGAGAGGAAAACTCATGAAAGATACCTAGGCTTTCACAGAATTCTGTCATGGCCCCAGATTTGAACTCAGTTCCATTATCACTTCTGATTTTGACTACGGAACAGTTGTATTCATTCTGGACCTGCCTGACAAAATTAGTAAAGATGTCGAAGGTATCTGACTTGTGTTTCAGAAAGAACACTCACGCAAAGTGCGAGTAATCATCAACAATAACTAATGTATATTCCTTACCTCCCAAGCTTCTAATTTGCAATGGACCAAACAAGTCCATATGAAGTAGATGGAGACATCTACTTGAATTTTTGTCAATAATGCTTCTAAAGGTAGCCCTTGTTTGCTTGCCTTTTACGCAGGCATGACAAGGTCTATTTTTAACGTACTTGACATTCGGGGCATCACGTACTAAGTTTTGGGGGAATAATTTATTAATAGTTTTAAAATTAATATGTGCTAACCTCTTGTGACATTGGTCACCAAGAGACGCACTATCTTTTGCCAAAAGACACACTGGTGTAAAAGAATCTATACAAATGAAATTTAAAAAAAAAATATTCCTTCTTCGAGTGCCAGATAGTATCGTTTCCATATTGTCAACAGACTTTATCAGGCATTTGTTAGCGTGGAATTCAACTATGTATCCTTAGTCGCATAGTTGCCTTATGCTTATAAGATTGTGTTTCAATCCCTCCACATATGCTACATCCGAAAAGGATACACTACCATTAGTAATCATATCGTAGCCTTTAATTATCCCGTGGTTTGAACCTCCAAAGATGACCTTTGGTCTGTTCAACACTGGAGAATAATTCAGAAGTAGGCTTCTTGTCCCGGTCATGTGCCGAGAGCATCCACTGTCCAAATACAAGATTGGTGTTTTGGTGGCCTTTGGACATCCCTGCAATCATAATCAGTTTGCCTTAGGAACCCAAACATGTTTGGGTCCTTGGTCTCGTGTTAGAACACTCCCCCTACGAGGATAGCGTCATGACTGGTCATTCACATGTTGCCAACTTGAGGAGTTGCAAGATTTCTTGGATTAAACCAACAATCGATGGCAAAATGACCAATTTTGCCACAACACCAACAGTCAAACCTGTTGTATCTTTGCCTTAGTTACTTGAAAGAATTGGTTTCAAGATGTTCTAAACACCTAGAGGGGGTGAATAGGTTCAATTCTTTTTCAATACTTAGGCAGATAACTCATGCAATTTATATTATATCATCAGTAACTATCACATCACAGCATTTAAACTACCACGGCCAATCACAGAATGCACAAAGATTTATAGTGGTTCCCCAAATCATGGGTACATCCACTTCCCCCTTCGTCTATCTAGTAGTAAACTAGATTCGGCCTAACTCCCTTTTTCCATCTTATATCCTCAGATCTTACAGCTCAGAACCCTAAGATGGTTCCTACAACTCAGAGTGAATCCACACTCCTACCTCGGGCCCTTGCCTTACCTCAACCTTATAGATTTTGGCTTACAACTCAGAGAGATAACTCTCTTACCTCAGGCACACAGTCCTATCTCAGCCTTTACCCAAGCCTACAACTCAGATCTATAAAAGACCCTACAGTAAAATGATAATAAGATGTATGAAACCTTCACCCAAGTAGAGAGAGAAATGGTAGAAGATTTCTTGGTCAGTTCTTGATAGATCTGACAACTTTTAGTTTCAACCTGTCTTAGCTTTCTTCAAAGCTTCTTGAATCTGAACAAAGTAAGGTCGATCTTCTTGAAGTTGATCTTCAATCAGCTTCCTTCTCCTCTTTAGAATTTAATCTGAATTCTCCTTGCAAACTTGATCTTGATTTGCTCTTAGAGACTTGCCGATGATTGTCCCTTTCTTTACTTGGATACTTCCAGCTCTCTATCCTTTTTGTTTCCCAAAAAGTTCTCTTGTCTATCAGATGATAGAATATGTCTTTATATAGACTTTCTCCAAGGTTACCGACTGATCCGATTTATAACAAACTTCTAACAACTCTGATACTTGCAATAGCTTTGTTGATCATGACACCTGTCAAGTCACCAGTCATTCCATGAGTCTTTGTCTCAGTCATCAAAGTGTCGAGTCATTGCTTCATATGTGTCGACACAAATAGATTAAGTGTCGACACAATCCCTGGTGAAGTCGACACAGCTCCCATAGTGTCGACATAGTTTCTTGACATGGCTTCTGTATAATGTATCAACACAAGTCCTGTGTGTAGACACAGCTTATAGTATTGATTGAGTTCTGGAATGTGTCGACACAAGTCCTGTGTGTCGACACAAGTCCTGTGTGTCGACACAGCTTTTGGTCTTGATTAAGTTATGGAATGTGTCGACACAAGTCCTGTGTGTCGACACAATTGTTGTAGATATAATCCAAATGTGTGTCGACACTTGTCATGTATGTCGACACAATTTGTTGGGTATTGTATCCACAATGTACCTGATTTGAAGAAGCCCCTGAACAAGCTAAGGTAAATAGACAATGTATTTGATGAATTCTTTTAAGTTGTGCTTGCAGTTATTCCACGCTAAGTACACACCAATATCAGGGTGCAGTGGGTCAATATACACGGGTCTGCGCGACGTAATCCCTCGTTGAGCAGATCAGTGTGTTGGACTACGTGTACTCTCTATTGGAGTGTACTTAATTTCAAGTACAGGGCTATGATAGAGCAAGAGCAGACAAGGAGCAAGGATGGGCCAAAGACCAGCTCTCGGAAAGAAAGAGGAAAAATTGTCTAAGTAAGAATCGTCGAGAATCACTAAGTGATTCTCGTCGATTCGGCGAGAATCACTAATGATTCTCGACGATTCGTCGAGAATCACTGGTTGATTCTCGCCGGTTGGAGCCGGCTGTCTCGACGCGCCAGAAATTTCTCTAAGGCAGAATCGTCGAGAATCAAGTGTGATTCCCGCCGATTCTCCCCGGCTTCTATATCAGTGCAGCCAGAATTCGGCTAAGTAGAATTCGGCGAGAATCGTAGGTGATTCTCTCCGACTCGTCGAGAATCACCTATGATTCTCGCCGAATTTGACTTGGGCAATTTTCCGATTCTATCTGGACCGGTCCATGTTACCTGCGGTATTTCGAACCGGTCTTAGGTCTTGTTGCTGGTGGGACCCACAACGGTCATGTGCTTGACCTAAGGTATATATACCTCTGTATGTATGAGCGGAACGAGATACGTAATACGCGAATTCAAAAGAACAGCCGCCGAAGTGACCTAGATCGCGATCTTGCTCCGCCGACCGTCTCCGCCGTTCGTGTAGTTGTCGCCGCTGTTGATCTCAAGTTCTTCCAGATCTCCGGAGACAGAAGCTTAGTCTAGCATAGCGTCTCACGCGTCTAACCAGAGATCCCTTGTCTCTTGATTCGTTGATCGGGAAAAACCTTCCCCTTCCGAATTGATCGAGACGACCGATCCTAGTGTGACCGTTGGAAGACCTTGCTTCCTTTGCTACGAAGTTTGAATCCCCTAGCACTGCAGCAGCTCTCCGTAGCTGCCGCTTAGTCCGAGAACCTTGCCTCCGCTCCAAGCCGCCGCCGGTTACGGGAAGATTTACTCCAAGAGAGATCTAGGGTTGTGGACTCTTCGTTGACTTCAAAAACACGTCGTCAAACGAAGAGGGACACCTTAGTCTCCATAAGTTGTTTGTATGTCTTATACAATCTATTTTCAATTTCTTTGTAAAGGACCGATTGGTCTCTAGTTGTAAGGGTTGGGTGCAACCTGTGTTGTGGGAGTGGTGACTCCTACGTGTGGAAGGGTTCCTTCCGTTAGTGTAAGGATTGGATTTCAATCCTGTTGGTGAAGTGACCGAGTCGTCCCTGGTTGGGAGATAGGTCGAAGGGGGAAGTGTACGTACCCAAATCGGGGAACCACTATAAATTGGTTGAGTCTTTTCTGTGCTGTGTTGTTTGATTTACTTGTGCAGGTACAGTTTTTAATTCCGCAAAAACCCCACAAGACACCTATCCCCCCATAGGTGAAGCTAGTTGGCACTAGGTGGACTTTCAAGTGGTATCAGAGGGAGGTTGCTCATCAAAAAGGTTCACACCTTGAGTAGAATCCTGCCACCAGTGTCAAGAAGAAGACCGATATCTTCCATGGACGGACTCAAGCACTCCGGCAAAATCCCAGTGTGCACCAGACTGAACTTTCCTATTTGGAAGGAAAGAATCAGATTCTACATGGAAGCAGTCGACCCCCGACTCTTCATGATAGTGGAGGAGGGACCTTACATTCCCACTAAGGCCTCCACCATTGATCCTACCAAGAAAGTGCCCAAGAAACTTTCGGAAATGGACAAGGACGAAATGGTGCTGTTCGGACTCGACAAGAAAGCTCAGAACATCCTGGTAAGCGCAGTTGACGACTCTATGATGCAGAACTTCTACAACTGCAGGACAGCCAAGGATCTCTGGAGCTGCTTGATTGTATTAATGGAGGGCACAGATGAAGTGAGGGACGATCGGAGATCCCTCCTCAACCAGAAATATGAGGCCTTCAGGCAAGGGCCCAAGGAGGAGATCGGAGTTACCTTCGAAAACTTCCTCAAGATCGTCAATGCACTCAAGGGATATGGAAGAGTGTTCACTGACGGTGAGCTCAATGATAAGTTCCTTAGGTCCCTTACTAAGGAATGGGACACGAAGATCTGTGCCATCCGAGAGTTTGGCAGACTTGCGGAAACCGACCCTCATATTCTGTTCGGGAAGCTCATGTCCTATGAGCTTCAATTGAACACAAGGAAGGCTGAAGAGGAAGCAGAGAAAGCCGTAGCCAAAGAAAAGATCGTGGCCCTAAAAGCCATTCATTCCAGAAAGGGTAAGGGTGCTGCTTCTTCCCGTGCGTGGAAGAAGGATGAAGAGGAAGACTCTGAGCCAAGCTCCTTCGGCTCAGAATTGTCTGAGGAAGACTTCTCTCTTATCACACGGCAATTCAAGAAGTTCCTCAAGCTGAGGAATCAGAGAAAGAGAGACGGCTCCTCCTCAAGGGATCAGAAGAAGAACTATTCTTCTGACAGGTATGTTTCTAAACCGAACAAACACCGCTCATCTGACATTATTTGCTTTGGTTGCAACAAGCCAGGACACGTCGTGGCCGACTGCCATCAAGGCAAGAGGGAGAAAGGAAAGGGAGAGGAGCACAGGTCCTCAAAAGATAAGAAGAAGGAGAGGAGTTACATCGTGAAGAAGCCAAATATGCTGAGTGAATCTGACACGTCAGACACCAGCGATGACGAGGAAGCCTACTTTGGGCTAATGGGTCGCTGTGACTCGGAAGGAGATTTCCCCCCATTTACTGGGAAGGTAAAAGCTCACACCCCTCTCTCCGACTCTGACTCTGATCCTGAGTCTCAGGATGATGACCCTGAGGATAGCCCTTCGGCCCGTGAAGCTGAGCTCCTCGATAAGTATGAGCTTCTGCTCAATACTTTCGTGGAATGTCAAAAGAGACTGAAGGCTGAGAAAAAGAAAGTTAAATTCCTTAAAGGTGAGAGTGTATCCCTGAGGGAAGAGATCACCAGTTTGATCTCCCTCCGACAGGAGCACTTGGACCTGACTTCAAAGCATTCAGATTCCCTTAAGCTCCTCGATCTTAAGCAAGAGGAAATCGACAAGTTGGAAGAACAACTTGCGGCAGAAAAGAAGATCGTTAAGAACTTCTCTATGCCTAAGACAGTTCTTCCACTAGTTGATACCTTCACTACTCAGACCAAAGGAGCTGGTTTGGGGCACGTAGGGGCACCTCGTTCCTCTTCCAGGAGAAACAGGAACCAGAGGAAGAATAAGGCTGCTAAGAAGGCCTCTGCTGCTGAAAAGGGAAAGGCCCCACTCAGCCCTGTTGAGTTCAGAAAGCCCAGCTTTCCCTGTAACCAACATGACTTTGAGTCAACGTATGGCCATCACTTCAGGCCCTCGGTTGCAAAGCCAAAGAGCCGGTATGATGGTTGGACCTTTCCCCGCAACTTCAGTGAGAGTGTCTTCAAGGCACCTTTTGAGGAAATCCGCGTGGAAAATTATGGTCACTTCTCTAGCGGCCATAATCGGAAGCAGGCACCTAAGGCCAAGCCTGTCACACTGAAAAGCCAAGAGGTGAAGAAATCATGTGATTGTGGTCATCATGATGCCTCCACCTCCAGGTCCACGGCCCCGGTTGAACCCTACGTTCCAAGGGTGAAGCAGGCGCCTAAGAGAAAGTATAACAGGTTTGATTGCTGGTGCTGTGGCAAAGTTGGCCACTTTGCCATGGATTGCTGGTTTAATCCAATGAATAACGAGACTCCTCATGTTGGCAATGCGAGGCCGACCACTCGTAGGGTTAACCAATCGAGGGGGAGTATGCTAACGAGGAATCTAGGACCCAAGTTCGATTGGGTTCCTAAGACAAATTAATTCTGTTTTGCAGGAATGTCCAAAGGCCAACAAAACTCCCATTTGGTATTTGGACAGTGGATGCTCCCGTCATATGACTGGGACAAGAAGCCTACTGCGGGAGTACTCTCCAGTCGAGAATGGACCCAAAGTTATATTTGGGGGATCTGATCGGGGAGTCACCAGAGGTTACGGTATGATTTCCTACGGTATACTCTCTATCTCTAACGTAGCTTATGTTGAGGGGTTAAATCATAACCTGATCAGTGTAAGCCAGTTATGTGATAAAGGATATGACGTTAAGTTCTGCAACGATAAATGCCTGATAATATCATGTGCCTCTTCGGAGACAGTATTAACTAGCATTAGGAGCAGAAATATTTTCTGCTTAGATTTTCTCAATCTAGATTCTTCTACCCCCAGTATGCCTCGTTGCAAAAGGCAGTGCATCTCTTTGTGAACAATGGCACAAGAGATTGGCACATATTAATTATAAGACAATTATTATGCTGTTTTCCAAAGACTTGGTAAGGGATGCTCCCATTATTAAGTGCATTAAAGATAGTCCCTGTCCTGCATGCCAGATGGGCAAGCAGACTCGGGCTACCTTTAAGGGCATCCCAGACAAAGACTCCTCCAGATGTCTTTATCTTCTGCACATGGACTTGTT
Source organism: Platanthera zijinensis (assembly GCA_039513925.1). Classification (NCBI taxonomy): domain Eukaryota; kingdom Viridiplantae; phylum Streptophyta; class Magnoliopsida; order Asparagales; family Orchidaceae; genus Platanthera; species Platanthera zijinensis. The sequence goes on along the minus strand of CM077079.1, from coordinate 244,106,023 downwards.
TGGTCTAATGCAAGTTCATAGCTTAGGAGAGAAGTCTTATACGCTAGTGATTGTAGATGATCACTCTCGGTTTACTTGGATGTTCTTTTTAAAATACAAGTCTGATACGTTTGACATCTTCACCAACTCTGTCAAGCAGATTCAAAACGAACTTAACTGCTCAATGGTCAAAATCAGAAGTGACCATGGAACAGAGTTCAAGTCTGGTACTATGACAGAGTTTTGTGAAGAACTTGGTATCTTTCATGAATTTTCCTCCCCGCGCACTCCTCAACAAAACGGAGTTGCGGAGAGGAGAAATAGAACACTCATTGAAGCCTGCACGACAATGTTGAATGACGCTTCACTCCCAGAATACTTCTGGGCCGAGGCTGTCAATATGGCTTGTCATGTTCAAAACCGGGCGTTGATCAACAAAAGTCATCGTAAGACGCCCTACGAGCTACTGAAAGGCAGGAAACCAACCATGTCCTATTTGAGGATCTTTGGTTGCAGATGTTATGTACTGAATAATGGGAAGTACCCGCGTACTAAGTTTGGTGAAAAATGCTTCGAAGGCATATTCATGGGCTATAGTAGCCATAGCCGGGCTTATAGAGTTTTCAACAAGAAAACCCTAGTGGTAGAGGAATCAATAAATGTTATATTTGATGAAGGAAGTTTGCTTAATTGCAAGTCTTCTAGTGGTCTTCTTGAAGATGCAGGTGTCAGACTCGAAAAGCTACACCTGGATGAGCCCGAGAAAGATGCAACTCCAAAATACGTCAAGGTCTCCACCTCAATGCCAATCGGAGAGGATGACAATCAGGATGGAGCAGTCCTCCCTGAAGAGGAAGGAGCCCCAGAAATCGCTAGAGCTCCTGATGCAAGACTTCTAGAGCTCTGACACGTGAGGGATCATCCTAGAGATCAGATCATCGGAGATCCTCGCGACGGTATCAGAACTCGAAGAGGTACTATTAATGAGATTTTGCATCTTAGTTTCCTATCACAGGTTGAGCCAAAGAAGTTCAACAAGGCGAACAAAGATGCAGTATGGATATTGGCCATGCAAGATGAACTACATCAATTTGAAAGATGCAACGTCTGGACGCTGGTTCCCAGACCAAAGGGGCAGAACGTGATCGGCACCAAGTGGATCTTCAGAAACAAACTGGATGAACATGGTGTCATCATAAAGAATAAGGTCAGGCTGGTGGCTCAAGGATACCGACAGGAGGAGGGGATTGACTTCGACCAGACGTTTGCGCCAGTTGCACGGCTCGAGGCAATCCGTCTGTTCCTAGCCTATGCCTCTCATAAAGGATTCACTGTCTATCAGATGGACGTGAAATCGGCATTCTTGAATGGAGACTTGAAAGAGGAAGTATACGTCGCTCAACCTCCAGGTTTTGTCAATCCTACTTATCCAAATCATGTCTACTTTCTCAATAAAGCTCTATATGGGTTAAAACAAGCTCCTCGAGCTTGGTATGAGACCTTGTCTAGTTTTCTTCTTGAGAATAAGTTCTCTAGAGGAAAAATAGACAAGACATTGTTTCTCACGGAAGTCAAAGGCAAGATCTTGCTGGTGCAAATCTATGTCGATGACATTATATTCGGGTCAACGGACAACAATCTTTGCAAAAAGTTTTCTAAACTTATGCAAGGAAAGTTTGAAATGAGCTGTATGGGAGAGCTAAAGTATTTCTTGGGACTTCAAGTGAAATAGTCTGAGGAAGGAATTTTCATTTCTCAGACAAAGTTCACCAATGAACTCCTCAAGAAATTCGGAATGGAGCATGCAACCTCTATGAGGACTCCAATGGGATCCACCATGTCTCTGGATAAGGATGAGAAAGGGAAACCTTTTGATGAAACCAAATACAGAAGCATCATTGGGTCCCTGCTCTATCTTACTACAAGTAGACCGGATATCATGTTTTCCACATGTGTTTGTGCCAGATATCAGGTGAACACTAAGGAATCTTATTATGTTGCTGCAAAACGAATTCTTAGATACCTTAAAGGTACCCCTAATCTTGGCTTGTGGTACCCGAGAAACAATAATGTCGAGCTAATAGGTTTTTCAGATGCTGATTTTGCAGGGAGTAGGAATGACAGGAAAAGCACTTCCGGGACGTGTCAATTCCTCGGAAGAAGGCTCATCTCATGGAATAGCAAGAAGCAGAATTGTGTAGCAACCTCCACAGCAGAGTCTGAGTACATCTCGGCTGGTAGCTGTTGCGCACAACTCCTATGGATCAGAAATCAGTTAGCAGACTATGACCTTCAGTTCAAGGAAGTACCAATGTACTGCGACTCCTCCAGTGCAATTGCTATTGCCAACAATCCGGTATCACACAGCAGAACGAAACATATTGAAGTGCGCTACCACTTCATTCGAGAGCACGTGGAGAACAAGGACATCTCTCTCTGCTATGTCCCCACGGACAAGCAGATTGCAGATATTTTCACAAAGCCCTTAGACGAGGCCAAGTTCAGTCTCTTCAAAACTGAATTGGGGATGTTAAACTATGAGGAATGAAGACTACAGAAGCCCCTGGCTCGTGCATCTAGTGGGAGCATCTGCCAGGAACTCAAGTGTAAGCACATGTGCAAGAACTGAGGGGGAGCATGGTGTCAAATGCACCAGACCCAGATTTGCAGAAGCCGAAAAGGGGGAGATTACCCTCTCGGCTAAGGCTAAGGTGGCTCCAAGTTTGCTCTCAAGAAATTGGTAATGAATATCTCTCTCAACTCAATTTTAAGTTTATGATTTTCATTCCCATACGCTTTATTCACCTTAGCTTGTAGGGTTTAGGCTTCTTCAAATAGGGGGAGATTGTTGGGTATTGTATCCACAATGTACCTGATTTGAAGAAGCCCCTGAACAAGCTAAGGTAAATAGACAATGTATTTGATGAAATCTTTTAAGTTGTGCTTGCAGTTATTCCACGCTAAGTACACACCAATGTCAGGGTGCAGTGGGTCAATATACACGGGTCTGCGCGACGTAATCCCTCATTGAGCAGATCAGTGTGTTGGCCTACGTGTACTCTCTCTATTGGAGTGTACTTAATTTCAAGTACAGGGCTATGATAGAGCAAGAGCAGACAAGGAGCAAGGATGGGCCAAAGACCAGCTCTCGGAAAGAAAGAGGAAAAATTGTCTAAGTAAGAATCGTCGAGAATCACTAAGTGATTCTCGCCGATTAGGCAAGAATCACTAATGATTCTCGACGATTCGTCGAGAATCACTGGTTGATTCTCGCCGGTTGGAGCCGGCTATCTCGACGCGCCAGAAATTTCTCTAAGGCATAATCGTCGAGAATCAAGTGTGATTCCCGCCGATTCTCCCCGGCTTCTATATCAGTGCAGCCAGAATTCGGCTAAGTAGAATTCGGCGAGAATCGTAGGTGATTCTTGCCGATTCTTCGAGAATCACCTATGATTCTCGCCGAATTTGACTTGGGCAATTTTTCGATTCTATCTGGACCGGTCCATGTTACCTGCGGTATTTCGAACCGGTCTTAGGTCTTGTTGCTGGTGGGACCCACAACGGTCATGTGCTTGACCTAAGGTATATATACCTCCGTATGTATGAGCGGAACGAGATACGTAATACGCGAATTCAAAAGAACAGCCGCCGAAGTGACCTAGATCGCGATCTTGCTCCCCCGACCGTCTCCGCCGTTCGTGCAGTTGTCGCCGCTGTTGATCTCAAGTTCTTCTAGATCTCCGGCGACAAAAGCTTAGGCTAGCATAGCGTCTCACGCGTCTAACCAGAGATCCCTTGTCTCTTGATTCGTTGATCGGGAAAAACCTTCCCCTTCCGAATTGATCGAGACGACCGATCCTAGTGTGACCGTTGGAAGACCTTGCTTCCTTTGCTACGAAGTTTGAATCCCCTAGCACTACAGCAGCTCTCCGTAGCCGCCGCTTAGTCCGAGAACCTTGCCGCCGCTCCAAGCCGCCACCGGTTACGGGAAGATTCACTCCAAGAGAGATCTAGGGTTGTGGACTCTTCGTTGACTTCAAGAACACGTCGTCAAACGAAGAGGGACACCTTAGTCTCCATAAGTTGTTTGTATTTCTTATACAATCTATTTTCAATTTCTTTGTAAAGGACCGATTGGTCTCTAGTTGTAAGGGTTGGGTGCAACCCGTATTGTGGGAGTGGTGACTCCTACGTGTGGAAGGGTTCCTTCCGTTAGTGCAAGGATTGGATTTCAATCCTGTTGGTGAAGTGACCGAGTCATCCCTGGTTGGGAGATAGGTCGAAGGGGGAAAGTGGACGTACCCAAATCGGGGAACCACTATAAATTGGTTGAGTCTTTTCTGTGCTGTGTTGTTTGATTTACTTGTGCAGGTACAGTTTTTAATTCCGCAAAAACCCCACAAGACACCTATCCCCCCCCCCCCCATAGGTGAAGCTAGTTGGCACTAGGTGGACTTTCAAGTGGTATCAGAGGGAGGTTGCTCATCAAAAAGGTTCACACCTTGAGTAGAATCCTGCCACCAGTGTCAAGAAGAAGACCGATATCTTCCATGGACGGACTCAAGCACTCCGGCAAAATCCCAGTGTGCACCAGACTGAACTTTCCTATTTGGAAGGAAAGAATCAGATTCTACATGGAAGCAGTCGACCCCCGACTCTTTATGATAGTGGAGGAGGGACCTTACATTCCCACTAAGGCCTCCACCATTGATCCTACCAAGAAAGTGCCCAAGAAACTTTCGGAAATGGACAAGGACGAAATGGTGCTGTTCGGACTCGACAAGAAAGCTCAGAACATCCTGGTAAGCGCAGTTGACGACTCTATGATGCAGAACTTCTACAACTACAGGATAGCCAAGGATCTCTGGAGCTGCTTGATTGTATTAATGGAGGGCACAGATGAAGTGAGGGACGATCAGAGATCCCTCCTCAACCAGAAATATGAGGCCTTCAGGCAAGGGCCCAAGGAGGAGATTGGAGTTACCTTCGAAAACTTCCTCAAGATCGTCAATGCACTCAAGTGATATGGAAGAGTGTTCACTAACGGTGAGCTCAATGATAAGTTCCTTAGGTCCCTTACTAAGGAATGGGACACGAAGATCTGTGCCATCCGAGAGTTTGGCAGACTTGCGGAAACCGACCCTCAGATTCTGTTCGGGAAGCTCATGTCCTATGAGCTTCAATTGAACACAAGGAAGGCTGAAGAGGAAGCAGAGAAAGCCGTAGCCAAAGAAAAGATCGTGGCCCTAAAAGCCATTCATTCCAGAAAGGGTAAGGGTGCTGCTTCTTCCCATGCGTGGAAGAAGGATGAAGAGGAAGACTCTGAGCCAAGCTCCTTTGGCTAAGAATTGTCTGAGGAAGACTTCTCTCTTATCACACGGCAATTCAAGAAGTTCCTCAAGCTGAGGAATCAGAGAAAGAGAGACGGCTCCTCCTCAAGGGATCAGAAGAAGAACTATTCTTCTGACATGTATATTTCTAAACCGAACAAACACCGCTCATCTGACATTATTTTCTTTGGTTGCAACAAGCCAGGACACGTTGTGGCCGACTGCCATCAAGGCAAGAGGAAGAAGGGAAAGGGAGAGGAGCACAGGTCCTCAAAAGACAAGAAGAAGGAGAGGAGTTACATCGCGAAGAAGCCAAAGACGCTGAGTGAATCTGACACGTCAGACACCAGCGATGACGAGGAAGCCTACTTTGGGCTAATGGGTCGCTGTGACTCGGAAGGAGATTGCCCCCCATTTACTGGGAAGGTAAAAGCTCACACCCCTCTCTCCGACTTTGACTCTGATCCTGAGTCTCAGGATGATGACCCTGAGGATAGCCCTTCGGCCCGTGAAGCTGAGCTCCTCGATAAGTATGAGCTTCTGCTCAATACTTTCGTGGAATGTCGAAAGAGACTAAAGGCTGAGAAAAAGAAAGTTAAATTCCTTAAAGGTGAGAGTGTATCCCTGAGGGAAGAGATCACCAGTTTGATCTCCCTTCGACAGAAGCACTTGGACCTGACTTCAAAGCATTCAGAGTCCCTTAAGCTCCTCGATCTTAAGCAAGAGGAAATCGACAAGTTGGAAGAACAACTTGCGGAAGAAAAGAAGATCGTTAAGAGCTTCTCTATGCCTAGACAGTTCTTCCACTAGTTGATACCTTCACTACTCAGACCAAAGGAGCTGGTTTGGGGCACGTAGGGGCACCTCGTTCCTCTTCCAGGAGAAACAGGAACCAGAGGAAGAATAAGGCTGCTAAGAAGGCCTCTGCTGCTGAAAAGGGAAAGGCCCCACTCAGCCCTGTTGAGTTCAGAAAGCCCAGCTTTCCCTGTAACCAACATGACTTTGAGTCAACGTATGGTCATCACTTCAGGCCCTCGGTTGCAAAGCCAAAGAGCCGGTATGATGGTTGGACCTTTCCCCGCAACTTCAGTGAGAGTGTCTTCAAGGCACCTTTTGAGGAAATCCGCGTGGAAAATTATGGTCACTTCTCTAGCGGCCATAATCGGAAGCAGGCACCTAAGGCCAAGCCTGTTACACTAAAAAGCCAAGAGGTGAAGAAATCATGTGACTGTGGTCATCATGATGCCTCCACCTCCAGGTCCACGGCCCCGGTTGAACCCTACGTTCCAAGGGTGAAGCAGGCGCCTAAGAGAAAGTATAACAGGTTTGACTGCTGGTGCTGTGGCAAAGTTGGCCACTTTGCCATGGATTGCTGGTTTAATCCAATGAATAACGAGACTCCTCATGTTGGCAATGCGAGGCCGACCACTCGTAGGGTTAACCAATCGAGGGGGAGTATGCTAACGAGGAATCTAGGACCCAAGTTCGATTGGGTTCCTAAGGCAAATTAATTCTGCTTTGCAGGAATGTCCAAAGGCCAACAAAACTCCCATTTGGTATTTGGACAGTGGATGCTCCCGTCATATGACTGGGACAAGAAGCCTACTGCGGGAGTACTCTCCAGTCGAGAATGGACCCAAAGTTATATTTGGGGGATCTGATCGGGGAGTCACCAGAGGTTACGGTACGATTTCCAATGGTATACTCTCTATCTCTAACGTAGCTTATGTTGAGGGGTTAAATCATAACCTGATCAGTGTAAGCCAGTTATGTGATAAAGGATATGACGTTAAGTTCTGCAACGATAAATGCCTGATAATATCATGTGCCTCTTCGGAGACAGTATTAACTGGCATTAGGAGCAGAAATATTTTCTGCTTAGATTTTCTCAGTCTAGATTCTTCTACCCCAGTATGCCTCGTTGCAAAAGGCAGTGCATCTCTTTGTGAACAATGGCACAAGAGATTGGCACATATTAATTATAAGACAATTAATATGCTGTTTTCCAAACACTTGGTAAGGGATGCTCCCATTATTAAGTGCATTAAAGATAGTCCCTGTCCTGCATGCCAGATGGGCAAGCAGACTCGGGCTACCTTTAAGGGCATCCCAGACAAAGACTCCTCCAGATGTCTTTATCTTCTGCACATGGACTTGTTTGGTCCAATGCAAGTTCATAGCTTAGGAGAGAAGTCTTATACGCTAGTGATTGTAGATGATCACTCTCGGTTTACTTGGATGTTCTTTTTAAAATACAAGTCTGATACGTTTGACATCTTCACCAGCTTTGTCAAGCAGATTCAAAACGAACTTAACTGCTCAGTGATCAAAATCAGAAGTGACCATGGAACAGAGTTCAAGTCTGGTACTATGACAGAGTTTTGTGAAGAACTTGGTATCTTTCATGAATTTTCCTCCCCGCGCACTCCTCAACAAAACGGAGTTGCGAAGAGGAGAAATAGAACACTCATTAAAGCCTGCACGACAATGTTGAATGACGCTTCACTCCCAGAATACTTCTGGGCCGAGGCTGTCAATATGGCTTGTCATGTTCAAAACCGGGCGTTGATCAACAAAAGTCATCGTAAGACGCCCTACGAGCTACTGAAAGGCAGGAAACCAACCATGTCCTATTTGAGGATCTTTGGTTGCAGATGTTATGTACTGAATAATGGGAAGTACCCGCGTACTAAGTTTGGTGAAAAATGCTTCGAAGGCATATTCATGGGCTATAGTAGCCATAGCCGGGCTTATAGAGTTTTCAACAAGAAAACCCTAGTGGTAGAGGAATCAATAAATGTTGTATTTGATGAAGGAAGTTTGCTTAATTGCAAGTCTTCTAGTGGTCTTCTTGAAGATGCAGGTGTCAGACTCGAAAAGCTACACCTGGATGAGCCCGAGAAAGATGCAACTCCAAAATACGTCAAGGTCTCCACCTCAATGCCAATCGGAGAGGATGACAATCAGGATAGAGCAGTCCTCCCTGAAGAGGAAGGAGCCCCAGAAATCGCTAGAGCTCCTGATGCAAGACTTCTAGAGCTCTGACACGTGAGGGATCATCCTAGAGATCAGATCATCGGAGATCCTCGCGACGGTATCAGAACTCGAAGAGGTACTATTAATGAGATTTTGCATCTTAGTTTCCTATCACAGGTTGAGCCAAAGAAGTTCAACGAGGCGAACAAAGATGCAGTATGGATATTGGCCATGCAAGATGAACTACATCAATTTGAAAGATGCAACGTCTGGACGCTGGTTCCCAGACCAAAGGGGCAGAACATGATCGGCACCAAGTGGATCTTCAGAAACAAACTGGATGAACATGGTGTCATCATAAAGAATAAGGTCAGGCTGGTGGCTCAAGGATACCGACAGGAGGAGGGGATTGACTTCGACCAGACGTTTGCGCCAGTTGCACGGCTCGAGGCAATCCGTCTGTTCCTAGCCTATGCCTCTCATAAAGGATTCACTGTGTATCAGATGGACGTGAAATCGGCATTCTTGAATGGAGACTTGAAAGAGGAAGTATACGTCGCTCAACCTCCAGGTTTTGTCAATCCTACTTATCCAAATCATGTCTACTTTCTCAATAAAGCTCTATATGGGTTAAAACAAGCTCCTCGAGCTTGGTATGAGACCTTGTCTAGTTTTCTTCTTGAGAACAAGTTCTCTAGAGGAAAAATAGACAAGACATTGTTTCTCAGGGAAGTCAAAGGCAAGATCTTGCTGGTGCAAATCTATGTCGATGACATTATATTCGGGTCAACGGACAACAATCTTTGCAAAAAGTTTTCTAAACTTATGCAAGGAAAGTTTGAAATGAGCTGTATGGGAGAGCTAAAGTATTTCTTGGGACTTCAAGTGAAATAGTCTGAGGAAGGAATTTTCATTTCTCAGACAAAGTTCACCAATGAACTCCTCAAGAAATTCGGAATGGAGCATGCAACCTCTATGAGGACTCCAATGGGATCCACCATGTCTCTGGATAAGGATGAGAAAGGGAAACCTTTTGATGAAACCAAATACAGAAGCATCATTGGGTCCCTGGTCTATCTTACTGCAAGTAGACCGGATATCATGTTCTCCACATGTGTTTGTGCCAGATATCAGGTGAATACTAAGGAATCTCATTATGTCACTCCAAAACGAATTCTTAGATACCTTAAAGGTACCCCTAATCTTGGCTTGTGGTACCCGAGAAATAATGATGTCGAGCTAATTGGTTTTTCAGATGCTGATTTTGCAGGGAGTAGGGATAACAGGAAAAGCACTTCCGGGACGTGTCAATTCCTCGGAAGAAGCTCATCTCATGGAATAGCAAGAAGCAGAATTGTGTAGCAACCTCCACAGCAGAGTCTGAGTACATCTTGGCTGGCAGCTGTTGCGCACAACTCCTATGGATCAGAAATCAGTTAGCAGACTATGACCTTCAGTTCAAGGAAGTACCAATGTACTGTGACTCCTCCAGTGCAATTGCTATTGCCAACAATCTGGTATCGCACAGCAGAACAAAACATATTGAAGTGCGCTACCACTTCATTCGAGAGCACGTGGAGAACAAGGACATCTCCCTCTGCTATGTCCCCACGGACAAGCAGATTGCAGATATTTTCACAAAGCCCTTAGACGAGGCCAAGTTCAGTCTCTTCAAAACTGAATTGGGGATGTTAAACTATGAGGAATGAAGACTACAGAAGCCCCTGGCTCGTGCATCTAGGGGGAGCATCTGCCAGGAACTCAAGTGTAAGAACAGGTGCAAGAACTGAGGGGGAGCATGGTGTCAAATGCACCAGACCCAGATTTGCAGAAGCCGAAAAGGGGGAGATTACCCTCTCGGCTAAGGCTAAGGTGGCTCCAAGTTTGCTCTCAAGAAATTGGTAATGAATATCTCTCTCAACTCAATTTTAAGTTTATGATTTTCATTCCCATACGCTCTATTCACCTTAGCTTGTAGGGTTTAGGCTTCTTCAAATAGGGGGAGATTGTTGGGCATTGTATCCATAATGTACCTGATTTGAAGAAGCCCCTGAACAAGCTAAGGTAAATAGACAATGTATTTGATGAAATCTTTTAAGTTGTGTTTGCAGTTATTCCACGCTAAGTACACACCAATGTCAGGGTATAGTGGGTCAATATACACGGGTCTGCGTGACGTAATCCCTCGTTGAGCAGATCAGTGTGTTGGCCTACGTGTACTCTCTCTATTGGAGTATACTTAATTTCAAGTACAGGTCTATGATAGAGCAAGAGCAGACAAGGAGCAAGGATGGGCCAAAGACCAGCTCTCGGAAAGAAAGAGGAAAAATTGTCTAAGTAAGAATCGTCGAGAATCACTAAGTGATTCTCGCCGATTCGGCGAGAATCACTAATGATTCTTGACGATTCGTCGAGAATCACTGGTTGATTCTCGCCGGTTGGAGCCGGCTATCTCGACGCGCCAGAAATTTCTCTAAGGCAGAATCGTCGAGAATCAAGTGTGATTCCCGCCGATTCTCCCCGGCTTCTATATCAGTGCAGCCAGAATTCGGCTAAGTAGAATTCGGCGAGAATCGTAGGTGATTCTCGCCGATTCTTCGAGAATCACCTATGATTCTCGCCGAATTTGACTTGGGCAATTTTCCGATTCTATCTGGACCGGTCCATGTTACCTGCGGTATTTCGAACCGGTCTTAGGTCTTGTTGCTGGTGGGACCCACAACGGTCATGTGCTTGACCTAAGGTATATATACCTCTGTATGTATGAGCGGAACGAGATACGTAATACGCGAATTCAAAAGAACAGCCGCCGAAGTGACCTAGATCGCGATCTTGCTCCGCCGACCGTCTCCGCCGTTCGTGCAGTTGTCGCCGCTGTTGATCTCAAGTTCTTCCAGATCTCCGGCGACAGAAGCTTAGGCTAGCATAGCGTCTCACGCGTCTAACCAGAGATCCCTTGTCTCTTGATTCGTTGATCGGGAAAAACCTTCCCCTTCCGAATTGATCGAGACGACCGATCCTAGTGTGACCGTTGGAAGACCTTGCTTCCTTTGCTACGAAGTTTGAATCCCCTAGCACTGCAGCAGCTCTCCGTAGCCGCCGCTTAGTCCGAGAACCTTGCCGCCGCTCCAAGCCGCCGCCGGTTACGGGAAGATTCACTCCAAGAGAGATCTAGGGTTGTGGACTCTTCGTTGACTTCAAGAACACGTCGTCAAACGAAGAGGGACACCTTAGTCTCCATAAGTTGTTTGTATTTCTTATACAATCTATTTTCAATTTCTTTGTAAAGGACTGATTGGTCTCTAGTTGTAAGGGTTGGGTACAACCCGTGTTGTGGGAGTGGTGACTCCTACGTGTGGAAGGGTTCCTTCCGTTAGTGCAAGGATTGGATTTCAATCCTGTTAGTGAAGTGACCGAGTCGTCCCTGGTTGGGAGATAGGTCGAAGGGGGAAAGTGGACGTACCCAAATCGGGGAACCACTATAAATTGGTTGAGTCTTTTCTATGCTGTGTTGTTTGATTTACTTGTGCAGGTACAGTTTTTAATTCCGCAAAAACCCCACAAGACACCTATCCCCCCCCATAGGTGAAGCTAGTTGGCACTAGGTGGACTTTCACAATTGTTGTTGATAGATTTTCTGTGTGTCGACACAAGTCCTGTGTATCGACACTATCTGTCTTTTGATGTCGACACAACTTTCTACAAGTGTCGACACTTGTACTTAGAACATTTCCTTTGCAATTTCTTAACCTGCACAAAGTAACTTAAAATACCATCAAATACACATTGATGAATATCATTGAGTTAAGTGAGGCTTCTCCAAATCTGGTACACATTTTTCAATGCACCCAACAATCTCCCCCTATTTGGAGAAGTCATAACCCTTAGCCAATGATATACATCACTTATAATAACAACAAAGATTATGATGTCAACATAATTTAAGAGACAAGAGTAATAATAAAAACATTGGATGTAACATTAATCTCACAAAGTATATTAAAACATAATGAACATGCATCAACAGATTCTAAGTATACAAAAACAGATTTAAGACTAAGTCAATGAATTTTAATCAATGTTAAGAATTACAAAGATTTAGTTCAAGACATTACATAGATTTACACAGAGTTAAAATCTAGTAAAACTATTTTAAGGCTGGTCAGGCTCCTTGATAACTATTCATTTGCCAGATTGAAAGTAAAGAAGCCAGCTGGCTTGTACACTTGGTTCAGTGTCTTCAGCTGGCTTCTTTACTTTCAGATCTCTTTTCTTGAGCTCTTTAACCTTAATCTTTTGTCTTTAAAAATAGTGATAAGGCTTAGGGAAGTATTTGCTTGGCTCAATAGCAGTAGCAAGTACCTTCCCAGCTTTGTGATTCTTTCTGAACTGATATATAGCCTCTTGTCTCTATTGATACTTAGTCCATTCTTGTTCAGAATACCACTTGCCTCTATCATGCATATTGTCTTTGACAGCTTGCCAGGCAGTAAGTATAATGTTCCTTGGTGTAGGACTCCATCTTTCAAAATCTGGCTTTGACTCAGCCTGCTCTCTAAATCTTTTCTTGGAAAGCTGAGCTTCTTGTTCTTTCTTCAAAGTAGCCTCAGACATTTCCACCTTCTCAATTATTACATTCTGAGCATCTGATGGAGGGTTATACATCTGTTGTATCATTTGTTGAATACCCTCAAAGTTAGAAGGGGGGTATATGATTTGAGCCACCTCTTGCTGACCCCCCTTCATGACCTGCAGCTTGGATGCCTGATTCAGCTGTATTATTATCATCACATAAAGGAGGATAGCCAAGAGTGGCTCTGATGGCTTTAGTGATCCATTTAGCATGATCAGAGCCTGTAGTGACTAATAACCTCTCCCCCTTTATGACTTCTCTCTCCATATGATCCCTAAGATCATTTTTCTGAAATCTAACTTGATCAGCCAAGTAATTAGTGCTCTCTTTATAGTAAGCCTTGAACTTTGTTAGCTGATCAGAGATTATACTTTGAGATGTTTGAAGAGCAGTCTTGAATGATGCTAAATCTTCCTTAAGTATCTGATCAAATTCTGATTTCTCTTTAGCCCTTTCTTCAGTTAATGTTGTGGCTGTCTTCTGTAATTCAGTAAGTATCACATTATGTGATTCAGTTAGATTATCATTCATCCTTAGTTGATTTTCCAGAAAATATCCTTGCTTGACCACGAGATCATGTATCTGTGTCCTAGCCTCCTGTTGCTGCTTTGCTAGATAGACTACAGCATTGCCTCCCTTATGAAAGCAATCTGTCATTTCCTTCTTATTCTGATTGACTTCAAATATGATGGATTTGATGTCTTGAGCCAAGGTGAACTGAAGTTCTTTTTGGCTTTCATCCATATATTTCTCTATTGCAACTCTCTGTTCATCCAACTTAACCTGCAGAGCCACCAGCAGTGAGCTGTAGTCAACTTCTGTGGCTTGTGGTGTGGAGTAACAGTCTTTAAGGCCTTCTTATAGCTTAGGCTTCTTTTCTTAACAACCATTAATTTCCTCTTTTTTTCATTAGATGCTTCTTCATCATCAGATGCCGAGGAGCTTGCTATATCAACTATCTCTTTAGGACTAGAGGGCAGCTCCTTCTCAGTCCTAGGAAGCTCCCCCTCAGTCCTAACTTAGAAGGAGCTATCATATTTAATGCACATATAGTATATTAGACTCAGTTTGTATAGCTTCTTGATTAAGATCATGCATTACCTCAAGAATTGTTGCAGTAGCCACTTCACTCTCTAGCTGAGTGGGCTCTTGCACAGGATGAGGCTCCCCCTAAAATTGATCCAGGAGGATGGTGCTTTCCGGTATTTGATCCCCCTACACCTGACCACCATCTGTATTGTCTTGAGCAGTCTCTGGATGTTCTTCATCTTGCTCTTGTATTGAGGTTTCTTTTTGTCAGAAGATTCCTTTCTTTTATCAAGACACTTAACAACTATATGTCCAGGTCTGTTGCAATAATAACAAACAATCTTAGTTGAAGTTGATTTGCTAGGTTTAGTGATATACCTGTCCTTTCTAGATGATTTCCTATTTTGATAATAATCATCCTTAGACTGTGAGGAGGATGGCTTGGATCTCCACCGTTTTTTCTTTAAGAATCTTTGAAATTGTCTTGTGAAGGCAGCAAAGTCCTCATCAGAATTATGGCTATCTGATGTGTGATTGTCAGAACTTTCTGAGACAACTTCAGCAGCTTTCTTAAGAGAAGATGGAGACATCCTCCTGACTTTTCTTGTGGCCTCAGCCTTGAAGGCCACAGACTTTTCTCTGTGTTCAACCTTATTATTTTTCTCTTCCTCTTTTCTGACCATAAGCTGCATTTCATATGATAACAGTTTTCCAAATAGAATAGGAGGAGAAATTTCTGCAAGTTTGGCCACCTCACTAATTGCACATATCTTGGTGTCCCAGTCCTTGGTTAAGGATCTAAGAAATTTATCGTTTAGTTCATATGTGCTGAAAAACTCTTCCATATGATATCAGTTCATTGACAATTCTGAAGAACTTCTTATAGCACTCAGTAATGCTATCAGTTTTGCCTTGTCTAAAACTTTCATATTCCCGATTAAGCATAGATTTCCTGTCTTATCTCACTTCTTCTGATCCATCCATGTAGACAATCAAGATGTCCGACATCTCTTTGGAGGTTTTGCAGTGAATCAAGTTTTGGAAGGTTGAGTTATTTATAGCACTGACTATTATATTCTGTGATCTTTTATCCATGGTAGCTAAGATGATCTCATCCTTGGACATTTCAGAATAATCTTTTGGTGTCCTGAGATTTGCATCAAGAACTGATATTTTCATTGGAATAAATGGCCCTTCTTGAACTGTAATATAGATTCTTGGATCAGATGCTTCCATAAACAATTTGATCCTCTCCTTCCATATACCAAAAATTTCTTTCCTGAAAATAGGTAGCTTCATGGATCCAAGTTCCTTGTGATTTTCTCCTGAACTGATTTTGACTAACTTATTTCTGCCTTGGAGATCAGCTCAGACTGTTATGTCTAATTTTTTGAGCAACCTCCCTCTGATACCACTTGAAAGAATTGGTTTCAAGATGTCCTAAACACCTAGAGGGGGGTGAATGTGTTCAATTTGTTTTAATACTTTGGTAGATAACTCATGCAAGTTAGATTATAACATCAGTAACTATCACAACACAGCATTTAAATTACCATAGCCAATCACAGAATGCACACAGATTTATAATGGTTCCCTAAATGATGGGTACATCCACTTTCCCCCTTCGTCTATCTAGTAGTAAACTAGATTCAGCCTAACTCCCTTTTTCCTTCTCAGATCCTCAGATCTTACAACTCAGAACCCTAAGATGGTTCCTATAACTCAGAGTGAATCCACACTCCTACCTTGGGCCCTTGCCCTACCTCAGTCTTTATAGATTTAGGCTTACAACTCAGAGAGATAACTCTCCTACCTCAGGCACACAACCCTACATCAACCTTTACCCAGGCCTACAACTCAGATCTATAAAAGACCCTACAGTAAAATGATAATAAGATGTATGAAACATTCACCAAAGTAGAGAGAGAAATGGTAGAAGATTTCTTGGTCAGTTCTTGATAGATCTGACAACTTTTAGTTTCAACCTATCTTAGCTTTCTTCAAAGCTTCTTGAATCTGAACAAAGTAAGGTCGATCTTCTTGAAGTTGATCTTCAATCAGCTTCCTTCTCCTCTTTAGAATTTAATCTGAATTCTCCTTGCAAACTTTATCTTGATTTGCTCTTAGAGACTTGTTGATGATTGTCTCTTTCTTTACTTGGATACTTCCAGCTCTCTGTCCTTTATTTCCCAAAAAGTTCTTCTGTCTATCAGATGATAGAATATGTCTTTATATAGACTTTCTCCAAGGTTACCGGCTGATCCGGTTTATAACAAACTTCTAATAACTCTGACACTTGCAACAACCTTGTTGATCATGACACCTGTCAAGTCACCAGTCATTCCATGAGTCTTTGTCTCAGTCAGCAAAGTGTCGAGTCATTGCTTCATATGTGTCGACACAAATAGATTAAGTGTCGACACAATCCCTAGTGAAGTCGACACAGCTCCCATAGTGTCGACACAGTTTCTTGACATGGCTTCTGTATAATGTGTCGACACAAGTCCTGTGTGTCGGCACAGCTTCTAGTCTTGATTGAGTTCTGGAATGTGTCGACACAACTTCTGGTCTTGATTGAGTTCTGGAATGTGTCGACACAAGTCCTGTGTGTCGACACAATTGCTGTAGACATAATCCAGATGTGTGTCGACACTAGTCCTGTGTGTCGACACAATTATTGTTGACAGATTTTCTGTGTGTCGACACAAGTCCTGTGTGTCGACACTATCTGTCTTCTGGTGTCGACACAGCTTTCTACAAGGGTCGACACTTGTACTTAGAACATTTCTTTTACAATTTCTTAACTTGCACAAAGTAACTTAAAATTCCATCAAATACACATTGATGAATATCATTGAGTTAAGTGAGGCTTCTCTAAATCTGGTACATAGTTTCTACTGTACCCAACAGTACTCCTGCTTGACCTTCTGAGATGCTGGTCCAGCATGGGTAGCATTCTTGGAGGAAGAAGCTTCATGATGATGGCAATCACATGATTTCTTCTCCATTACAGGCTTTTCTATAATGGTTTTTACTTTTGGTGCTTTCTTAAAGTTATGACCATGATCATAAGGGCCATAGCTCTGAAGAATGACTTCTTCATAAGGTGCCTTAAAGACACTCTCATCAAAGTTTCTAGGGCGAGTCCATCCTTAGTAACGAGACTTAGGCTCTACATAAGTAGGCCTAGTCAAGTGGCCGTAGGATGAGTTAAGATCAAACTCATTTGTTGAAAATATGACTTTCTTAAAGACAGTCCGATCTTGAGGTGCTTTCCCCTTTGCTTTGGCTAAGGCCTTCTTGGCGACCTTATTCCTTCTCTGAGCCTTATTCCTCCTAGAAGATTAACTAGAAGCTTCTACATGGCCTAGCCCAGCACCCTTGGCCTGAGCAGAGAACTCAGCAACGAGAGGAAGAACTACCTTTGGCTTAGAGAAACCTTCAACAAGTTTCTTTTCGGCCTCTAGTAAGTCTTCCAACCCTTTGATGATTTCATCCTTCAGATCAAGATGCTTGATAACCTTGTTGAACTCATCAATAACATTATCTAAGTCTTCTTTGAGTGAGTCCATCTTAATGACTTCCTCTCCCAGAGAGCTTTCTATGGCCTTTAGAGACTTAATCTCTTTTGCCTGAGTTTTCACGACCTTTCGACATTTGTCGTAAGACATGATCAACTCCTTATACTGGGTCATGAGTTCAGACTCATCGTCAGAGGAGCTGTCCTCATGATCATGCTCAGAAACTTCAGATTCTAAAAGAGGGGTATGAGATTTTACTTCCCCAGTGAACTGGGGCTCTTGTTCATCATCTGATTGAGCCATAAGTCCAAAGTAGGCTTCCTCTTCTTCACTTGACTCAGATGAGTCAGAGTCACTAAGAGTCTTGCCCTTCTTGGCTATCATGCTCTTCTCTATCCCCTTCTTACTGTATGAGGACTTCTTTTCTTCTCTCCTGCCACCCTCCTTCTTCTTGTGGGGGCAGTCAGCTATGACGTGACCTGGCTTGTCACAACAGTAACAAACTATGTCAGTCGAAATGTGTTTGTTCTGTTTAGAACCATACCTGTCGTGGCTGCTTGAGCCTTTTCTTTGTCGATCACCGTCATGTCGTGATCTTCTATGAGAGGTATCCTTGCCCTTCCATTGCTTTTTCTTGTTCAAGAATTTATTGAACTGCCGTGAGAGTAAGGAAAACTCTCCTTCAGATAGCTCAGATCCTGAGGTACTTGGCTCTGAGTTTTCTTCTTCACTAACTTCTTGTGCTGGGGCTGGAGAGGTAACCTTTGACTTCCTGGAGGTGTCTGTCTTTAAAGCAACAGACTTCTCTTTGGATGCAGATATGCTCTTCTCTTCTTCATCTTTCCTTGTGTTGAGTTGAAGCTCATACGACATCAACTTCCCGAAGAGATTCTAAGGATCTGTCTCAACTAGCTTTCCAAATTCTCTGATGGCACAAATCTTATTGTCCCATTCCTTGGTTAAGGATCTTAGGAACTTGTCATTTAGTTCTCCATTGGTGAAGACTCTGCCATATACTCTGAGACCATTGACTATCTTGAAGAAGTTCTCAAATGTATCTGCAATGGTATCCTTTGGTCCTTGCTTGAAGGCTTCATACTTCTTGTTCAATAGAGATCTTTTATCATCCCTCACTTCTTCAGTACCTTCCATCAGAGTGACTAGTGACTGCCACATCTCCTTAGCAGATTGGCAGTGAATCAGGTTCTGCAGCATCGAGTCATCGACTGCACTTGCTATAATATTTTTTGTTTTCTTATCCAGAGAGACAAGTGCAATCTCGTCCTTATCTAGATCTATCAAATTCTTTGGAACCTTCTTGGTTGGATCTATAGTGGAGATGGTCATGGGCACGTAAGGACCTTCTTCAATAATCATGAAGATCCGGGAATCCACAGCTTTCATGAAAAATTTAATTCTCTCTTTCCACATGGGAAAGTTTTTCTTTGTGCATAGGAGAAGCTTGGCAAAATCTATAGCCTTGTCCATTGCTTGAAAATTCTCAAAGACAACTTAGAGAGGAATTTGATCAAGGTGTTAACCTTTTAACGACCAATCTCCTTCTGATACCAATTGAAAGTGTTAAGTTGTCTACCTAAATCACCTAGAGGGGGTGAATAGGTGAATTGTGCGTCTATTTGCGGAATAAAAAATTTATAAGAACTTGCACAAACAATCAAGTAATCACAGACGACAAGAAAATTTATAGTGGTTTCCCAACCTTGGGTACGTCCACTTTCCCTCACCGATCTAGTAAATCACTAGATCTGACTACTCCATTACCTTGAATTGAAATCCAATCCTACTCCTCGAAACCAAGTTCCTACAATCTCGATCCAAAAGGGATCTACACTCGGAAGATGAAAACTTCCTACAACTCGGAGATTAATCTCCTACAAAATTTATAAAGAGATTTAAAGATAAATACAAATAGAAATTTATCTCAGATCTGGAAAAAATTCAACTCTAGGTCATCTTCTTGAACTTGCGGCTTTTTCAAAAAATATTGAAGAAGAGTTGAGAGATCTGATCTGAGAAATCTTAGACCTACTCGATCAAGGAGAATATGAAATATCCTTGAACAATAAGCCTTCCTTGATCGAAAACAGAAGTGTCGATCTACACGTTGAGCGGCGACGGCGACTGAAATTTCTGTTCTTCTTGGAGAGAGAGACGACCGATCACAATAATAGAGAAATATGATTTTCTGCTTAGGGTTAGTCTTGATGAAAAGACATTATATAGGATTTCCCCTAACGATTAGAATTAGCATTAATGACGACACGTGGACCAATCACGATGTCTAATTTGAAAAACCCGTCGATCTGGACTTAAGTAAATTTTTTCAGAAAAAAGACAGCAGTTCTCGAGAAGTATGAATGAGTTCTCGAGAACAAACTGACTTCTCGAGAACTAGACTGTCTGGACTTAAGTTAGTACTCGAGAACAAACGGCGTTGAGTCTACTCGAGAACTAACTAGACTTCTTGAGAACTATTACTCGAAAGCCAAATCGTATACTCGAGAACCATGCTGACTTCTTGAGAACTAGATACTAAGTTCTCGAGAACTAAGATAGACTTCTCGAGAGAGAGACTTAGAATAAATTTGCGGCTGTCTCTGACTACTTAAGTAAATTTTTTCAGAAAAAAGATAGCAGTTCTCGAGAAGTATGAATGAGTTCTCGAGAACAGACTGACTTCTCTAGAACTAGACTGTCTGGACTTAAGTTAGTACTCGAGAACAAACGGCATTGAGTCTACTCGAGAACTAACTAGACTTCTTGAGAACTATTACTCGAAAGCCAAATCGTATACTCGAGAACCATGCTGACTTCTTGAGAACTAGAGACTAAGTTCTCGAGAACTAAGATAGACTTCTCGAGAGAGAGACTTAGAATAATTTTGCGGCTGTCTCTGACTACTCGAGAAATTAGGCTGGGAGTTCTCGATAACCTTAGACTAACTTCTCGAGAACTATAAAAGGTTTCTCGAGAACTAGTCTCGGCTTCTCGAGTACTAGAGGAACTTCTCAAGTTCTGCTAAGTCTACTTCTCGAGAACTGTCATGGACTTCTCGAGAGGTGGACTTAGAGAATTTCTGGACTTAGAAAATTTTCTCTACTCTTCAAGAATCCAATCTTCATTCCATGGTCCAAGTGCTTGAATATGAAGTGTATCTAAATTGAGAGGCTACACATGAGTCAACACCTTGGATCACACAGTGAGGGATTACACTGTATGGTCCTGTGTTCATGACCCATTGTAGACTGATATTGGTCTACACTTAGCAATGATGATCTGCAAACACACAACTTAAACCAAGATATCAAATACAACTTAATTCATCTTAGTTCAAGGGTGACTTCATGTAAATTTGGGTTATTGTGGATGTAATACCCAACACCCGCCGACACGAACCTTCTTCACCCTGCCTCCCAGGGTGAGGACCTCCATCTACACCACCTCCTCTGCTGCTTCCAGGCTGGACTAATCCCCCCATTCTTCAACGTCCCCCCTTTTGGGGCAAGGACTTCCTCTCCAGCCTCCTCCACAGTCATCGTCTCGGCCGACCCCTGAACTTCTTCCGCCACCTCCACTTGGGCGCGGCTCTCCTCCACCTCCATCTCCTCCCTCTCGGCCTCCTGCTCCGCCTCCTACATCTTCCGTCCCATCTCCTCA
Organism: Platanthera zijinensis; assembly: GCA_039513925.1. Classification (NCBI taxonomy): domain Eukaryota; kingdom Viridiplantae; phylum Streptophyta; class Magnoliopsida; order Asparagales; family Orchidaceae; genus Platanthera; species Platanthera zijinensis. The sequence goes on along the minus strand of CM077079.1, from coordinate 244,084,877 downwards.
GCCCCCTCCTACCAAGAGATGGAGTTCACCGCCGTGATGTTGCACTCCCTTGCTACCTTGGGGTCTACCCGGACCCGGACCTGGCCCCCCTCGACATTGAACTTTAGGTATTGGTGGAAGGACGAGGGGATGCAGCGGAAGGTGCTAATGATGGGCCTCCCGAAGATGGAATTGTAGCTACTGGGGGCATCCACGATGACGAACTTGAATGGGGCAGGACTGCCCAATAGAGAGACATGAAGTCCCACTCCTCTTTTGACTTCCTTCCTCTCCCCTGAGAAGCTAAACAGGGTCCCGTCCAAGGCCAGTACCCTCCTGGCCTCTATCTTCATCGCGTCGAACGCCTTCTTGAAGATGACGTTGACCGAGCTCCCATTGTCGATGAGGATCCGGGAGACAGTGAAATCTTCGATGGCCGTCTGGATGACCAGCGCATCGCAAAAGGGGTCCTTATGACCCGACATATCCTTGACTGAGAAGGTGATTCTCTCTTCCGGGGGTGGAGTCTGGGATGTGGAGTCGATACTCATGCGGTATAAGGTATGGAGAATTGCCTTTCGAAAAGCCTCGACCCCTGCCCCCTTGTGGATTGCTCTGATCCCTCCCCGGGTTTCCACATATGCCCGATTTTCGCACCTGTCCTCCTCTACCTGAGGCAGGACCTCGATCCGCACTCCCTGGCGATCTTGATGTTGTTGCTGCTCCCTGTTTCCTCTCCTCTCGAGGAACTCCGGGCACGTGGCCATGACATGCCCCTCCTCTCGATGGAAGTCACAGTTGGGCAACTCCACCCTAACCTCCCTTCTTCTCCTCCGCCCTGCTCTCCTCCTCTCCCCGATGGTTATGGCCATAGCCTGCTCCTGATCGGGGAGAGGTGGTCTCTGGCCTTACCTCCCACCTGGAGGATAGAACTGGCCCTGGCCTCCCTGGAGGTTATCCCCGCCATAATGACCTCTCATCGACCCTTGGTATTGCCACTCCGGCCTCCAGCCCGGCTGATGGTTCGGCTCCTAATGCCCCCACCCGGGCTGTTGTTGTTGTTGTTGCTGCTCCCTCTGCCGGGGTTCAACTCTCCTCTCCTCCTGACCTCTTCCCCCTCTGGGCCTCTCCTCCGTAGCCCACCTGGATAGCTTCCGGGAAAACTCCAGGTTTGACGCCTCCCCGTCAACTTCTCTTACCGCCCTCTCCATCAGCTCCTCGTAGGAGAGGGGCGACACCCTCTTTAAATCCATTCGAAAGAAACCCTGCTGCAGCCCCAGGGTAAAGGCCATCATCAGGGTATGCCCCAACATCTCTTGGACCTGGGTGACCTCCTCCTAGAAGCAATCGACGTAGCTCTCCAGGGTCTCGTTCACCCCCTGCTTGATGTGGAATAAGGACTCAACCTCCTTCTTTCTCTTCTTGAAGGTGGTGAACCTCAGCATGAACCCTCGACGCAGGTCCTCGAAGCAGTAGATGGAATTGGATGGCAAATGGTGGAACCACTCTCTCGCCTTCTCCTTGAGGGTGATGGCAAAGAGCCTGCACTTGAATCCATCCGACGTATGTCAGATCGAGACCACGTCCTCAAACCACTAAATGTGTTGAAACGGGTCTCCCTTCCCGGTGTAGTAGGATATCTCGGGTTCCCTAAACCCTTTTGGAACCAAAGCAGAAGAAACCAGCTCACTGAAGGGGCTGCCTCCCCCTACTAAGCGGGCTAGGGGGTCTCGCACTCCCATCTCGCCGAACCTGTCGCTGCTCGCCGAGCCGGGGAAGAGCACCCGCCCGGGGAACTCGCCGCCTCTCCCTTCCTTGACGACCTCCTTCCCAGCTCGCCTGCTGGGTATGTCCTATCTAAGGGTTGGAGCCGCAAGAACAGGGACTGCTGGAGTCGAGCACTCGACACGCGCGCGTAGTGCGAATCTGAACAAGCCGAGTACTTCCTGCCTGATGTCCTCGAACATCCCTACTGTGGCGAGAGGGGGAGGGGGTAGCGAGTCGGACCTGTCCGATCCTTGTCTTTCTCCTGCCATTGAGCTCGTAGAAGATTTTCTTTGTTGACCATGCTCCACGCTCACCGCACCAAAATGTTGAAACCGAAAAGCCGGTCTCTGTGGAGTTCACCCTTGGGGAAGGGGTGATCGCACACCTACTTCTCTCCTATAAGAAAAACAACAAGGAAAAAAGAACAATGGACTGGACCAAGGGCCCGGCGAGGAGGACCCACCACACACCCGGAAGATCACAAAACGCTTCCCCTCCTCAGCCAAATGCAGGGCTAAGGTACCTCAGAAAGCGTTAGAAGACTGGGAGGCAAGTAAGTGTGACTTCTGAGGTACCCCTTGGGTCCTATTTATAAGACTCTGACGTCCTGCAAATAGCCAACCTCTGATGTTCTTAACAACTATGTACAACCCAACGGGGTCTGCCAACAGCGTAACTCCACTGTTCTAACTGCTATGTGCACCTCCTACAGGGTCACCATGGTAATTTGGCCTCTAGGCCCCTCGGGGAAGAGGTTTCCTAACCCCCGAGTCAACCCGCAACCGCACTAGCGGGAACGAGCTGGAGCGGACTCGAGGTTGACCCGTCTAGGAGAAGCGGACCAGGGCTGACCCGCCTAGGAGAGGCGAGCTGGGGCTGACTCGGGGTTGACCCGTCTAGAAGAGGCGGACAAGGGCCGACCCGCCTAGGAGAGGCGAGCTGGGGCCGACTCGGGGCTGACTCGCCTAGGAGATGCGGGCTTGGGCTGACTCACCCAGGAGAGGCGAGCTGGGGCCGACTCGGGGTTGACTTGCCTAGGAGAGGTGGGCCGGGGATGACTCACCCAGAAGAGGCGAGCTGGGGCCGACTCGGGGTTGACCCGCCTAGGAGAGGTGAGCTGGGGCCGACTCGGGGCTGGCTCGCCTAGGAGAGGCGAGCTAGGGCCGACTCAGGGCTGGACCGCGAAGGAGAGGCGAGCCGGGACTGATTCGGGGCTGACCCACCTAGGAGAGGTGGGCCGGGGCTGATTTGGGGCTGACCTGCCTAGGAGAGGAGGGCCGGGGTTGACTTGCCCAAAAGACCTCTCAGGCCCTGAAGAGAGTGAACCGCTCCTCTGGGACCATCCGCCCACTTATACTAGCGCGGGTCGAAGTTGGCTTGTTTGCCCATCTTGATCCAGTCGCCGAACACGGGATTGTACAACGGTCTAACTCGACGTCCCGGTCGGACCGGAATAACCTGGACCGTCTTAGCTGTCGGAATGGTCGAGTGCGCACACAATCCATAATATAGGTCGATTGTACACACGTAGTTTTAACGCGGAAAAACCCCTCAACTGGGTAAAAATCACGTGATCGGATCTATGCCGATCAAAGTCCACTATTTTTTAGTGGTTACAACTTGTTTGTGAAGTCGAGGGTGACAAGCCACCTCTCGTTACAGCTTTGGGGTAAGGGAACACTTGCCGCGCAGCGGACGACAGATCGTCACGCCAGGAGCTGTTATAAATTGCACTTTATGTTAGTGGTCTTCGCTTAGTGCCTTGCTGATTCTGAACTTGGAGCGGAGCGCCTGGACTTGCGGCTGGGGGGGGGGGGCACTTGGAACTTGAGAGATTGGGCCTCGTCGGGCAGCTTTAACTTGGCTCGTTCGTGGCTCGGGTACGACTCGGGTGCGGCTTGGGTGTAACCCGGGTGTTGCTCGTAGGAGAAATTCGTCAGAGCTTCCACCTGAGGAAGAAAAAAACTCGGAAGGAAAAATATGAGAAATGAGGAGGCTTGAGACTCCTTTTATAGGCTATAAAAGGTGGTTACAGTGGTTAAGCTGCTATCCGCACACCGTAACCACCATATATTAATATTTTCCCATAGTTTAGGGGTGCGTATTAATACCGCTGTTTATACTCCAAAATAAATAATTAAGTTTACTAATTAAATTCCCCGACTAACCTGGTGGTTAGTGAGTGGTTACACGCGAATCGGATAGCCGAGAACATCCCAACTGATCAGACAACGGAGGTGGAACTCCACGGGAGGCCAGCGAACTCGCCCCCGAGTTCGCCGGCGAGGGGAGGACCCCCGACGGCAGCCGGGGAAGAATGGCCGGTGCGGCCGCCCCCTTTGGCCGCACACCGACAACCGAGGGAGGGAGCGGCCCGGGCGGCCGCTCCCTCGGCCGCGGTCGGCGACCGAGGGAGGGGGCGGCACGGGCGACCTCTCCCTTGGCCGCGACCGGGGCCGGCGCGACAAGAGAGGGCGGCCGGGCGGCGTCCGGAAAGGAGGCCGCCTGCCCGCCGCCAGCAAGGCGGGGCTCGCGACGGTTTGCCCACTACACGTGATGAGATCGGCGAGCGGGGATCGGGCGCAGTGATCGCGCGGGCGGTCAACCCCATGATCCCACAACTGTTGAGGTGGAGGTCATGAGTGTGTGGTTACGTGCACACCTAATCTTATAAAATGGATCTCATTCCCAACAAGCTCTATTCCCACAGCTCCATTCGCACAACTCTATTCTCACCGCTCCTTTTGTCACTGTAAAACTAATCATAAATTACTGAAAACGCCATTCCTTCAAAATTTTTACTGATTTTTTCCATACTTTACACAATAACAAAATTTACCACCACTATTTATGTGGTCGCTGCAGCGAACCCAAACAGTTTATTGAGCTCAGTTTCACGACTAATTTTTAAATACGGGCAACGCATATGTAGAATCCTGCGAAAAATCCAATTTGATTCATATTTGTTTTTTTTTCACAAAATAAATCATGGATTATTGATCTATGCACTTTTATGGACATTTTAAGTAGTCATATGTATATATTTTGAGTTGAAAATATACTTATAAAAAATGATTTTTTTGAACTATTATTACAACTGCATTTTACACTGAAAATACAGTCCATTTACAACTGTATTTTATTATATTTTATATTGAAAATACAGTTTTGCAAAATCTTTTATATGGGTTGTACATGCACAATTATTGCCCTAGTATCACCCACCGGCGATTGATAAAACTCCCTCCCCTTATCGCTCTGTATTTTGTTCTGCTGGGTTGCCCTCGTTGGAAACCCTACTTACTGTCTTCTCCATCATCAGCCTCTACTCTGGTGTTCGAAGATGTCCCTTCGCGTCCTCAACCCTAATGCGGAGGTCCTCAACAAATCGGCGGCGCTTCACATGAACATCAATGCCGCCAAGGGTTTGCAGGATGTTCTCAAGACAAATCTCGGTCCCAAAGGCACCATCAAGATGTGCTCCTCCACACCCTTTCCTCTTTTTCTCTTCCCTTCCATTCTTTATCTCCTGATATATTCCTTTGTTTTCTCTCTTCCCAGGCTCGTTGGAGGGGCAGGCGACATCAAGCTGACTAAGGATGGAAATACCCTCTTGAAGGAAATGGTATTTTGATCCCCTGCCGCTGTTTTAGTAGCGTGTTTAAACCATCCTTTGTGATTAGATTTGGATTTCATTTCGGTTATATATGCAGCAAATACAGAACCCAACAGCTGTCATGATCGCGAGGACAGCGGTTGCGCAGGATGATACAAGTGGGGACGGCACCACTTCCACTGTGATCTTCATTGGAGAGCTGATGAAGCAGTCAGAGCGATACATTGATGAAGGTTTGTGATCTGAACGCCAAGGTCATTGTTTCAAATTCAATGTATCAGTAACGATAAGGTTGATTTTTTTTCCAACTTGGTTTTAGAGCTCTCAGAGGTGATTTGTGAAACTATTTCTTATAGGAATCTGCTGTTTTTTCTTTGCTTTTCGTTATTTCATGGTACTGTTCATTGAGTAGTATGAGTGGTTGGTGAACTTCATACCATTTTTTGTCCTGGAAGGATATTTGTGATGGCTAATGGTTTAATTCATGAGCTAATATTCAATTATCCTTGTTCTTACCTTTTAGATTAGCCTCTTCTATATTCAAATTGCAGAGAATGCATGTTTGGCCATGAAGTTGAAGGAGGAAAGGTTCTTGAGTTTCTGTAAGGCACAGAAGTAGATTTGTAATTAAAAAAGCATAAAAACTAGATTCATTTGTTAAGGACATGTAAAAATGAAAATGAGGGGTACAATAATTTTTCTTATGTTTTTTTAATAGCTTAGGAAGGTTGCAAACTTTGTTATTTTGTGTATCTTTTTCTTTTGACCCACTCTCAAAAGTTTGAGAGATGCATTAATTAAGATGTTTGCTTGAAGTATCAACTAGTTTAGTGAGTAGTATCTGCAAATCAAAGCAAGGTTTCATAAGTTCAGAAAATTTCATTTGTTATGGACATGTTAAATTGAAAATGAAGGTTACAATAAAATTCCTTATGTTTTTTTAATATTTTAAGAAGATTGTGGATTACGGTGATTGTTTGGTGTATCTTTCCCATCTGAGATGCACTGAAACAATTGTGAGGTGCAAAAAATAAGATATTTTCTTGAAATATTAACTAGTTTTAGCAAGTTGCATGTAATCTAACATAATTTCTTAATTAGCTATTGGGAGGTTAAGAGTTCATATATCATGATACTCAAGGAACTATAATTAAGCATGCCACGAGAACATATTGAAATACTAGTTCTCTATGAACATATAAGTGCCAACTAAATATTTGCATTTTCACAAAAATAGCATCATTAAAATAAAATAAATGCATAGGTAGAAGGATTCATAAGTTTTTCAAAACTACAAAAGTGGGAGACAATAGTTTGCACACAGGCCGCAAAATTTTTGCTTTAATGCCTTAGATGTAAACAAAAGTAAATAAGTGAGATGCTAAGATTATTTTGGCTTCTTGGGAGTCCTGCTGAATTGCGGATTATTTTGTCTCTTGGGAGGCTGCAAAATTTTTTGCTTCTTTGGATTCTTCACACATGTGGAGTGGATTCCACGAGTAGTAATCAGGCCAAATAATCTCCAATCATAAGCTGAAATCTTTGAGCTTTTATTTCGTCCAGTCATGGGGCTCATCGTCAATGTTTGTTTCCTGAAAGGAATCATAGAGTCAAGTGAGAAATTTCTTTATTCTAAAAATGTAGATGATTTTAGAAGGGTGGTTTCTAAGTTCTCTATCTATGGTGAAAAATGTCAAGTTTGAACTAGGGTCTTCATATGATTATGCTTCTTAATTTTCTAAAGCGTATTTAATTATAATTGTTCACTGGGGTATAAGATTAAGCAAAACATATCAGAAGGGATTTAACAATCAAAGTTAACATTTATGCATCTTTCTACTCATAGTTAACTCCTAAAATCTTCTATGTTCATTCTATTCATTTCCTTTTCAAACTTTGCATTTGTGAATTGTTTAGAAGCAAATCCACAACTAGCCCTGATGGTTAGTTTTGAATCCCTAAACTTGTTCATGATCCATAACTATGGTGAAGTTACCCTCACCCCCATATGAGACATAATTATGATGAAGCTTTAAGGTTCTCTGCTCTAGGATTTAACCCGTCATGAATAGCTTGAGTATGACATGGCGGGATTTCCACTCAAGTATGACAAGATCATTATTCTCACTTTCAGGGATTTACTCTTAGGTCCCGTTCGGCTAGCCAGAATTGGCTTTCTGGAATTGGTATTGGCTTCCAGAAAGCCAATTCTTTTGTTCGGGCTCGCCCATTTGGCGGGTTTTGGTTTTCCGGGATGAAAACCATTGGTTTTCAAATAAGCCTAAAAACCCTATTCCGCATTTCTTGTCCAGCCGCAAGGGTTTTCTCCTGATTTCGGGATTGATAGGCCGACGTTTCTTCCGCCTCCGCCTTCTTCCTCTTCGCGATCCAGATTTTGTCACCCGCTAAGCGCCCGATCCCGACCACCCTTCCCCATCGTTGACTTCATCTTCCTCTTCCTCATTCCCCCCCTTTTTTTCGCAGGTTTTCTCCGCCAGATTCTTCCGAAAAAATTTGTTCTGGTAAGTGCCCGAACCCCTCTTTCTTCAACCTCTTCTTCGTTTTTTTTCTCTAGTTTGGGAGCATAGAGAGTCCTGCGCATCTTCGTTTTCTTTTTTTTTGATTTTTTTTTCGTTTTCGTTTTTTTTGGGTTAACCTAGTGATCTGTAAACAACTAAACACAAATCTTTGTTCTTACATTTGTGTAAACTCACCGAATTTTAAGAACAAATGTTCTTAGATTTGTTCTTACATTTGTGTAAACACACAAATGTTCTTACATTTGTTCATAGAAATGAAGTGGATTTGACAAATTAAGCTCCACTGTTAAAGAGCTAAAAGAAAAAAAGAGGTAAAATCAGGAAGAATGGCCTGTAATGAAAAGATGAATGTTTGACGAGTGAGTGTTTACCCTGTAATGAAAAGATGAATGCCTTGGGTTGAAGGATGGCCTTTTATTAGAATGATTTTGACTGGTTTGAGTTTCCAGTTAATTATTCAAAGACAGGATCAATAGTTACTACTGATGGATGCACGGCTTAGGCTGATGTTTTTTACACATTTCCACTATTTTACTTTTTAGCATGTACATGAGTTGCTCTATGATTCACATTTTGTCGCAATGTTTGATTTTGAATAGAGAAGGTGTGGCAATGCGATCCACATCAACTGTTGATCTAATTTGTTTAGGGTGCATACTTGTGACATTTGAGCCACTTCTAGTACTTATAAGAATGAATAATTACGAAAAACTCGCTGCCATTTTGCATAATTACAGGCATGTCTGCCATCTTTAAAAAAAAAAACTAAATCCCCCCTAAATTTTTTCCATGTGCATGTGTGTTAGTAATGTAAAGATAGAGGTGAGGTCTTAGTAATTTTGAAAGTCTTAGTAATGTGTGTAGTTTTCTAAATTGTTTGCGAACTCCGAACGCGTGTTAGGTCACCAATTTTCTTATCATTGTTACTTTTTGATCGGTCTATTTGGAACATGGTTGCTAAAACTTTATCCTCATAACTCAGTATTCGTTCATTTCGATTTTAGGGATAATGAATAATAATGAGTTGCAGAAGAAACGTAGGAGAGATATCATCATATCTTCATCAGTCGCAGCTACTCTAGGGGCAGCTGTAGTTGTATTGAATTCGATTCCTAAACAACCAACATATGTAGCAGACAGAGATGCTCTCCGTAATATTTTATTAACACGCTTATACGCTGAAAGAGAAATTGACTGTTTCAACCAGTTACGTATGGGTAAAACACCGTTTAATGAGCTGTGTCATATTCTACGTGCAAAAGGCTATGCATGTGATACACAGTTTGTTTCGACCAAAGAAGCTGTAGCTTTATTTTTATATATATTAGGGCATAACAAAAAGTTTCGCGTTGTTGGACATACGTATATGCGCTCGATTGATACTGTTAGCAGACACTTCAATATCGTCCTTCGGGGGATTTTAAAACTTTCAAGGGACTACATCAAACTGCCCGAATCTAGAGTAGAACCAAGCTCGAGATGGTTTGTGGACAGTATTGGTGCATTAGATGGAACACATATTCAAGTAACAGTTCCGGTTGAAGATCAAGGTAGATTTCGTAATCGAAAACAAGCTATCACAACAAATGTACTTGGTGTTTGTGACAACAACATGAAATTTCTATACGTATTGCCTGGCTGGGAAGGTTCAACATCTGATTCCAGGGTACTACGAGATGCATTGGAGCGCGACGTTCGCTTCGAAGTGCCAAATGGTAGGTATTAAATATTTTTTCAAGAATAAGCATGTAGACATGAATGTATATTAATAAATTTTTGTTTGGCACAACCTAGGAAAGTATTACCTTGTAGATGCCGGCTATACGAATGGTCCAGGGTTTCTTGCCCCATATCGATCGACGCGTTACCATCTGAAGGAGTGGTCACATCAGGGTAATAACCCAACGAACTGCAAAGAACTATTTAACCTTCGACATGCTAAAGAAAGAAATGTTATTGAGAGAACATTTGGGCTATTGAAGAAACGATGGGCCATTCTACGACAACCATCTTTTTTCAACATTAAAGTTCAGGTTTGCGATGTCACACTTGTTGAATGACAACTTGTATGAGATTTTGAAAACTAAGTTTCATTTTTTGACGAATGACAGGTACAGGTCATCAATGCATGCTGCATCTTACATAATTTTTTAGTGGAGAAGAGATTAGAATGTGATGCACAAATGTTGGATGAGGTTGATTCAGAAATACTACAACAGAGCCCAGGAGAAGAGTTCTATGATTACGTAGACATATTCAAGAGACTCCCCGACAAGTTGAAGGGCACGTGGCTGCGAATGCAATTTTTATCGCTAGTTTCGTACTACTGCTGAGCGATGGACTTTTTATCTATATCATTGTTGTTTTTGTACTTTTATTTATGGACAATGCGTATGGATTAGATCGTTTGCAAGATTTATGAATTTCAGTTTTTATTAACACGCTTATTAGTCTTTTGATTTTATGCTTAAATTTTGAAATAATTTTTTTTATAAATTTTATATTCGAAAAGCCAATTCCATCGTGCAGCCGAACAGCTTTTATGTATGAATATCAATTTTGTTAACTGAATTCCATCCTGCAACCGAACAACAGAATTGGTTTTCTGCAAAAAACCATTTCCTGCAGATATTGGTTTTCTGCCCAAAGCCAATTCCAGAAAGCCAATACCTGCGCGCCGAACGAACCCTTAAGCAAATTTGCTGGTAAGCTTATGATTTATTTACATAATTAAAAAGGCTAAAAGTGGTTACAACTATTTGAAAGTGTGAATAGTTGTGAATAAATCTTCAAAAATTCTCTAGAGGGGGGGGGGGTGAATAGAGATTTAAAATCTTTTTACTTAAGTTATCTAAACACCTTTAGATTTACATCAACAAACTCAGCCACAATAAAATAAATAGATGCAAAAATAAAAGTGCAGGAAATAAAATATGGACAACACAGAAAATCACAAGACACAAAGCTATAGTGGTTCCCCAAAATATAGGTACATTCACTCTTCTAACACTATGATAGGTATAGATTATCCTAGTACCCGAATCTTTTGATAAAGAGACTCTCAGAACCAAACTGCCGAGTCTTTTGACAAGGAGATTCTTAGAACCAAGTTCAGATCTTTTGGTAAGGAGGTCTTGAACCAACACTGAGACTTTTGGTAATGAGACTCTAAAAGTCAAGACTGAATCATTTGAAGAGGGATTCTTAAAACTCTTTACTCAGTTTACAAAGTTAGACTATAGCAGAGAAGAAGATGAAGTCTTTTAAGATGAATCCTCTTTTAGTAAGACTCAATTGTTCAGGAACCAAGTGTTCCGGATCTTATAAATCGATGAATCCTTGCTAAGAAGAAGATGCAAAAATTTTAAGCTTCTGATCCAGATCATTTTAGATTATCCTTTTAGAATTTTCTGTTATTGCAGCAGCAGAGACGATGAAGAGAGAAAAACTGTTGTCGGCTCTGTGTGTTAATTTTTATATCTGTTGTATGTTGTTATGCCTTCTGAATTCCAGGTATGTCAAACCCTTGGAGATTTCGAATTCATCTTCCTCATGGAAAATATTCTCAGAAGAAACGATATAATATTTTTCCATATCTGCCTTACTAAATTCTGAATTATTCTTCAAATTTCTTTCATATAAGTTCTTCTGTAATTGATGAAGAATTCTTTCCTTAGGCTCTTCTTCCAACAATTCTAAAGATTTACAAGAATTCCATGCTGATCTCTAATTAATTCTGGACAGATCTTCTGTTATTTCCTTTCTGAGTTCCATTTGACTCTACGTCGACTTCTAGTAGAAGGTGCGTCAAGATCTGCCTGTATATCAAAGTCCAGTCGACTTATACAAATAATTGACGTTGTGTCGATAACTTCTCGACGCATGCGCCGTCTTCTTCCTTAAAGTGGCATCGGCTCATCTTCTGTTGTTGCTTTGATTTCCAGGCGGCATTGCGCCGAATTCCAGGTGGCGTTGCGTCGACTTATAGTCGACACATACCGACTTTACTTGATTTTCGTCCTCTATTCAGTGTGCCTACCTCATGATCTTGACTCAACTAACTTCCTAGGACATCTTTGACCATATTACCCTCACTATACAACATGACTAATAATCCTAGGTTGTAAAATCACTTATAATTCAATTTGTTAAGTTAAATCATAAGGTTTTTCCAACACTATTTTTGCTTCCTTATCCTTTAAGAGTGTAAAGTGAGTTATTGGCTATAGTACTTTTGCTATAATTTATTAGTTTTTAGATTTGGAGTTACCGGATTGAGCATTCTGAGCATATTTTAGGTATTTACAAAAGATCTCTGCATAGCAAGTAGCCATCTTAAGGTTACCATGACTCCAAGTTATCAGTGAAGGTTAAAAGGCGGTTCAGAAAGAATTTCTAAGGGTTATTGAAACATCTTTTAAGCTTACAAGATCTGGTCACATTATTTGTATCTCCAAGGGGCTGGCCAAGTTATTTGGGGTGCTCCCAAGGGACTGACCAAATTTTTTTGGGTGCTTCTATGCAGTTGGCATATTTTTGGGGTGCTCCCAAGGGCTGGATGAGCTCTTTTGATTTCTCCCAGGGGCTGAATTAATTTCTAATAGCCAACTAAGTGTCTGCTTGGTCCTCTAAGTCTATATGCGTTGCATAAAAAATAGTTTTTTTTCCTAATACACATGGTTATCAATTTATTTTAAAATACTAGTGATTTTGTGGCCAAGGGTCAAGCTTATGGTGAGAAGAAGGGAAATTCAACTATCTTCCCTTCCTATCATTTGCCATAGCCAATAATTTTCCATAATAAATCATACATGTTCATTTAACGGTTTCCATTAATCTATGTTATAGGATCACGGGCATCCATATGATTCGTATTGAAAGTTTTTCCTCATCATTTCTTATGCCTTAGAATTTAAATCACAAATTATTCACATTCATATGAACAATAACCATTGTTGAACTTCGAATGACATAGTATGATTTAGCCATATGCATGCTATAATTACCTGCATCATTACATGCTTGTATATTTATTACATGAAAGAATAAAATAGAATAATTTGAACTACATGCATGCTATCATTTTCTTACATGCGTGCCTTCTTCTTGCATCAGAGGAAACTCTCATGGAATCTCTCTCCTACCAAATTATTATAATGCTGTTCTTTTGACACATGCATGCTCATACAAGGTCTAGTCTTTTATCAATAATAATATGAGATTGATTTAACAAAACTGCAATACATTTCACACTTTACCAACATAAATGAGTAAGAAAATTTCTTGCTTCATGAAGATTTTTTTGCTCTATCTCCTTCATGATTTTACACAGCCTAGAAAATAATCCAATTGTCTTGCATGCAAATCATTAATGTTTCCCCGGACCCTCGCTGTGTGGGGATGCCTTTGTGCATCGGGCCGCCCTGCCCTTTATCTTGCATGCAAATCATTCATCCTTCTCATTAATGCTTCATGATCTCACACTCAGAAATTTCTAGCATTACATATTACTTTAAATGAATCTATGAAATTAGGCCTCAGTTCACTTTACCCAACTATTAAAGAAATCTCTTTCTGCCAATCATTTAAGATCTCTGAAATTTGGAAATTAGAAGACTTGCTACATGCTTAAGGACATAAGGCAAAAGTTAACTTTCACATGGTGAGGTTTTACCAAAATCGTCTAAATCACGAGAAATTTCTAATGAGTCCACGCATCTAATTTCGCATTGTTATGGATATTTTAAGAAGAATCATGGAGACTTTCTAGTACATCTAAAAATTTAAGGCACAAAAATCGGTTCCCTTGGCTTGGATTGGGGCTTTCCCTTTATAAACACACATTTTTGGATCTATAGAGGAGGAGTGGCGATGATCTTCAGAACAATGGGACAACAATCCCCATTTAGGACCTTCTAGGGTTTCTCCTTCCCACGGTCTTGGCAAAGGAAACCATGAAGGGGAGGGATTTGAGGTTAAAAGCGAGGAAGAACCTTGGGAGGCTGGCCGTTGCCTATGGAGGAAGTCCCATGCGACTACAAGCTATGTGACAGGGATCCATCAGAGCCATCAATATTGAATCGCCGTAAGGTGGGATCCACACTCGTTTATTCCCGCTGGAAGACTTGATTATATCGACAATCCTACTTCACGGATGCGTCCTACTCGTCGTTTACAATCAATTTCATATATTACTTTATTATTTTTGAATTTTTTTATTGTAATCAAACCCTTCGCACTTACGACCAATCATAGTCGTTGATGCAGGGTGTCTTAAGTGTGTTTTTATTATAAATAAGTGGCTATGGAGGATGCCAAGGTAATTTGCAGAATTCAGAGGAAAAAAATCCCGGAATCCAGTGATCCCTCCACGGTGCCAACTCTGTGGAACCCTATGTGACGACTCTTAGGCTTTCTCCTACTCCCCAAAGGTATCCCCTACCCCTAGCCATTTTCTTCCACCCTTAAATCCCTCCACCGCCACCCCACAACTCTCCAAATAGTTAGCCGCCGCCCCCTCACTGCTGCTGTCTACCAAAAGCCGCCACTCCCACAACCTGCTGCCTCCCCTTCCGCCTACCTCCCTTCCTTCCGCCTCCCCTTCCAACCACCTTACTGCCACCTGCCTCCCCGCTTTCCACCGCTCCACCTCAAACCCCAATAGCCCACCGCACCCCTCCCTCCCTCTCATTTACAGCCCGACGCCTCCAACCTCACTACTGCTCTCCCCGGAATCCCTACAGGCTATTATCTCCCAGATTCGAACTCGACATCCCTGATCCCACTCCAAGCAGCCAGATCCAGCATCTCCAGCCCCTGGATTCCTTCCGGATTATCTCCATCGCGTTGTGCTCCACCAGATCTCCACACCTCGGGGAACCACATGCTTTAATGAGTTTTTTGTTGTACGAATTTTTGTTTTTTAATATTAATCAACCTTGTTGGATATTAATATTGCTTGGGTTGTTGGTATTGTGGAATATTGTTTATATGCCCTTGTGATTTGCAGGACAAAACTATTTGCAACGAGCTTAGCTTTGACCCTCCTTGCAGAGGAAAACCATGACCTCGTTGCCCCAAAGAAATTCATTCTCGCTTGCTCGTTTCATTCTTATTGCGTGAAATATTATTCTTGCTAAATAATTAATTATTGTTGTCAATTCTTGTATGATTGCATCATACTTGAATAGAAGTAGTCGATCAGAATCTCACTCACCATTAGTTGTGCATCATAAATGTTCACTGCACACCCTACCCTAACATCAGTTGGCATCAGAGCCACGTTTAGACCACATCTATTCTCCTTAGCGGTAGGGTTTATAAATCCCCAATATTCGACCCATACGTCACCGAGGACCAAGAAAACAGTTCGAATTTGGGCACAACATTAGTTGAATTTCAGCGACTTGTCTTTCATCGCTTAGATACCATGAGTGCCCAATTTCAGGATTTCCGTCATGACCTTACAAAGTTGAATAACCTGTTAGAGAATTTGGAAAATTCGAGAGACGCACCACCCCAATGGGTGGAACCACTTGAGGATGATCCCTATATTCCTCCTCGTCCTAAACCATGTCTGAGGGGTGTTCAACCACCCAATGAACAACATTATCGTGGAATTCCTCGTCAGAGTCCCCCCCAACCTTTGCAACGGAACCCTGAGTACACCCCAGAGTGTCAATAAGGCCCTGCTTATGTCAGGCACCCACCACACCGTGAAGAACCTTAAGTATTCCCTCAGGATCATAGTGATCGTGCATCTCAGTACGATCACTGTGATCTTGATCGCGATGACAATTTTGATCTCGGTCGTAGAGAGCGTGGAACCCTTCCCGCTTGTGGAACCCCGCCTGCTCAACGCGATTACGTCCATGGTGATTATTATGAGAATTATTCGGAGCTGCCCAGTGGTGGTTACCAACATGATGATATCACCAGACACATTCACATCGATGCCCCTTCCTTTGATGGTTACATGGACTCTAAGG
Source organism: Platanthera zijinensis (assembly GCA_039513925.1). Classification (NCBI taxonomy): domain Eukaryota; kingdom Viridiplantae; phylum Streptophyta; class Magnoliopsida; order Asparagales; family Orchidaceae; genus Platanthera; species Platanthera zijinensis. The sequence goes on along the minus strand of CM077079.1, from coordinate 244,068,987 downwards.
CCTTTAGGGTCTGTTTGGCGGAGCGACACAACAGCGGCATGCAGCCGATTTCTGTGCCGCTCCGCCAAACAAAAAAGGGCACAGGCGGTGGCAAGGCTGCCACCGCCAATTTACCTGCCGCAGGCAGCGCTGCAGCCCTTTTCAGGGCTATAGCGCTGTTTTTAAAAAAAAATTATATTTTAAATATAATAATATATTAATTTATATAGATATATATTGATAATAATTTATATTATATAAATTTATATTAATAACATAATTAATTAGTATTAAATAAATTATATTTGCATTTGAATTTTTTTGATAATGAATTAAAACGCTAATATAATTGTTGCTGTCCGTTCGGGGCCTTCGACAGATCGGGCTATTTGGTCGCCTTAGCCCGTGAGCGTCCGAGCATGCAAACAGATAAGGGTCTCCTGATGGCGGGTCACTCAAGACGCTCGTGAATCGGTCAAAAATGAATCGTCCTAGCTCGTGAGCGAATCGAGTGCGCATACGTGCGTCCTGACGTCCGTTTGGAATACTGAACGTACTTGAAATTGTGCGAGAATGTGCCCGTTGGAATTGTAACGTCGAGCCAGAGAAGATCGGGAAAAAAAAATCTATGGCTTTTATAATTAAATAAAATTAATGTCGAGCAAATTTTTTATTTATTTTTAAATTTCGTAAATTTTTCGGATGTTTAATTATTACTACCACTGTTTAATTCTGCATCACTGTTTCACACAGCACTGCAAATGCAGTTTTCCAAACAGTTTCATAAATTTTTTCAGCACTGCAAAACAGCTGATTCCTGCACCACTGTTTCCCACCACTGCTTCCTGCACCGCCACAGCTTAGCTAAATAGGCCCTTAGCGATTGGCTCCTTATCATGGACCATTACTTCAAGTGATATGACCGAGCAACAAGCCATGTGTCCGGTTCGCCAAAACAAAATTAGTCGAGTAGGCTAAAGTATTTTGGACTAGCGTCGAGAGATCAGTTGATAGGGAAGGCTATTATCCCATCACCCAATGAGATGATATGAAGCAGAGACTAAATGACAAGTATCTCCCTGTGCCCTACAAAGATCAGTTGCTTGATCAGTTATATAGTTCACGTCAGGGGTCACTTACTGTCGCCGATTATATGGCTCAATTCAATGAGCTTGTCGTTAGGAGTGACATTTCTGAGGAGCCCATTGCCATCTCCTCTCGTTTTAAGGCGAGTCTACGTTTTGAAATTCGAAGATAGCTGATTCCCCATCACCTAGAGAGCGTCGAGTTGATTTTTCAGCTCACCTTAGAGTACGAATGGTACCTCCGCTCGTCCGGGACGAGGCAGGTCCCCTCTCGACCCGATACCTTGACCTATAGGAAGCCTGCCTTACCCCTGACCACAACGACTATGCCCCCACGTGCGTCAGATGGCACGGAGGGCAAAGCCTCCGCCACTGATGGCCATTGATCCGGGGGTATCCAGTGTTTTAGATGCTTAAGCAGAGGACATGTGGCGGCTTGGTGCCTCACGCGAAATTTGCTTATTGAGGATGATGAGCCGGGCCTAGAAGACGAAGAGGTGTCTATTGAGGAGTTTGCAGTCATCGTTGCGAAGGGTTGGGAGAGTGATGTCGCAAGGTCATTAGAGATGTGATTAGTTTGACGTCTCCTATGCACCTCTCGTGCTGATGTGGATTGACGACACACCACTATCTTCTACACATATTTCTATGGTGCACGCAGTCCCTACAAGCTAGCGATAGATAGTGGGAGTTGTGTGAACATCGTGGCCCAGAAGGGCTCGCGTATGCAGGTAAAAGCTGAGCCTCACCCCCATCTTTACCGTGTCATCTGGGTAGATAAGACCGCGATTTAGGTTACTCAATGATGGTTTGTCCCGATTAGTCTAGCTACATTTGAGGACCGTGTAGTGTGATGTCCCAATGGACGCCCCCCACGTTTTGCTTGGCAGACCTTGATTATATGATCGCGACGCTACGTGTTTTAGTCGGTCGAACACATGTGTCTTTTATGACAAGGGACAAAAGATCATGTCCCCCACCCAAGGAGAAATCCAAGGGTCGATTTGAGCCCTTAGTTCGAGCTCTTCGAGACCCTTGCATATCTTGAGACGTCACGAATTTTTGAGCAACAACACTGATGGAATTATATATGTAGTGGTGGCCACCTACTAAGCACAAATACTTAAAAAGGCTCTACGTATCGGCTCAAACTCGTTTCGGATACCCGAAACACGTTTCGGATACCCGAAACACGTTTCGGATACCCGAAACACGTTTCGGATACCCGAAACGCGTTTCCGGAACTATAGGAAATGTTTTTTTAAATAAAAAAAGAAAATAAATTCGGAATCGCGTAGGATACGCGATTCCACGGAAAGAAGTAACCAGATTCATGGGTTTAGGTTTTCATTCCTCACGCCTTACTGTTGCCGCTCGAGGATTTGCTCCCGACCCGTCGGCGCACTTCTTCTTCCTCCTCCGCTTCTTCTTCTTCTTCGTCTTCTTCTTCTTCCACCCGAAGCCACTATTCATGGGTTTCACTGATTTAGGTTTTCACTTCTTCAATTCATGTTGATGTGACATGTTGCTTGATCCCAATTTTTTGTTCTAATATATGTTTGGATTCTTTGTTAAATCTCTGGAAATTTCTTTTGATTAATTTTGTTGAGAAGCTTGGTCGCTTCAAGCCTTCAACTCTAGAATCTCTATGGAGGAGTTTTTTTATGACCATTAGGCTCATCATCTTTTGTTCACTTTGTGTTACATATCCTGACGAATTGGTATCTTCTTGATCATGCACTTACATGCAACTAAAAACAACGTTAATTTAACTGTATAATAAGATTTTGCCACTGAGACTATACTAGTGATGTATCTTCTTCAATTACTACTCAATCATGCTGTATACTAGTGCTGTATACTACTCAATTATGCTATAATTGCTGTTTTTACTACAATTACTGCTCAATTATGCTGTAATAATGAGTCTCAAACTTGCTTTGAATTTTTTATATTTTTCCCAATTATGTGATTCTTCTTTCCATTAAAAATGATTTCTTACATAATTCTGCTATGAATTTCTTTATTGTTTAAATTAGGTCTTATCTTCCATACCATGGATTCAAGTAGTGGCGTTGCTGAAAATGATGAAAAGCCTCTTTGGAAATGTGACAAGAGGGAATAAGTTAACTGAAGTAGGTGAAAACATAAGTTGGACATGTAATTTCTTTGGTTAGCCTTACAAAAGCTCATACACTCGTGTGAAGGGTTATTTATTGAGGATCAAAAGTAGCGGAATTGGAGCATGTAACAAGGTTCCAGCTTCTACATACAAGGCCATGCTGAAGATGCTCAAAAGCTTATCGAGCGAAGACTTCCAAAATTTATACCGGTAGCTCCAAGTACTTCAAGTGGAGTTGAAAGTGTCGGGAGTGTTGGTGATAAGCGGAGAAGAAATGATAATCCAAGCGGTAGAGAAAAAACTCAATTTCTAGTGTATTCAATAATGAGGATAGAGCTCATTTAGATGCTTTAATTGCTAGGACATTTTATTCGGCGGGGTTGCCTTTCAATCTAGCAAAAAATCTTTATTGGAAGGAATCATATTCTTTTGTCGCTATTCATAACCTTACCGGATATGTGCCATCCGGATATAATTCACTAAGAAACACATTGTTGTTTAAGCAAAAGATTTAATAAATATCCACAGCAATCTTCGAATTCTTTCTAGAAGAGATCAAAAATACAATGAAGGAGAGTCTATATTGTGGGATATTGCGGGCGATGGCTTTGAGTCATTCGAAGATATAGGTACACTTGAGATAGCTAATCTATCGCTTGATGAACCAAGGTTGGAGATCTCGATTATTGAAGAATATGATGAAGTTGATACTATTGAAGAGAAGGTTTAATTTTAAACTTGATATTTTGCATGTGAATATAACAAATAATGATCAATTGGTGTAATGATGTATTGATGTGGATATGTGATATATTGTTATTTTTTTGTTTTTCTTGAATGTTATTTATAACATTATATGAAATGTCAATGATATATAATTTAGTCTTATTAAAATTTTTTCGTTACCATTCAAGATATGTTCAAATAGTTTGTTTAATTGTCTTATTCTTATATTAATTAATACTTATATTTAAATAATTAAAAATAATTAAAAACGTTTCCCGTATCCTTATTTTTTTTAAAATCACGTTTCCTGTATTTATTTCGTATCCCGTATCCTGTTTCCGTCCCTGTGCTATATAGGTGATCACTATGGCTCTCGATTTCCCTACACAAGAGGCTCATCCCGATGTGCGTTCTTGGATGAGTTCGCGGATATCATGCCTTAGGAGCTTCCCGATGAGCTGCCACCCCTATAGAACATCCAATGCGTTATCAAACTAGTCCCGGGGGCCTCGCTTCCACACCTGCCCCACCATCATATGAATCTAGATGAGCACGCTGAGGTCAAAAGGCAAGCCAATGATCTTCTTAGGAAGCTGTTCATCCGGGAGAGCTTGAGTTCTTGCGTGGTTCACGCCCTTCTTACTCCTAAGAAGGACGTCATCTGGCGTATGTGTATTGATAGTTGAGCTATCATTAAAATTACGGTGAAGCACCATTTCTTGATTCCCGAACTTGATGACTTGCTAGATATGATGTCCGGTGCCCAGATCATCTTGAAGATCGACCTTCGTAGTGGATACCACCAGATCTGAGTTCGAGAGGAAGACGAGTGTAAAACAACGTTTATGATCAAAGATGGTTTGTACGAGTGGCTGGTTATGCCATTTAGGCTTTCAAATGCCCAAAGCACGTTCATAAGGGTCATCACATAGATATTGCGGCCTTATATGAGCAAGTTCTTAGTCGTGTATTTTGATGACATTCTGATTTACAGCCACACCCAGGCTGATCACCTTGGACACTTGAGGCTTTTATTCAATATCCTCTGAAAGGAGCAACTATTTGTAAATCTAAAGTGCTCATTTTTATCTGAGTCAGTCCATTTTCTGGAATTTATCATCTCCTCTTCGGGAGTATTCATCAACCTGAGAAGGTCCAGTCCATTCGCGATAGGCCCACACCTTCGACCATCCACGAGACCCGCATTTTTCATGGACTCGCAACTTTCTATAGGAGATTCGTTAGGGGATTCAGTTTGATTATGACCCCGTTTACCAATTGTATCTGGAAGGGAGACTTTCAGTGAACCGTCGCGACCACTTGCGCATTTGAAGAAATTAAGGACAAGTTGACAACCGCTCATGTTCTGAAACTCCCTGATTTTAGTCGAGCATTTGAGGTTGCTTGTGACTCGTTAGGTGTTGGTATTGGCAGTGTGTTGAGTCAAGAACGACACCTAGTTTCTTACTTTAGCGAGAAGCTTAACGAAGCTAAGCAAAAGTACTTGAACTACGATCGAGAGTTTTATGCTATTGTCTAGTCCCTGTGTTACTGGAGACACTACCTCCCTCCCTGGGAGTTTGTTCTCTACTCTGATCACCAGGCCTTGTGCTACCTTGACTCCCAGAGGAAGTTGGGTCATCGACACACTAAGTGGATTGAGTATTTACTGGATTTCCATTATGTTCTTACACACCGCGCTAGTGTTGAGTACAAGCCCGCACATGCACTGAGCCGTCCAGTCTCATTCTTACAGACGATGAGAGCCATAATGGATGAGTTCGAGAGGTTGATTGCGAATTACTTGACTTGTTCTGATTTTGGTGAGTTGTATGCTGTGTTATCGAGGGACCCTCCTGATTATGCCGAGGGGTTTCAGATTGTTAATGGTTACCTGTACGGAGGCTCTCGCCTGTGCATACGCAGGACCTCTTACCGTGATTATTTAGTACGGGAGTTATATGCAGGAGGTGGCGCCGGTCATTTTGGGAGAGACAAGTCAAAAGCTATTGTAGAAGATCGTCAAACGACCAAGGCTACCCGTCCCAGACCGCCCTTGAGGGGAGATTATCATGAACTTTCTACTCGGGATTTCTCGCACTCTGATGAAGCATGATTCCATCATTGTAGTTTTCGACTGATTTTTGATGATGGCCTATTTCATTGATGTAGCAAGACCGCCAACGCATCCCATATTGCTTCACTATTTGTGCGGAACGTTTTTAGATTGGATGGCCTGCCGAAGTCAATAGTATCCGATAGGGACGTGAGGTTTACGAGTTATTTCTGGAAAACAGTATGGCGGACGACTAACACGACCCTCACATTTTCTTCAGCTTACCACCCTCAGACTGATGGACAGACGAATGTGGTAAATACGAGTTTAGGGAATCTTCTTAGGTGCTTGGTAGGTGAGCGTGTCTCTAGTTGGAGCTCGGTTCTTCCCATCAAGGATTTCACATACAATAGTTCTGTCAATACTGGGTTGAGTCCATTTCATTTTGTGTCTGGTTATGAACCCCAAAAGCCTATCGATCTTATTCCGGTCCCACTAAGGTTTCTCTTTGGCGAGTCAACTGAGTCCTTTGCACATCATTTTCATGAGTCGGTCAGACGACAAATTAATACTAGCAATGAATATTATAAAACACATGCAGATGTACACATGCGAGAGAAGATATTTTTGGAAGGTGTCGAGGTGATGGTAAGAGTCCGCCTGGAGAGGCTCCCTCGAGGGCCTGCTAAGAAGCTGAGCGCCAGCGAATGGATCCCTACACGATTATAAAAGACATCAGAACAAAGCCTACGAGCTTAATATCCCTACAAATTTGGGTATCCATCCAATGTTTAATATTGAGGATCTGATGCTGTATTATGAGCCTCACGAGTATATGGATTCAAGTCGTGGAGACACCCTTGACCCGACACCACCCCATTCCCTGCCCCACACCCAGTCCACTTATGAGTCTTGTGAAAGTAGCGAACATGCGAACAAAAAGGAGTCAGAACTTTGAATAATTGAAAGTTTTATTATTCAAAAAAATTATCCTTTACAAAGGTATGCCCTCCCTTTTATAGAATGGAGGAGAGAAGAGAGACTACATATAAACAATGTGAGACTAAAAAAGCAAAATACAGAGCTCGGCGGCTAGAACAAAGTGACCGATCAGAACGACAAGGCCGCGCAGTTAGACAATACTAATCGCTCGGCAACACCAGAGACAGAAGAGAACAAGTCGCAGTAGTAGACCGCAAGACCGCCCGGACACCAACAACAACAGTCTGGACATCAATCCGCTGGAGATAAGCCGCTTGACCGCGCGGTTAACAACCCACCGATTTTAACCGCCAGTCCGCCCAGTCATACTTCAACACTCCCTCTCAAGATGGAGCATAGATATTAATCATGCCTAGCTTGTCACAAATGTGGAAGAAGAAAGTAGAGATCGACTTGGTGAAGATATCTGCTAACTCTTTTGTCGGAGGTGACGAACGGAGTACAAATCTGTTTACTCACGATCTCTTCACGAATGAAATGACAGTCGACTTCTATATGTTTCGTTCTCTCATGGAAGACCGGATTTTTGGATATGTGTATAGCGGCCTTGTTGTCACAGAACATAGGAAGAGGATTGTTGTAGACCTCTCCTAAGTCAAGCATGAGAGTATGTAACCATTTTAATTCACAAGTGGTTGACGCCATACTCCGATATTCGGCTTCTGCACTGGATCTGGAGACAACAGATTGTTTCTTGCACTTCAAGCTCACAAGGTTCCCTCCAACAAATGTGCAAAAACCTGATGTGGACTTGCGGTCACCTTTATCATCTGCATAGTTTGAATTTGCGTAGGCTTCAACCCTCAGATGACCATTCTTCTAAAAGAGAAGCCCTTTTCCCGGTGCTGCTTTGACATACTCCAATATCTTCAAGGCGGACTGAAGATGACATTTCCTAGGAGCTTGCATGAACTGACTAACCTTGCCTACAACATAAGAGATGTCCGGTCTAGTCACTATGAGATAAATAAGTTTGCCCACCAGACGTCTGTACCTTGTGATATCGGATAGAAGGGGTGGGTCATCTGTCCATGTTTTGTCTTCCCCAATAGCCATGGGAAACCGTGCCGGTTTGGCACCCGTTAGTCCTGCCTCTTGTAGAAGATCAAAAGCATATTTGCGTTGGGAGAGAACCAATGATTCGGGCTTCCGAGAGATTTCTATCCCCAAAAAGTATTTTGGGGATCCTATATCTTTGGTGACCAGGTGTTGACGGAGATGTTTCTTTGTCAAGTCCACCCCAGCCTGGTCATCGCCAGTCAGAAGAATGTCGTCCACATATACCGCTAAAACCACCAGTCCCGAGGCGGTTTTATGAATAAACAAGGAGTGGTCGGCCGAACTCCTTGCAAAGCCGATGACAGCCACAATTCCACTGAACTTGTCGAACCACGCCCGAGGGCTCTGTTTCAGGCCATAGATGACCTTCTTCAACCAACATACTCGTGTCTCTCCCTGAGCAACATACCCAGGAGGTTGCTCCATGTAGACGTCTTCCTGAAGATCCCCATAGAGAAAGACATTCTTGACATCAAGTTGGGAAACTGCCCAATCCTTGTTGACGGCCATAGAGAGAAGAACCCTGATGGTGCTGAGGCGAGCGACCGGAGAGAAGGTGTCAAAGTAGTCAACCCAATACGTCTGTGTAAAGCCTTTGGCCACCAGCCGAGCCTTGTAGCGATCCACAGTGCCGTCTGGGCGAAACTTCACAACAAACACCCAACGACAGCCAACGACATCAGTACCCACCGGTGGACGAACAAGTTGCCAGGTCCCTCTTTCAGTAAGAGTGGTAATTTCCTCATCCATGACAGTTTTCCAATGCGGAATGGCAAGGGCCTCTTGGTAGGTGCGGGGAGTGACAGTGACCGAGATAGCCAAAGCAAAGGACCTGCGAGACGGAGTAAGCCGATTATAGGAAACAACTGCCGCAAGCGGATGTTGTGTACACGCCCGCACCCCTTTGCGGTGAGCGATGGGAAGATCCAGCTCGACGTGTGCCTCAGCGACCGGAGCGTCCGTGGCGGAGAATGCTGGCCCGGGACTAGAGAGCGACGACGGCGGAGAAGAGAGAGAAGGAGGTGGGGAGGGAGGCTGAGACGGAGGAGTAGATGATGTAGGAGGAGATACATCGACCGGCGTGGAACGAGTGGAGGGAGACGGTGGAGAATCAGAGTCAGCAGGGGAAAGAGATGAGTCAGGAGGGAAGTAGGACTCATTTTCGAAGAAGGTGACATCCACAGAGACAAATTGTTTGCGTAGAACGGGGTCAAAACAACAATAGCCTTTCTGAGTAGTAGCGTATCCCAAAAAGACACATTTGGTGGAACGGGGGGAAAGCTTGTCGCGGGTGGCGGAAGGAGTGTGTACAAAAGCCGTGCACCCACAGATACGAAGAGGGAGAGGAAATGGTTCCTTGCCCGGGTAGAGAATGGAGAAAGGGGTCTTGCCATGGAGAACAGTAGAGGGAATGCGATTGATGAGATACCATGTGAAAGTAGCGAACAGACGAACAAAAAGGAGCCAGAACTTTGAATAATTGAAAGTTTTATTATCCAAAAAAAATTATCCTTTACAAAGGTATGCCCTCCCTTTTATAGAATGGAGGAGAGAAGCGAGAATACATATAAACAATGTGGGACTAAAAAAGCAAAATACAGAGCTGGGCGGCTAGAACAAAGTGACCGATCAGGCCGACAAGGCCGCGCGGTTAGACAATACTAACCGCACGGCAACATTAGAGACAAAAGAGAACAAGTCGCAGTAGTAGACCGCAAGACCGCCCGGACACCAACAACAACAGTCTGGACATCAATCCGCTGGAGATAAGCCGCCTGACCGCGCGGTTAACAACCCGCCGATTTTAATCGCCAGTCCGCCCAGTCATACTTCAACAAGTCTCACCCACTTGTGAGTCTTTTTCCTATGGCTTCACTTTTGTTGCCACTGTTCGCGTCGAGATCTTCTATTCTTGAGTTGAGTGCTGAGAGTATCGCTGACATTATATCACATGAGTTTGTTCCTTCCTCGGATGGCCCGTTATGCCGATACCTGGTACGTTGGCAGGGGCGATCCTTTATTGACGACACTTGGTTGGTATTAGCAGAGCTTGATCAACTCGCACCTGGACTTCGATTATAGTATGATCATCTCTATACATCGAAGATGAATGCTTTTCAGTCGAGTGGAGTTGATGGAGATCCATCAGAGCCATCGATGTTGCCTCGCCGCAAGGCGGGACACACATTCATTTATTCCCGCTGGAAGACTTGATCGGATCAGCGATCCGACTTCACAGGTTTGTCCGGTTCGTCGTTTACAGTCGATTTCATATGTTACTTTATTATTCTTAGTTTTATTGTAATCGGTCCCTCCACACCTACGCCAAATCATAGTCATTGATGCAGGGTGTCCTAAGTATGTTTATTATAAATAGGTGGTTATGGGGGATGCCAAGGTTATTTGCATAATTTGGAGATAAAAATCTTGAATTCCAGCGATTTCTCCACGGTGGCGACTCTGTGGAACCCTATATAACGACTCCTAGGCCTTCTCTCGCTCCCAAAGGTATCCCCTACCCCTAGCCACCTTCCTCTACCCTCAAATCCCTCCGTCGCCTTCCCACAACTGCCCAAACAGCTAGTCGCCGCCCCTCACTATTGTCCCGCAAAAGCCGCCACTCCCACAACCTGTTTCCGCCCCTTCCAGCCAGCTCCTGCCTTCTGCCTCCCCTTCCATCTTCCTTCCTACCAGCCGCCTCCCCTTCCAACCATCTCCCTGCCTTCCACTACACCTCGAGCCCAAGCATCCCACCGCACCCCTCCCTTCCCGGCCACTGCAACCCGACGCCTCCACCCTACTGCCGCTCTCCCGAAATCCATACAGGCCATATCTTAGATTTGACCCCCACAACCCCTATCCCACTCCAAACAGCCAGATCCTGCCCCTAGTTCCCTTCCAGTTCGTCTCCATCGCTCCGTGCTCCACCAAATCTCCACACCTCGAGCATCCCCATGCTTTAGTGAGTTTTTTATTTTATGAACTCTTGTTTCTTAATATGAATCTACTTTGTTGGATCTTAATATTGCTTGGATAGTTAGTATCATGGAATATTGTTTATATGCCCTTATGATTCGCAAGACAACTTTTCGCAGCATGTTTAGCTTTGGCCCTCAGTGCGGTGGAAAGCCATAGCCTCGTTGCCCTAAAAAAATTCAATCTCGTTTGATTGTTTTATCCTTATTGTGTGAAATATTATTCTTGTTAAATAATTAATTATTATCGTCAAGTCTTGCATCATACTAGAATAGAAATAGTCGATTGGAATCTCACTCATCACTAGTTGTGCTTCACAGGTGTTCACTGCACACCCTACCCTACATCACCATGTTGTTAATGGCACGCCGAAGACTCAAAGCTCTTCATTGGTCCACACCTTATTACCTTAACACATTTTTTTGTGTGCCTTTGGATCATAAAAGGAGTATCTGAGTGATGTTTATGTTGTAGAACTATTTTTCGAAAGAAATAAAAAATGATGTAATGTCTCAACAACATTTGAATGATTAAGTTTTTGTGAAATATAATTGGGCATTGCGTCTCATTATTATGCAATTGACTTCATTGATCTAATTCCTTAAGAGATATAAATGATAAAATGATTGATTAGTAGAATGAATGAAGAGTTTAATTGATTAGTAGAATGAATGAAGAATTTAATTGAGAAGATGTGATGTTTGATGATGATTATGTTAAATGAGATGTAGTTCTGCCTTGCTTGTGTTAGGCGCGCGCCTTGCTCCTAGTATCTAGGATCCCTTTTTGCCTTGATGTGCTTCGTGCCTTTAATAACTATGGCCACAAGTGTTAGAGAGCATGTAGAAGCCATTTCCACCCAACATCGAGCGAAAAGGATACTGCTACTTTTGGTTCTCACGTGAACCAAATTGAAAGCGGGTATTTTCTAACCTAATTATTCTTTTCTGACCGGTTGGATGGTTTTATGGGCCAAGATTACATCTCACTAAAAGCAGGAGCTCACCTATTGAGAGATTAAAGAAGAAAATGATACACCGTAATCGTATCAAGAACGAGAACAAAACATTTGCATTGCGTTAAGCAAAAAGAAAAATTCAATCAGGAGATGACTCCTGCCAAGCATTCAGAGGCTGGGTCCTTCTTGACACTCCACTCTCCAAGAGAACTTAAACATTAAGACTCCAAAGATAAGCAAGACTCGACCCATAAAGCTCTTTATATAGATGGAGCCCCTCGTTACAAGACAAAACACTTAAATAATACAATAAAGAAACAAGCTATTGAGTGACTCTCGTAGGGTGAGGCCAAACGTTCTAGCTTATGTGCGAGACGTGTTCCCTAATGCAAATACGTATCAGAAAATGCCTAAAAAATTGAATAACTACTCTCGCGACTTAAAAAATGCTTAATAAGGATGGAAAATTTTCAAATAAATCTTGAAAAAAATCTAAGGGTTAAAAATATTTGATAGGATTGTCATAGTAAAAATACTTCCTTTATCCGATTTTCTTTAATTAAAAGCAGGTTTTTTAATAACATGATATTCATAAATTTAGTTAAAATTTCACAATTTTAAAACTAAAAATTTGCCTTTAACAAAATTATTTCTTGATGATAAAAAATATTCTTATTACAAATTAATGTATAATATGTTTATATGTGGAGGAAAATTGATTTCGAGAAAAGAAAAAATGAGGATGTCATATAGAATCTGTAACACAAGAACATGTCTCATAAGTTTGGGTGCTCATTAAGAATGTCTTATGCCCCTGGATGACGTCCGACTATTTGGGCGTCAATATGCATGCAGGCGGAAAGAGGAGACAAGCGACAACGGGGCTGGACCATCCGGTTCAGCTCCCTCGCACTAAGGCCGACGGTTTGGGGCTGAACCACCCGGTTCAGCCCCATGTGTGGGGGGTCCCGGCCGATCCCATCTTGGCCCCGTGTATAAATATTTCCGGGGTGGTTCTCTTGGTTCATCATGCAAGCACACGGTATTCTTCTTCTCTCTCCTCAAACCCTAATTTCTATCTCTTCTTCCTCTAGATCTCTAACTCCCTCTTAACATTTGGTATCAGAGGCTCGCTCCTCCGCCATGGTCACCACACGCGCGCAAGAGGAAATCAACCGATTGGAAACTCTAGAAGAAAACTACGTTGGATTGACAGACTCGATGGCCGCCATCGAGGAAAATATGAGGGCGTCGACGGAGCGATTAGAAGAACGGTTCGACGCTCAGATGGATGAAATCAAGGCGTTGCTAGCGCAAACTCTGAAGGGGAAAGCAACGACGAGCGAAGAAACCAGTGGATCTCCGTAATCGGAACCAGAGACGGCGGGATCCCACCCGGCGGTGCCGACGGGAGTGGAAGCAGCAACCGCGGCTGGGCAGGGCCACAGCTGTCAGGGCGCGACCGACGAATGGTTTCGCCCGAACCCGATCGGCGCGGGAACGTCCCAGGGCGGAACCGGGGACCCCTTCGCGGGCCGCGCCCCATGGCGGCGTGGCAGGGAGGAATCGGGAGGGGTCGGGCGACCTCCAGGGCCGACCGGGTTTCCTCCGGGGGGAACGAGATGACTTCTCCCTCTTCCGCGGAGTTTTGGACTGCAAGGGGGCTTCAGAGCTAGCGTTCTGTGGGACGGCCTACATCCTCTGTTGGGGGAATGCATCAACATAGGTATCTAGGCGATTATCCCGAACCGAGAGAGCAAAGGAGACCAGCGGGCTATGGGCATGAGCAAGGGTGGAATGGACAAGCCGCTCCGCGGGCATACATTCCCCCAAAATTAACCCGCATGAATTTCCCTAAATTCAGTGCGGGTGATGCTTTGGAGTGGGTGCAAAAAGCTGAGCTTTTCTTCAGTTATCAAGATCTACCCGAAGGACAGTGGGTGCAACTCACGTCGTTTAACCTGGAAGACGACGCCTTTCAGTGGACGCAGTGGTTTTTGCGAGACCGAGACTATGTGTCGTGGACAGAATTTGTGGAGGGCTTTACGACCCGTTTCGGACCCTTGGAGTACGAGGATTTCGAGGCTCTTCTCCAGAAGTTGCAGCAGAAGGGGACGATGATGGAGTATCGCACAGAATTTGAAAAATTGGCGAACAGGGTGCACTGGGAAGAAAGAACGCTGCTTAGCTGTTTTGTCTCGGGACTCAAGGAGCACCTGCGCGATGAGGTGCAAACACACATTCCCCGCAACCTAAATCTTGCCATCACCTTAGCTCGCATTCAGGAGGAATGCTTCAACAGGCAACGTACCCGTACCACCGCAAGATCGACAGCTGTCCCAACAGGCGTAAAAAAGGAAACTTTAACGGGTGGCAAACCGACAATAATGACCCGACTCTCATGGGCCGAATTGCAGGCCAGAAAAGAGAAGGGCTTATGCTTCAACTGCGATGACAAGTTCACACCGGGACACAAATGCCAGAAGATACAAGTATTTATGCTTCATAAGGATACAGAGGATGGGTGCCTTGCCGAGTCCGAGTGGGACAGGGACTTGGACTTGACAGAGTTCGGCGTATCCTTGCATGCGATGGAGGGATGCAATGCTCCTCTCACGATGAGGATGGCAGGGAAAGTCAGCCAGGAGCGGGTGACTATTCTTATGGATAGCGGGAGTACTCATAACTTCGTTCATCCGGATGTGACCCAAAAGGTGGGGTACGAGATTGATTGGGCAGCTGCCTTTCATGTTATGGTGGTCGACGAGAGCAAACTTCAGTGCGAAGGGGTTATGAAGGGGGTGGAGTTACAGATACATGGGTACGCAGGGCGCACGGACGTCTACCTCCTACCCATCAGAGGGTTGGACATGTTACTCGGGGTACAGTGGCTGCAGCAGGTGAACAAGGTGACCTTCGATTGGGACCATATGACTATGGAGTTCGTCCAACAAGGAAGGTAATATTGTCTGGGCGGCCTCAAAATGTCTCCGTTGAAGGAGATCTCATCTCGCAGCCTGGAACGTCTGGGGGAGCAAGGCAGTACGATGAATATGATTATGGAGATTACAGAGACTTCTGGAGCACCCCTGGTAGTGTCAGAGCAGATGCGGGCACTACTGACTCAGTATGCAGACTTATTCCAGTCACCTCGGACCCTCCCACCTCCGAGGTTCCGAGATCATCAGATCCAACTCAAGACCGGGGCAGAACCCACTAATATTCGGCCGTACCGCTATCCTTACATCTAGAAGACCAAGATTGAGCGCAGCGTCCGGGAAATGCTCACTGCCGGACTCTTCCGCCCAAGTACTAGTTCTTTCTCCTCTCCCATCATCCTAGTCGAGAAGAAGGACGGATCATGACGTTTTTGCGTGGACTACTGCGACCCTAACAACTCGACCATCAAGGACAAATTTTCCATACCGCTGATCGAAGAACTACTGGATGAACTGCACGACGCCTCTCTTTTTACCAAACTCAATCTCAGGTCAGGTTACCACCAGATTCGCATGCATGAGGACGACATTCACAAGACCGTATTCCACACACATGACGGGCATCACGAGTTCCTCGTGATGCCTTTTGGGCTGACCAACGCCCCCTCCACATTTCAAGCTGTCATGAACGAGATATTTCGATTTCTTCTCCGCCATTTCGTGCTGATATTCTTTGATGACATCCTCATCTACAACACTAGTTGGGAAGAACACCTCACCCATGTGGAGCGGGTCTTCTCCATCCTCCGCCAGCACCAACTTTATGCCAAGCAGTCCAAGTGTTCTTTTGGACAGGAGGAGGTCGAGTGCTTGGGTCATTTGGTCTCGGTAGAGGGCGTCAAGGCGGACCTCAAGAAGATCGAGAGAATGCTGTCGTGGCCGCGACCCCAGACTGTGCGAGCACTGCGGGGCTTTCTGGGCGTCTTCGGCTACTACAGAAGATTCGTGAAGGACTATGGAAAGATCGCTGGGCCCCTTACTCAACTGCTACAAAAGGATGCTTTCGTTTGGCTGGCCGAGGCCGAGGCAGCCTTTCAGTCCCTCAATGTGGCCATGACGTCCACGCCGGTTCTTGCTCTTCCGGATTTCACCAAGGAGTTTTTGCTCGAGACCGATGCGTCGGGCGTGGGCATTGGGGCTTTATTGATGCAGGAGGGCCGACTCCTAGCGTTCTACAGGAAAGCATTGGCACCCCGCACGTTGGGACTCCCCACATTTGAAAAAGCAATGCTGACCATCATTCATGCGGTTGCCCTGTGGAGGCCATACCTGTTAGGGAGACACTTCAAGATCCGCACTGACCACCAGAGTCTGAAGCATCTTTTGGAGCAACAAGTCTCCTCTCCTCTCCAACAGAAGTCAGTAACGAAATTATTGGGCTATGATTATGTGATCCTCTATAGGCAGGGCAAGGAGAACCTGGTTGCCGACGCCTTGTCTCGCTTACCGGAGGGCGTCGTTCCTCAAATATCCGGCCCCTTGCTCGGTTCCCTCGACGACCTACAGGAGGAGGTCATGTGTGATTCCCATGACCCCAGACTGTGCGAGCACTGCGGGGCTTTCTGGGAGTCACCGGCTACTACAGAAGATTCGTGAAGGACTATGGCAAGATCGCCAGGCCCCTTACTTAACTTCTACAGAAGGATGCTTTCGTTTGGCAGGCCGAGGCCGAGGAACCCTTTCAGTCCCTCAAGGGGGCCATGACGTCCACGCCGGTTCTTGCTCTTCCGGATTTCACCAAGGAGTTTTTGCTCGAGACCGATGCGTTGGGCGTGGGCATTGGGGCCGTATTGTTGCAGGAGGGCCGACCCCTAGCGTTCTACTGTAAAGCATTGACACCCCGCACGTTGGGACTCTCCACATATGAAAAAGAAATGCCGACCATCATTCATGCGGTGGCCCTGTGGAGGCCGTACCTGTTAGGGCGACACTTCAAGATCCGCATCGACCACCAGAGTCTGAAGCATCTTTTGGAGCAATGAGTCTCCTCTCCTCTCCAATAGAAGTCGGTAACGAAATTATTGGGCTATGATTATGAGATCCTCTATAGGCAGAGAAAGGAGAACCTGGTTGCCGACTCCTTGTCTCGCTTACCGGAGGGCGCCGTTGCTCAAATATCAGGCCCCTTGCTCGGTTCCCTCGACGACATACAGGAGGAGGTCATGCGTGATTCAGAGCTGCGCATCGTCGTGAAAGCTCTTCTATTGGGACATGACACTGCACCCGACTATCACCTCCAGAATGACAGGCTATACTATCAGGGAAGGGTGGTCATCCCCGCCCAGTCTGCTTGGAAGACAGTCATGATGGATGACTTCCACTCTTCACTGACCGGCGGTCAGGCGGGCGTTCTCCGCACCCTCCAGCGGGCACGGGCAAATGTTTTCTTGTAAGGGCTATGACGTGATCTACAGTTTGTGCAGCAGTGTGACATATGTCAGCGACACAATTATGAGACTACTTCCCCCGCAGGCCTACTCACACCATTGGAGATCCCGCGCCACATCTGGGACACCGTGTCCATGGACTTCATCGACGGCCAGCCTAAATCTCAGGGCAAGTCCGTTATCCTGGTAGTGGTGGACAAGTCTAAATACGGACATTTCTTGGCTCTGAGTCATCCCTACATCGGCGAGTCAGTCTTCGATCTCTTTGCATGAGAAATCGTCCGCCTTCATGGCATTCCGCGTGCCATCATTTCCGACCGAGACCCGACGTTTGTGGGGACTTTTTGGAAGGTGTTCTTTCGCTTACTTGGAAGGGGACCTACACCCGCTTATGTGTTCTTATTGAAGTGGAAGTGACAATTCAGGAGAGTCCTTTCCTACCCACAACCCATACGGCCATTCGAGGACCCAGACAGATCGTGGTGTGGCCAAACTTGTCAAAAGTAACAACAACTCTCTTGGGTGGATTTGAATCGGCTTTACCCGGACTACCACCTTGAGAGTTGGTTCTTGATGGGGAAGGGAATACCTTCGCATTTGGGCTTCAATATACGCGCAGGCGGAAAGAGGAGACAAGCGACAACGGGGCTGAACCATTGTCAACCCGATGGACGGTTTGGGCCGAGTTCAACCCACGGTATAAATATTCTCAGGGTGGTTCTCTTGTTCATCATGCAAACACAATTCTTCTCCTCTCTCGTCAAACTCTAATTTCTATTTCTTCTTCCTTGATCTCTATCTCCCTCTAGATCTCTATCTCCCTCCTAACAGAATGTGTATATCTTTACAATATTAAAAGGGAAAATTGTCATTGGTTAAACATTCTAAAATACCAATTATGCTCTCATTTTTAATACTGACATATATTATAATCTATTTGAAAAAAATTATAATGTTCACAAGTAATTAAACTCAAAAATTAAAAGTAATGATTACTATTAAAATTCAAATAGTTTTTTAGTAGATTCAACCAACAAGCATTCAATTGAGGTTGTCATTAGGCCCTTTCGAGGCCATTAAATCAATCTTTATTAAAGTTTATTAATTATTATTGTATTTAATTTAAAGTGCATTAAATAATTTATAAGACCGCGAGGTAATGTCCTCTGCGAAGGTTCTGTGTGTGTCTGATATATGTTTATATTGAGAAGGAAAATTATCTTGCATAAAGAAAAAGTTGAGAAGTTATGAACAAGAAAAGGTTTCAGTTTGGGTGCTTAATGCGTGTGTGTATATATATATCCTCACATATAATAGATAAGTTTCATGATATGAATACCTTTGTAAACATTATTAGAATTTCAATGTAATTAATGCATGACAAGTAATATACATAAAGCCACATGATATATTGAAATTTTGTGATTATGCAAGTAACAAACTTTTCATACATATAATTTCTGTTCACATATGTGTACAAACTCCTAGACATAACATATGCATATTGAGAGAGTTTTAATGAGAGTTTTTAATGAGAGTTTTTAATGAGAGAGAGAGTTTTAATATTGTGTAATAGTAAGTTTTATTTAAATTGTGGGCCCATATACTTAGGAAAGGGAGAGGGAGACGAAAGAGTGCATGATGGAAGTTTCCTCTTTGGGCCCTTATACATAAATGAGTTTTTCTTTTGATTTTTATAAATTTGAAACATGGGGGAGTATATATAGATAATAAAGTAAAAGAAAGTATAAATTAAACAAACTAATATTAAAATTAATATAAAATATTTTTACATTGTAAAAAATTGTGTTGCTGCTTCAGGCACTCTGCACAGAGAATACTTGCGATATAAAAAGTACTACTTCTGCTTGCTCGACTCTAATGCACAAGGGACTTGTGCCTGTCCAACTATTATAATTATATATTGTAATTGTTCATAAACTATTTTTTAAATAAAACACGGGAGAGGGCCCAATACATGGTTATTAGAAGCGGCAATTTTAGGAAAAGTAGACCCAGTGAAAACTATTCAAGATTGTATGGTTCCCATATCATGTTCTTGGAACTTACCAGATCCGTTTAGGGTACCATACTATTATAGAGCTTTGCCTTTCAGGGCATCATAAGTTTGCTACTTCCATTATGTTGTCGATTCATATGAATGTCCATATAGTTTGTTAAACTCATATCATTTTTTGAAGGACAGAGTTTATTCTCCTTAAAAGATTTGACACCTTAATCAAGATGTTTGAATGGATGTGATCTAAAATAGTTAAAATTGTTGAGAAAACTCAAAACTTGTTTGTATTGCTTGTGTATATAAATACAAGGAGAGAATACAAATATATAGGAGGAAGAGAGAGAGAATAAATCCTATACAAGATGTGGGACTAAAGAGGAGAGAACATAAATGGGCCCAAAATATGGGCCCAATACATGGGCTATTCTAACACTCCCCCGCAAGCTGGAGCGTACAAATCGTATGTGCCAAGCTTGGACAAGCATTGATAGAAGAGTGCCTTGGAAAGAGCCTTTGTGAGGACATCCGCAACTTGTTCAGACCCCGAGACATGCTTTTGATCGAGCTTCTTCATTTGAATTTTTTCTCGAATGAAGTGACAATCAACTTCAATGTGCTTTGTTCTTTTGTGGAAGATTGGGTTCTTGACGATATGTATAGCAGCTTGGCTGTCACAAAGGAGAAGAGCTGGTGACGGTAATTTTACACCCAGATCAGTGAGAAGACTCTCAAGCCACGTCAGTTCCGATACAACAAATGCCATTTCCCGGTATTCTACCTCAGTTGATGATCGAGCAACGATCGCTTGTTTCTTGCTTCGCCATGTAACCAAATGTCCTCCAAAGTAGGTGCAAAAACCACTAGTAGATCGCCGGTCATCAAGAGAACCAGCATAATCAGCATCTGAGTATCCCACCAAAGTTGGAGCAGAAGAAGAGGTCCGGTAAACAAGTCCTTGACCAGGAGCTGTTTTAAGGTACCTGAGAATACGTTCAACAGCCTGAAGATGAGATCTTCAAAGAGAGTGCATGTATCGACTGATAAGACCAACACCAAAAGAAATATCTGGTCTGGTAACCGTGAGATAGATCAATTTTCCAACGAGTCGACGATAATATTTAGGATTCTGGAGAACTAGATCTGAGTCAGATGCCTGGGCGCACAACTTGTGATTTACATCCATAGGGGTATTACTTGGCTTACAACCTGAATGTCCAACATCATGAAAAAGGTCAAGACAGTACTTCCGTTGAGATAGAGTAAGCTCATCCGGTCGTCTGACAACCTCAAGACTCAAAAAATATCGTAGAGGTCCCAGATCCTTTGTCTGAAAGACGGAGTTTTGATGTACTTTGACTGCCTATATCCCTTGTGAGTCATCTCCTGTAATGATGATATCGTCAACGTATACTAACAGAAGGACCGTCCCTGTTGGTCGGTGACGAGTAACAACGAGAAGTCGGCCGAGCTTCGAGTAAAACCGATATCACGAAGGACCTTACTGAATTTTTCAAACCATGCCCGTGGAGATTGTTTGAGACCATACAGAGCTTTTAGAAGGCGGCAGACCTGAGACTCCCCCGTGGTCTCAAACTCGGGTGGTTGTTGCATGTACACCGTCTCCTGGAGATCCCCATTTAAGAAAGCATTCTTGATATCCAGTTGAAATAGGGGCCACTAGCGATGAACAACGACAGAGATGAGGAACACGAATGGTATTGAGCTTGGCGACCGGAGAGAAAGTTTCCTCATAGTCGAGTCCCTGTTGCTGGGTGAAACCACGAGCCACGAGACGAGCCTTTAGACGGTCAATTATCCCATCAGCAGCATGTTTGATGACAAAGACCCATTTACACCCAACCGGTTTCTGACTCGGAGGAAGGGGGACGACGGTCCATATCTGGTTAGCCCAGAGAGCAGACATTTCTTCTTCTATGGCTGTCCGCCAGCCTGGATGTTGAAGTACCTCCCGCACAGAGTTAGGAACAAGCAACCGAAGAGAGAGAAGTAGCAAATGTGTGCAGAAGGGGAGAGAGGCGATGAAGAGAGACGTAGTTGGCCAGAGGATGAGCAGTGGAAGACGGTACCTGATCAGCAGGACGTGGAGTATCCGTGGTAGAGGTCATCTGTAGAGGGGCAACGGAACTGGGAGGGCGACGAGTGTAGACACAGATAACGGGTGGTTTGGAGGGAGCAAGAGCCGGTGCAGGGGAAATCAACAAAGGTGGTGTAGTAGCGGGAATAACTGGGCGTGGGATGGATGGCGGGAGAGGAGTTGGGGGGAGATCAATGGGTAAAGGAGCATGAAAAAACAGTTGTTCTTCCCCGAAGGCAGAAACAGAGATCTTTCGAGTAGCTGGAGAGTAACAAACATAGCCCTTCTGGGTGCGCGAATAGCCGACAAAGATGTGTTTAGCCGCCCGATGATCCAACTTATCCGAGGATGGTCCCAGACGGTGGACGTAGCAGATGCTGCCAAAGACACGAGGCAGAAGAGGAAAAGCCGGAGTGAAGGGAAACAATTGGCTAAATGGAGTAGCATAGTGGAGGACGGAGGAAGGGAGACGGTTGATGAGAAAGCAGACAGTCGAGACCGTAAAGTTCCAATAAGGCTTGGGAACATGCATTTGAAGCACGAGGGAGCGGGCTACATCTAGTAAGTGACGGTTCTTCCTTTCGGCAACACCGTTTTGCTGGGGCGTGTAAGCACAGGAGGTTTGATGAAGAATCCCGAATTCAGAACACAAAGCAATAAATTCGTGGCTGGTGAGCATTGTCGGTGTGTAGTATTTTGAGTGTGGTGTGAAATTGTGTACGGGTCTCGAGGACAAATGCCCAAAAAACACGGGGAAGCTCGGAGCGATCACGAATTAAGTATAGCCACGTAGTGCGAGAGTGATCATCAATAAATGTGATAAAATAGCGAAAACAAGAAATACTTGTAATCTTAAAAGGGCCCCATACATCAGAATGTACTAAATCAAAGGGAGCAGCGCTCCGAGTACAATGCGAAGGAAAAGAAGAACGCGACTGCTTGCCGAGGATACATGATTCACATTGAAAAGGAGTAAAAGAGACATCTGGAAGAACCTGTTGGAGGACCGGCAGAGGGGCATGCCCAAGGCGACGATGCCACGCAGTGGAAGGGACAGAAGACAGAATGGTGGGAGAGTCGTCGAGAAGGTAGAGCCCGTTCCGCAACCGGCATTTACCAATGGTAGTCTGCGTCCGCCGATCCTGTATAACAAAGGAAGAGGAAGTAAATATAACAGAACGATCAAGATCACTCGTAAGACGTCCAACAAAGAGTAAATTGAACGGTGAACTCGGAACATGAAGAGCCGAGCGAAGGGAGATTGACCGGTTGAGAGAAAGATCTGCCGAGTCGGAGACGGGAACCATCTCCCCATTGTCACAGTGATAGACTTCGGATAAGGAGAATCCGAGTACTTGGCAGGCCGTCGCGAAGTAATGTGATGAGTGGCACCAGAGTCCACAATCCAGCCCAGGATGGTGGATAGACAAGCAGTACCTGTGTTGAGGCGGAGGCGATTGAGGCAGATGGTGGGTTGAAGCAGGCCCTGGAGATGCTGGAGCTGAAGACAGACGGTCTCAAGATCAGGAGGACTGACGTCAGTAACAACAGATGCCGTCGGACGAGGAGGATAACCAATTTTCCTATAACAGGTCGCCTCAAGATGACCATCTTTCCCGCAGAAGGAACACTTTGGCCGACCCCAACCACCAAGGCCACGGCCCCGAGGGCCCGAACGTCCCCCCCGAGCGTAAGTAGGAGGGGATGGTAGGAGCGGAGGAGCCTGCTGAAGAAGGGCCGGGGGAGGAGCAGAAGTATTCGGAGGAGGTGATACACGGAGAATCATGGAGCATACTTTAGAGAAAGATGGTGTGGTGGGAGAAGCCAGGACCTGAGCGCGAATGCTATGAAGGTGAGATGGAAGATGGGCCATTATGATGGCAATGCATGCGGCTTCCTTCTGAGAGCGCTGAGCAGCATGATCATTGGTGGACGGCTGATGCTGGATCCAGGCTTCAACAAGAGTTTTAGCCCGAGCGACAAAAGAGGTCATATCCGAAGCCCCGCCAGTGTCGAGAGCAAAGAGGTCAGTGAGTATGTCGTAGAGATACTGAAGGCTGTCGCGGCCTGAGTATAAGGAATGCAGCTCATCCCACATAGCCTTGGGGTGTCGTGGTACATAGCCATCTGATAAGGCTCACCATCCAATGAATTCAGTATCCAAGTCTGAACGCAGCCATCATTGCGGAGCCAATCATCAGTAGGAGGAGACAGAGGTGCCTGAGTAAGGTGAGGTAGAAGGCCCTTGGCCTGAAGAACCCGTCTAACTGAGTGCACCCAAGGGATAAAGTTTTTCTTGCCAGAAAGAGAGATGGAAGTGATCCTCAGCTCGTCACGGACTTCAGCAGAGCAAACCGGGCGGTCTGTAGGACAGGCCGGGCGGTCAATAGGCGGACTGGCCGCCGAGCCAGTGGAGTTACCAGAAGAACCCATAGATGCAGACCGCAGAATCAAATCACCGAGGGAGACCGCCGCGAGAAGAGCAGGAGGCTGCATGACAAGGCCGCAGCGGGAAGGACTGAAGAAGACCGCGACCAAAATGCGGGAAGGCACCAGTCCGCACGGTCACGCCGGACACCAACGATTAGTCAGATTGCGACCAAAATGTGGAAAGGGAGGATTCCACACAGTCTAGGTGAACACAGCAGCGGTCAGAGCACAGGAAGCCGTGAGGAGAACTCGAGCAGCAAGAAGGGAGAGAGAGAGACTGCGGTGGACAGGAGCAGTCCGCAAGAGAGAGGAGCCCGAACGGTTAGGATAGAGAAGCTCGAGCCCGCAGCGGTTAAGACAGGAGCAGTCCGCAAGGAGACTGACGCGAGTAGAACTCAAGCGCCAGGATGAAGAGGAGAGCCCACAACGGTTAAGGAGGAGTTCGCAGCGGGAAGGAGAAGTCCGCGAGTAGAGAAGCTCGAGCGGACAGATGAAGAGACCGCGAGTTTGAAGAACTCAAGCAGCAAGGGAGAGGAGCTCGCAAGCGGACAAGAGGAGAATCTGCAGCGGACAAGAGAGGTGGGCCCCACGGGTCAGAGCAGAAGATGGCTTTAAGAAGCCTGAGGAGGGTGGAACCACAGAGAGAGAGAAGAGAAGCGGATGCAGAGTTGCAGTCCGCAGAAGCCACGCGGATAAGGGGAAGAGCGGATAGGAAAACAGGCCGCAGGAGACCGGAGTGGATAGACTCGCAGTCCGCAGGAGAGGAGCCCACGGATATAGGCGGGTAGGAGAAGGGAGGTCGCAGAGCAATCTGCGGACAGGGAGGAGGGCGGGCTGGGCGGTTAGAAAAGGGGAAACCACAGCTATAGGACCGCACGCTTTGATACCATGTTGAGAAAGCTCAAAACTTGTATGTATTGCTTGTGTATATAAATACAAGGAGAGAATACAAATATATAGGAGGAAGAGAGAGGGAATAAATCCTATACAAGATGTGGGACTAAAGAGGAGAGAACATAAATGAGCCCAAAAGATGGGCCCAATACATGGGCTATTCTAACAAAAATTGATTTGTGGGTTTTATTATATGC
This sequence comes from Platanthera zijinensis, assembly GCA_039513925.1. Classification (NCBI taxonomy): domain Eukaryota; kingdom Viridiplantae; phylum Streptophyta; class Magnoliopsida; order Asparagales; family Orchidaceae; genus Platanthera; species Platanthera zijinensis. The sequence continues at coordinate 244,044,002 of CM077079.1, read as the reverse complement.
CAAATGATTTTTGCTACTTTAAATTTTAGCCATTCAAATATCTTGATTGAAGGTATTTGATGTACAAGGAGAACTGACTCATATCTTTCATAAACAAGAGTACTAGCTTGTATGCTAGATATGCTCACATGCATGGTAGTAGCTAGTTTGGTAAAACATTATTATAATTCTTGATGTGCGTGAATATAGTGCGCATTCATGATGCACATTTCCATTGTAATTTGATAGTAAAAGTACTCACAATTGTTAAAATAATGTCTAGTCACAATATCCTAAATATGCATAAATATTGGATTCTAGGAATAATGCATATGTTCCTTTCTTCTTGATATTAGTAATAACTGGAGAGTTGCATTCACCAAAAAATGGTCGATTCAGCACCATAGAATTAGTCACACTTATATAGTTTATTTTTTCCATGCTTCTTATTACAGATATCTTGTTGTCCACAAAAACCCTTTTTGAGGTCCTTTATAGTTTTAAGCCCTCAAATTTCCATAGTTGCATTTCGATGTCCACTTCTTATTTTGAGGCTTTTAGGGCAAAAAATTTGAATGAAAGTTCCCTTTTCCAAAAAAATTAGCTGAATTACCTACGCCTATATTTTTTAATGTGTTATCATCTGATTTGTACTCTACTGATTTCACCAATGTACTCGTGAGAGTTGAAATTGCAAACAACTGCATTTAGTTTTGATGTATTTCCTATTTTCCGTACATTAAATAACTAGTGAAGGCTTCAAAAGAAGTGATTTACTGTAATCTAATAAGGCATTAAATTACAGTAATTTTGTGTTAATTTAGTTTATAGAACATAAGACGCCTTGTTGAATGCCTTACATTTCACCATTTTTTAGTTTTAATTTGTTACACATTTGAATTTGTTCTATTCTATGGTAGTAGAGTTTGTTTCAATTTTCTCTGCAGTCTATCATATTAAGTCGTTTGATGTAGGGATGCACCCTAGAGTTCTAGTTGATGGGTTCGATATAGCTAAAAGAGCAACACTGGAGTTCTTGGAAAACTTCAAAACACATGTTGTCATGGGCGAGACCCCTGATAAAGAGATATTGAAAATGGTTGGAAGAACTACTCTTAGGACAAAGGTTGTAGCTGATTTTCTTTCTTCCTCCTTATGAAATGTACCTTTGTCATGTTCCTAATGATCAGACATGTTTTCTGTCTCTTATAGTTGTATGAAGCATTGGCAGATCAATTGTCTGACATCGTTGTTAATGCTGTAAGTAATTTTGTTTCTGAACATATCCTTTCTTATTTTCATTACCATGAATGGACAACATGATTCAAATTTTGTTTAGTTTAATTTTGATCAGTTGAAGATATCTCATGTTTATTCTTAGGTGCTCACAGATCAGTGTTACTTTAATACCACACAATTATTCCCCTGATGATATCAAGAACTAGCGATTTTGATTAGTGCCACCATCATTGTATCTTGATGATACAGTACTCATCTTTTTTTTTTTCAGTGTGAACTGTGAAGAGGAGGAAGTTGGAGATTTTGTGAGAGAGATTTATGCGCATGCGAGAGATGCCAGCTAATATTGCTATTAATCGTAAATATGAAGTATTTAGTTTGCTGGATTTGGAAGATAGGGATCTGCCTGCGTTATTGAAAATTTTGTGGATTTTTCAGCAATTAAAATATAATTACTAAACACATGTTACGTTATGGCACAGACATATTAACACTATTTTAATCTAAGTTGAGAGATTTAACTAGCTGAATTGTTTATTATGACAAACCATCCTCACCTTCTTAACTGTACGACTGCATGAGAGATTTTTCTTCAATTCAAATACAATTTGAAGCTTGTTGTTCACTTTTATTTACATGCACATGACCAATTGAATATTGTGAGGATGATTGATATGATCCCGGAGAGGAATCCGGTGAGGAGGGCCGGCGGAGATGAGGGAGAAGGGGATCAGGGTTGAGAGGAAATTCTTAGGGAGCAACCTTAATTTTCATTCATCCAAGAATAATCAAAAAAGAGTACAACCCCACCCCTTATTGGCGCGGGGTGCGAATAACAAGTGCGAGTAAAGTAAATGCGTACACAACATAATATGACATAACAAAGTGCAAAATAAATAAAATAGTTACGCTGACATCGCGTCTTCGGGCTCTCCTCCAGACGGACCCGTCTTCGTCTTCCTCCGCGTGTGTAGAGGAGGTTGCTACTACAATATATTTAACAAATTGGAGTCACACAAATTGTTCTTGGAATGATACCTCAAGAAGCTTAGGGTGGGTTCAAGCCAAGTGTTTCTCACTTGCGAGTTGATGGAAGCATTGCATACATGAGGGGTTAGAAGAAGGCAACTTTATGATAAAAGCACAAATATATTTTCATTGGATATGGTCAAAATTCTAAAGGTTTCAAATGATACAATTTGAGAAATGGAAGGATAATCATTAGTAGAGATGTGATATTTGATGAAGCTAGCTCATGAGATTGGAAATTACAACAACACTTACGCCTTTACCCCACTATAGCGGGGTCGGCTATATGGATCCTTTGTCTCCATTGTGCCCTATCTTTTGTCATAATCTCACTAATGCCTATGTACATCATGTTTTTCTTTATAGTTTCATTTGAAGTCTTTATTGGTCTACCTCTCCCCCGTCTAACATGCCTAGTGACTAATGATGTAGGGATAGGCTATGGGTGCACAAAACCTACGACTCTAGGTGATAGTGCAAGGGTGACACACCAATCCAAACTTATATACAATGTAATGATCGATGTTTCGACGAATAAGTTAAAGCAATTCAGATTTTAGCACCACGCAGATATTTAAATAGAATACACATATTTAATTTTGGGCAAATTATAATGGCTTTCTTCGCTTGGAGGGTCAAAGCGAAGCACGCGACAAATGTTTCCTCCTGCAAATTATTAATGTACCAAAGCAAATTTCCACAAACAAGAATCACAGCAAAATATAGCAAATCACTAGATGGAAAATGCCTAATCAAATAATACAGTACTACAAAAGCTCACAAAATAGAGGGCTGAACTTATGCACTGAAGAATTTGAGGTCCGGATGTGTAGATCGGCGATCAGAGATGGAACCAGTGGCGAGGTGACAGTGACGGTGGTTGTCCTCGGCGATAAACGGTTAAAACGAACAATAAAACGGTGGATCCGGTCACGTATAAGTAGATCCGCGCCGGGAGAGGATAGATCCGATGTGTAAGAGCGGATCCGGACAAAAATGGTAATAAGGGTGGAGGCAAACGTCGGAACGAGGGCTGAAATTCTCAGATCTAGCGTGATCTAGAGAATATAGGCTATTTGGTAGTGGATCCACAAAGAGGAGATTTACGGAGTGGACGGCTAGGGCTTGAGGAGGTTTCCGGGTGGTGTTTAGGGGAGGAGGGTGGTCGTCTGGATGGGAGGTTGAAGGGGAGTGGTCGGCTGACCTGTAGCAAGAAGGGGAGGCGGAAGGCACGGGCTGGTGGTGGAGGTGAGGAACCGGCTACATGAAAATCAAAATATACTTTGGAAATGAACAGTGATAATTATTATTGAACAACAACTAAACTGTTTGCAGGAAATTGCCGGTGGGGTTTCAGCGGGCTGTAGGGGTGATTTCGGGTGGTGGATGGAGGATTCAAGGTGGGGAAAAGGAGGCTATGGATAGGTAGTACCTTGGGGAGGAAGAAATGCACCTAGGAGTCGTCACCTAAGGTTCCGCGACATCGGCACCTGGGAGGGATTGCTGGAATCGGGAATGAAGTTCTCCAAATTCTGCAATGACTTAATTTAGTCCTCAAGACTCCTATTTATAAGAAAAGAAAAGCTAGGGCATCCCCCATCAACGACTATGATTAGCCGGTGGGTTCGGCCCTTAAATAAATCATTAATAAACTGAAAAAAAATTAATATAGTGTTTTGACTCGCGGCGACGTCCCAGACACAACCACGGAGTCCGATCGGCGATCCGATCAAATCCTCCTGCGTGAATAAATGAATGTGGGTCCCGCCTTGCGGAGAACCCCTCCAGGTGCATGATTTGATAGATCCCCATCAACTCCCCACGACTGAAAAGCTTTCATCTCCGATGAATGGAGATGGTCGCACTGAGGTCGAAGTCCAGGGGCGAGTCGATCAAGCTCTGCCGGTAGTATCCAAGTGTCGTCCGCGTCGGGGAGGCCCTGCCAGTGTACCAAGTAGCGGCATCGCAGTCCGTCCGTGGTGGGAACAAACTGATGGGATCTGATCTCTGTGATGCACTCATCTCTCGAAAGGTGGATCCCGGTGCGATCGGTGGTTCCTGCGGTGAAAACAAAGAAGACGAGTTCCCAGGTGGGTGGATATCAGTGGGTGGACTGGGGTGGCCATCAGACGATGGTGACGTATGAGGGTGGTAAGGTAACGACAGTGGGGGTGGCGGGGTATCTCCACTGCTCGGGTCCACATACTCGTGAGGCTCGTAGTATGGAGTCAGATCCTCAACATTAAACACCGTGTGAATTCCCATACTAGCCGGGATATCGAGCCTGTAGGCATTTGTCCCAATACGATTAATAACATAGTACAGACTCATTATCCTAGCGCTTAACTTCTTGGAAGGCCCCGAAGGACGCCTCTCTGGGCGGATTTGTACCATTACCCTTTTTCCTTCAATACATATTCGTTCTCGCCTTCGCTTATCTGCATGAGCTTTATAATTTTCATTGCTTGTTATGATTCGTCGGCGAACCGACTCATGCAACTCATGCAAATGTTGTGCAAATGACTCAGTAGACTCACTAGGGCGTGACTCTAAGGACTCGGGATGAGGTCGATGGGCTTCCTAGGGCCGTACCCTGATACTACATGAAATGGACTCAAACCTGTGGACCTATTGATTGAGCTATTGTAGGCGAACTCTGCAATTAGAAGATCTAAGTCCTAACTACCTACATGCTCTCCTTCTAGACATCACAAAAGATTCCCTAAACTTCGATTCACTACCTCGGTCTGCCCATCCGTCTGTGGGTGATATGCCGAGGAGACCCTAAGGATAGTGCCCGTCTTATGCCACAGGGTTTTCCAGAAATAACTCATGAATCTCACATCGCGGTCTGACACGATCGACTTGGGCAGGCAATGCAGTCGAAAAACGTCCCTCATGAATATAGATGCAACGTGGGTCGCATCTGCCGTTTTGTTGCAGGCAATGGAGTGCTCCATCTTCGAAAACCGATCGACCACCACGAAGATGGAGTCGTGTTTCTGTAAGGTGCGAGGAAGCCCGAGAATAAAATCCATGCTAATGTCCTCCCAAGGGCGATGTGGGACAGGTGAAGGCTTGTACAGACCCGTGTTCTGCTTAGTGCCCTTTGCCGTATGGCAGATACGGCAGTGACGAACAACACGAGCTACATCCTTCTTAAGGCCGGGCCAGTAGAGGCGGTCCTCGACAATGACTATGGATTTATCTCACCCGAAGAGGGCCGCGGCTCCGCCCGCGTGCAGCTCCCAAATCAGATAATCACAGTAGGATGTCTGGGGAACGCACAAGTGGGAGCCCCGATATAAATATCCCTCATAGATCTGATATCTCTCAACAGGATCGGGTGCGTCTCGGGATAGGGCGGTGTAAATCTCGCCAAAATCAGGGCAAGTCGCAAGTCGGATAGTTCAACATCAATCTCTCCAGTCCCTCTACGCTCGTAGTCATCGTCTGCAACAGGGATACGCGGCGACTCAACGCATTAGCCAGCTTGTTCTCAACACCAGCTCGGTGCTTGAGAACATAATGAAAGTCCTGCAGATATTCGACCCACTTCGCATGCCGGTGTCCCAACTTGCGTTGCGAGTCGAGGTAGCGTAGGGCTTGGTGGTCAGAATATAACACAAACTCCCGGGGAAGAAGATAATGTCTCCAGTAACGCAGAGACTGGACTATGACATAAAATTCCCGATTATAATTCGAGTATTTCTGCTTAGCTTCATTCAGCTTCGTGACTCAATAAACTGGATGCCCCTCCTGACTCAATACGCCACTGATCCCAACACCTGACGCGTCGCATGCAACCTCAAAGGCGCGGCTAAAATCGGCAATCGTAGGATAGGAGCCGTCGTCAATTTCTTCGAAGGATCTAGTGGCTACGGGGGTCCACTGAAACTCTCCCTTCTTGAGACAGCTCGTGAAGGGGGCATGATCGTATTGAACCCCCGGACAAACCTCCTATAGAAGGTGGCAAGTCCGTGGAAGCTACGAGCCTCGTGAATAGTCACAGGCACAGGCCAATCCCGAATGGATTTAATTTTCTCGGGATCTACGTCTACTCTAGTAGACGATATAATAAATCCCAGAAATTTAACAGACTCGGAGAGGAACGAACACTTTTTCAGGTTCACATAAAGTTTCTCTTGGCGGAGGGTGCCGAAGAGAAGCCTCAGATGATCGAGGCGAGCAACCTGACTCTGGTTATAAACCAGTATGTCGTCAAAGTATACTACCAGAAACTTGCCCATGTCAGGCCGCAACACCCGCGTCATAACTCGCATAAACGTGCTCGGGGCGTTAGATAGCCTAAATGACATGACTAGCCACTCGTATAGACCGCCCTTGGTCTTGAATGTTGTTTTCCACTCGTCTCCATCACAAACTCGTTTCTGATGGTACCCACTACGGAGGTCGATCTTGGAAAAGATCTCGACACCAGACATAGTATCCAGAAGGTCATCGAGTCGTGGAATCGGGAAACGATATTTGACCGTGATTTTATTAATGGCGCGACTATCGATGCACATACGCCAACTACCGTCCTTCTTAGGGGTAAGAAGGGCGGGGACTGCAAACAGACTCATACTCTCGCGAATGAACTGATTCCGGAGAAGCTCATCAACTTGTCGCTTGAGCTCAGCGTGCTCATCTGAGTGCATATGGTAATTTGGCAGGTTCAGGAGGGTAGCCCCCGAGACTAAATCAATAGCATGCTGGATGTCTCGTGGAGGAGGCAGCTCGTCCGACATAATGTATGCAAACTCGCCTAAAAGGGGATGCACCGTGAGTGGGTGGTCAACAAGGGCGTCTTCAGCGACCTGAGTAGCGACGACCACGTAAATAATATCCGACTCAATACTATCTCGCAAAAACTCTCCTCGCCGCAAAATATGCAGTGTCCTCGAGGCGCTCGTACTCATAAATGGCTCTACCACACCCTTTGATCTATCTCGTGGCTGGGTGGACGTCAATGTGATCTTCCGCCCCTTGTCGTAAAAGACACGCGTTCGAGCGGCCAAAACTCGGGACGTCACGATCAAACAGCCAGGGGCGGCCAAGAAGCACATGAGCGACGTCCATGAGAATGACACCGCACCAGACCTTGTCCTGAAATGAGGCAATGGTGATCGGGACAAGGCAACGCAGGGTGACCTGAATCGCCGTCTTTTCTACCCAGACGACACGATATGGGTGGGGGTGAGGCTCTGCCTTCACCTGCATACGGTCAAGCCCCTTCTGGGCCACGATGTTCACGCAACTCCCACTTTTGATAGCCAACTTGCAGGGACCGTCTGCACTAGGAAAATATGTATAAAAGATGGTTGTGCATCGCCAATCCTCATCTACACGAGGGGTGTGTAGGAGGCGTCTAATCACTCCCACTTCTAAAGATCTCTCGGACGTCACTCTCCCAGCCTTCCTCGACAGTGGTCTTGACTTCTTCCGCACCCTCCTCTTCTTCCTCCAAATCCCGCTCCTTACCCTCAACTAGCAGGTTCCACGTGGGGCACTGCGCCGCCACGTGTCCCCTGCCAGAACATCGATAACACAATACCCCCAGATCGCTGGCCATCGGATGGCTATGGCTTTGCCCTTCGCATCCGCGAGGATACGTGAGGGTGCAGCCATGGTGGTCTAGGGCGGAGCGGGTTTCCTAAAAGTCGAGGGCTCAGTCCGAGAAGTGAACTGCCTCATGCTAGAAGATCAGAGGTACTGCTCGTACTCGAGAGCGAGCTGAAATATCCGATTGACCGTCTCTAAACGATGTGGAATCAACTCTCTCCGAATCTCAGAACGAAGGCCTGCCTTGAAATGGGAGGCAATGGTGATAGGCTCCTCTGAGACGTCACTCCTAATGACTAGCTCATCGAAGCGAGCCATATACTCAGCGACAACAAGTGACCCCTGCCGTAAGTTCTGTAACTGCTCAAATAACTGGTCTCGGTAGGAAACAAGGATGTACTTCTCGCTCAACCTTTGTTTCATCTCGTCCCACCTGGTGATGAGGTAATAACCATCTCGCTCTAAGGCTCTCTCTACGCTAATTCAAAATACTTTAGCCTGCTCGACCAAGCTTCATTTTTGCGAAGCGAACGCAACGCTTGTCACTCATCTCATACCACTCAAAATAGTGGTCAATGTCCAAGAGCCAATCGCTGAAGGCTTTCGGATCTAGGCGACCATCGTACGAAGGGGCGTCGAGTCGAATACGACGAGTGATGTCATGGTGGTGGCCTCCCCTCCGTGGGTCGGGATAATCCTCGGCGTACTCGTCATGAGCATAGTCGTATCGAGCAGGTGGGGGACCACACTCTCTTTGACCATGGGGATAATATTCATCGTGATGATGATCACAACGACCGTGTGGGGGCACACGATCTCTGGGGTCAGGCTGAGGCTGACGTGGGATACGGTACTCATCACGCTGATGGGGAAGCCTATCCCGCGCCAGAGCTTGCCTATGCTCCATGACAAAGTCAGGATTTCGCCTTACCGGTGGAATCGGGCTCGATGAGGAATATCACGACGGTGGCGGTCTACTGGAGGTTGACCATTTCTCGGGCGCTGGTCATGACGTGGAGGAGCATCAGGAGTCGTCCTCAAGTGACTTGTCACGCTGTGTTGGAGTGTCCCTGACATTCTCTAAATGGTTTAAACGAAGATTCACCTCGGCAAGATCATGACGCACATCGTTTGAACTGGGCACCTAAAGCGTCAACGGTCTACGATAAGGCGCTGAAACTCAGCAAAAGCGGCGCCCGAGTTTGAGCTCGCCGTTCGGTCGTCGGTGACTTGCGGCTCTACCATGTTTCCTCTAAATATCCTACCACTACGGAGCATGCAAATGGCCTAACCTTGACCTCTGATACCAAAATGATGTAGGGGTAAGCTACGAGTGCACAAAACTTACGACTCTAAGTGATAGTGCAAGGGTGACACCAATTCAAACCTACATGCAATGTAATGATAGATGTTTCGACGAATAAGTTAAAACAATTCAGATTTCAGCACCATGTAGATATTTAAATAAAAAACAAATATTTAATTTTGGGCAAATTATAATGGCTTCCTCCGCTCGGAGGGCTGAAGCGAAGCGCGCGACGAATGTTTCCTCTTGCAAATTATTAGTGTACCAAAACAAATTTCCACAAAAAAGAATCGCAAAAAAATATAACAAATCACTAGATGGAAAATGCCAAATCAAATAATACAGTACTACAAAAGCTCACAAAGTAGAGGACTGAACCGAGACACTGAAGAATTTGAGGTCCGGATGTGTAGATCGGCAATCGGAGATGGAACCGGTGGCGAGACGACGGTGGCGGTGGCTGTCCTCGGCGATAAACGATGAAAATGGACAATAAAACGGTGGATCCAACCACGTATAAGTCGATCCGGGTCGGGGGAGGGTAGATCCGATGTGTAAGAGCGGATCCAGACAAAAATGGTAATAAGGGTGGAGACAAATGTCAGAATGAGGGCTGAAATTCCCAGATCTAACGTGATGTAGAGAATAGATGCTATCTGGTAGTGGATTCACGGAGGGGAGATTTACGGAGTGGCCGGCTAGGGCTTTGGGAGGTTTTCGAGTGATGTGTATGGGAGGAGGGTGGTCGGCTGGATGGGAGGTTGAAGGGGAGTGGTTGGCTGACCTGTTGCAAGGAGGGGAGGCAGAAGGCACATGCTGGTGGTGGAGGTGAGGAACCGGCTACAGGAAAATCAAAATATACTTTGGAAATGAACAGTGATAATTATTATTGAACAACAACTAAATTGTTTGCAGGAAATTGCCGATGGGGTTTCAGCGGGCTGTAGGGGTGATTCCGGGTAGTGGATGGAGGATTCGAGGTGGGGAAAAGGAGGCTATGGATAGGTAGTACCTTGGGGAGGAAGAGCACCTAAGAAATCGTCACCAATGGTTCCACAACGTCGGCACTGGGGAGGGATTGCTGGAATCCGGGAATGAAGTTCTCCAAATTCTGCAATGACTTAATTCAGCCCTCAAGACTCCTATTTATAAGAAAAGAAAAACTAGGGCATCCCCCATCAACGACTATGATTGCCTGGTGGGTTCGGCCCTTAAATACATCAATAATAAACTGAAAAAATAAACTAATGTAGTGTTTTGACTCGCGGCGACGTCCCTGACGCAACTGCGGAGTCCGATCGACGATCCGATCAAGTCCTCCTGCTCGAATAAATGAACGTGGGTCCTGCCTTGCAGCGAACCCTTTCAAGTGCATGATTTGATGGATCCCCATCAACTAGACTCTCACAACGCTTTACATGTGCCTCTAATGGTCTCCTTTGTACGTGTCCAAACCATCTTAGATTAGCTTCTCGCATCTTCTCTGAAATTGGTGCTACTCCTGTCTTATCCCTTATACTTTCATTCCTAATTTTATGCAATCTCGTGTGTCCAAACATCCACCTAAGCATTCTCATCTTCGTAACTCATATTTTTTGCTCATGTACACAATTCACTGCCCAACACTTAGAACCATACGTCGCGGGTCTAATTGCAGTACGGTAAAACTTGCCCGTAAGTTTTAGTGGTACTTTATGATCACATAAGATCCTTGACGCTCCTCTCCACTTCAACCAACCCGCTTGGATTCTATGCGTCACATCTTTATCAATACCTCCATCGTTTTGAACTATCAATCCAAGATATATAAAACACTCACTACGGGAAATATCTTGATCACCAAACTTAATACCGAAGTCATCTGTACTTCTTGTATTGCTAAATTTAAGCTCTATATACTCCGTCTTTGCCCTGCTTAAGCTAAAACCCTTTTTTTCTAAAGTATCTCACCAAGATTCAAGTTTTGTGTTTACACCCTCGCGCGTCTCATCAACCAAAACGATATCATCCGCAAACAATAAACACCAAGGTATAGCTTGTTAGATATGTCTGGTGAGCTCATCTAAGATAAGGGTAAAGAGATAAGAGCTTAAAGCTGAACCTTGATGTAGTCCAACAGTAATAGGGAATTCCTGTGTTAATCCTCCAGATGTTCTCACCCTTGTTACTGAATTTGTATATTTACACCCTCGCGCGTCTCATCAACCAAAACGATATCATCCGCAAACAATAAACACCAAGGTATAACTTGTTAGATATGTCTGGTGAGCTCATCTAAGATAAGGGTAAAGAGATAAGGACTTAAAACTGAACCTTGTTGTAATCCAACAGTAATAGGGAATTTCTGTGTTAATCCTCCAGATGTCCTCACCCTTGTTACTGAATTTGTATACATATCTTTGATTATGTCAATATATGATACATTTACACCTTTTTTTCTAAGACTTTCTATAAGATCTCTCTTGGAACTCTATCATAAGCCTTCTCAAGATCAATAAATAGTGTATGCAAATCTTGTTTTCTTTCTCGATAGTTGTCAATGAGTCTCCTCAAGAGATGCATAACTTCCATGGTCGACCTCCTTGACATGAATCCAAATTGATTCTCCGAGATGTTAGTCTCTCTTCTTAATCTTCTTTCTATTACTCGTTCTCATAGTTTCATGGTATGACTCATCAATTTAATTCTCTATAATTAACATAATTTTGTATATCTTCTTTATTCTTATACAAAGGTACCAAGATACTTTCTCTCCATTTGTATGACATTCTCTTTGATTTCAGTATTTTTTTGAGAAAATATGTAAGCCACAACATTCTTTCATTTACTAGACATTTCCATACTTCGATGGGTATATCGTCCGGCCCCACCGTCTTTCCATTTTTCATCTTATTTAGGGCATCTTTTACCTCTGATACTTGAATTTTACGATAAAACGTTATGTTCTTATACTCCTCTGATTTACTTAACTCTTCCAAGTTCAATTCATTTTCCTTTGTTTTATTATATAGTTGATAAAAATATCTTTTCTATCGCTCTTTAATATTCACATCATCCGTCAAAACTGTATCTGTCTCATCCTTTATGCATTTTACTTGATTTAAATCTCTTGTCTTTTTTCTCTACCTCGAGCACTTTTATATATGTCACGTTCTGCATCTTTGGTTTCTAGTCGCATATAAAATTCTTTATAAGCTTGACTTCTTGCTTTACTTACTGCATGCTGAGCTTCTTTTTTTGGCGACTTTATTCCTGGTTAAGTTTTCATGATGAGATTGAAAATTGCCAAGGAAAAAATATAATTTCAACTCTTTGGTGAATAAGAAGACATGGTGCAATTTGTTAATCCTCCAACGTTGCTTTCACAAAACACACTAGAAGAAAGAAGCTCAAGTTGAAGGCCATGAAGAAGTAGAGCTGTAAGAGATTTATGTTGTATTGGATGATGTAACTCAATGTCTGTGTGATATGACTCAATTTTGTTTATTTGCGGAATATGAGCATGTTGAAGATGTGGGCTGTGATAAGATATCAATGAAGAGCAAGTCATATGATCAAGCACCAATATCTCCTTGATTAGTGAATCAAGTTTAATAGAGGATGTTGAGAATTTAACTTCAATTAGTTGCATGAAACATGGAGAGATGCAAACTGATGGAGGCTGAAGCGACAGATTAATCCTCAAAGAGAAAAAAGATCAGTTTCTTATCACTTAATGTTTCAGTTCGTTTTATAATGATGTATTTTTTTTTTTAAATTTTGAACAATTTCCAAGTTATTCACAGGCAGTTTCTTTGTAGTTTTACTTGGGTTTTCATATGGAGTTCTATATATGTATGGGTTATATTAAGCATAAATTAAGTAAAAAAAATAAATATATCCATTTTAACAACCCTAACATCAACAAAAAACAAAGTACATCTCCTTAAGTTCTATTTTTTGAGTTTGTCTCTGCTCACCATTTGATCTCTCTTTCACATTGGTAGATTAATGGGACATAGCAACACTACACCACATCTCGTTCATCTTTGGACATAATTCATGCTGCTCTTGCTAGGAAAAATTAATAACAAGGATTATTGCTTGAAAGGAATGAAAACATATCACTGAGAATTAACATGATTGGCATTTACTAGTTCAGATTGTGTAGTTCAACCTTAACAACAATAAAAACATAGAATTTCTCCTTTAGAGGCATTGTTTGACTTCGTCTATACTTGCCTTTGATTTTACTTTCACAGTGGAGAATTAATAGGGCATGGACAAGACCACACCACATCTCATTTATCTTTGTACATAATTTCAAACCACTCTTGGTAGGCCAAGATCAATAGCTACTTGTCATACATTACCTCAATGAACACACTCACACACAAAAATGTGAGTAATCACTAACCAATACAAGAAACACTAAGTGGTGACCCATATTAAGTATGTGCTATGAGTCATGGGGTTATGTGATGTAAGGTTATCACATGCATCAATGCATCAATTCTTTAGATCATAGGAATACTGTTATCAGAGAGAAATTTTGAGAGTTAGGGATTAGAGGAGAAAACACTCAAGAATGAAACAGAACTAAATTATACAATGAGCTATAGATTCGAGAGACAAGGCCCTATCAAATTCTTGTTATTTCCCCTAAAGAGTCCCTCTCCAAAAATGAAATAGCACACAAGATTTCCAAAATTTTTTAAACATACGAATAGCATCCGCAAAAATGTCTTGTCCTCAAGACGAAAAAAAGAAGACGATATTATTGAGTGATTAATAGTTGGCCTGATCCTAAGTGGGCCCGAATGTCGTTCATGTCGCTAAGAAAGTCTGATTGAGTAAGTTTTGGGGATGATCCCTCTGGAGGAGCGCCCACCTATTAGAGTTTGCCTTTACCCTAAGGCCAGGGTAGGTAAAAGTAGTTTTATTGTGAATGACCATACAATGATTGTGAGGTAGGTCCATTTTTCCGTATTTTAATGATGTTGGTGGCATCAATAATGTAAAGAACAAGTAGTGAATGATGTCCTTGTGAAATGCTGGCAACAATCAAATTGTGAAGGTTCCATGAGGCAACACCGATATGAAGGTTTTGTCGGAGAATTGGATAAGATACTTGACAAGGGATTACTATGATATGTGGGGTCTTATTCAAACAATGAACGCGCCATGAGGTTCCATACGGTAACGACTTTGATCCAACACTCCAAATAGTGAGTCCCTGCTATGCTTAATTAGGGTTATTGTGATATGTGGAGTATTATTCGAATAAAGAAGGTGCCATGAGGTGTGTTTGATAAGATACTCGACAAAGGATTACTATGATATGTGGAGTCTTTTATTTAAATAGTGAAGGTGCCATTAGGTGCGTCAGGTAAGATACCTGACATGGGATTACTGTGATATACCACATTTATACTGTCTCAGATAGTGATGGTGCCATGAGGCAATGCTGATATGAAGGTTTTGTTGGAGTGTTGGATAAAGTATTTTTCAAGGGATTACTATGATATGCAAGGTTTTATTCGAGTCACTTTATAAATGTGGTAATGATTCTTAAAAGTTTGGAATGGTGTGCATTATTATTAAAAAATAAATGTGTCTAATTTTGGGTGTGAGGGCCTGAGTGGTTGTTTGATGTGGTTTATGCGGATGGTAAGAAAATAAGGGATGAATTAAGCTGGGTACGGTAGACGTTTTCTTAGGTGAATTGCCTTTATATGAAAATAGGTGGGAGTACAGGCGACGCCTGTGTTCTTAAAGGCGTGCCTCAGGCTCATGGCTCACTAAACTCATAGCTTTGCGCCTTTGTGCGACTTTTTTCCCCCTTTGGAGCATAGAAGAGACACATGGGTAAGATTTTTGTTGTAAGTTTTATTTTTCCAAAATAAAGACAAATAAATGTATGAATTTAGTAAATTTTGCATGTAGTGTTTATGAAACATAATCGAGTGTTTAGACTTAGATATGGTGCAAGTGACTACATTGATTCTATTCTTTAAGTGATATAAGTGGGAGTAATGAAGGATTAATGAATAGAATGAATGAATAATCTGATCAAATAGATGAACTGATGTTTGGCCCTGATTATTTGAAATGGATGTGGTTGCTCTTTGCCCTCGTCAGGCGTGCTCATGCGCCTTGTGCCTTGCATCTTTGCTCCTTGATGTACATTAAGCCTTTAATAACTATGGACTCTGATAAAAATGGCTGTGTTGAAAATGAGTATCGAAGGTTTGGATTCAGTTAACCAGATGTTGTGGGGTGTGAGTTGGAGAAAGGTGTCGGGTGACTGTGGGAACCAACTGATTGAAAAATAAAAAAAATTCGCGTATTAGGTAGAATTCATGAGAAGATGTTTTGACGTGTGGGGGCATCATGGTATGCGACGTTAAGTGTGTCACTGATATTGTGATTTACCGGCACTGGGAGACAATGCTAAATTAACATGCAATAGGAAAACAATAGAGGCGACATTATTGTAGGTCGCCAGACAGGGCTATCGGCATTGTTCCTAGTAGACGAGGTGACTTTGAATTGGGAGGTTTGAGTGGTCCTTCGTCATTGACTATAGGTCATAGGAGGGTGTGTGGTAGGCTATATGTAAGCTGTATCCTAGTGGGGAATTTATGTTCATTGAGGGGTTGCGCGGTCGTGGGGGTTGGGATTAATGGACGCACATAGCTCTTTTGAGATGTATATTTTGCTATGGGAGAAGCTTGCGTCACTTGTGATATTGTTGCCAGTGGGCCCTCTTGAGATTTAGCCGTTGGGAGCCCCGAGGAGGGCTACAAAGGGTTAGGTATGGGTCAAGTGAACCGAAAGTTTGAGGCCAAGTGCTTCTTGATCATAGATATATTGTTCAGATCATTGTCTGTGATGAGAATATCATTAACATACACAAAAAGTATCACTGTG
Source organism: Platanthera zijinensis (assembly GCA_039513925.1). NCBI lineage: Eukaryota > Viridiplantae > Streptophyta > Magnoliopsida > Asparagales > Orchidaceae > Platanthera > Platanthera zijinensis. Next base: position 244,027,972 of record CM077079.1, on the reverse strand, counting down.
CTTGCTGAGCGGCGACGATTAAACAAGAAGTTTGCCGAATTCCTGGTGAACCAAAATTCCAAATGACCTGATGGTCAAACAAGCCCGAGGGGACTGCTTGTGGTCTTAGATAGATTTATTGAAGTGACAAATAAGAGACTTCCCCGTGGTTTCATAATCAGGAGGTTGCTGCATGTAGATAGTCTGCTAGAATGCCATTAAGAATGCATTCTTGATATTAAGTTGATGCAACTTCTAATGATGATGAACGACCAAAGAAATCAATACATATACCATATTCAACTTAGTAATTGGAGAGAATGTTTCATCATTGTCATGAACATATTGTTGAGTGAAACTGCAAGCCATAAAGACATGCGTTGGAGTGCTTAAATGCCCATCAGGACAATGCTTTACAGTAAAGACCAATTTACATCCCACATAGGATTGACCAGGAGGAAAGGGGAGACAGGGTCCTAGGACCAATTTTCCCAGAGGGTAGCCATTTCCTCATCCACCGCGGCCCCCACCTTAGATGCTGAAGAGCTTCTTGCACAGAAGAGGTAGTGGAAATAGAAGATAAGGAAGCCTCAAATTTGTGAAGTTTTGGAGATAAGAAGTGAAAGGAGACGTCATGAGTGGGAGGGTGAATGATAGACGAAACTGCGTCTTGTGTGCTAGCCGTATTCGCTGGCCGTAAAGCGCCATCAGTAAGGGCAACTGTCCCAGGGTATTTGAACGAAAACAATGACCAGTGTAGAAATTTACAAGTGGAGAAGGTGGAGTAGGAGATGGTGTCAATATCAAAATAGTGGTGAGTGATGTGGATGTTGGGATGCGAGATAACAACTGGTACAATATCAAAAGTAGAAGGGTTGATCCTCGAGGAAGGTAACATCAACTGAAATAATAATTTTCTAATCGATAGGATAGTAACACATATAACCCTTATGTGTGCGAGAGTACACAACATATAATTGGTAGTGCGTGGTGCCAGCTTGCCCATAACAGGGCCAAGATGACGGGCAAAACAAACATTTCTGAAGATACGAGGAATCTAAGAGAAGAGAGGTTTTGAAGGAAAGTGGATACAGAATGGTTTAACAAAGTTTAGGATGGACGAAGACATGCGATTAATTAAATACCATGCGGTGCAGATTGCAGTTGGCCAATAGATCTTGGGGACCTGCATTTAAAACATAAGGGAACGGACAACCTCAAGGAGGTGGTTGTCCTTCCGTCTGACCATACCATGTTATTGTGATTTATATACACATGATGCCTGGTGGGTAATACCTTGCGTATTGCAAGTTTCTTGGAATTCATTACTCGTATATTCGTGCACATTATCAGTTCAAAGGATTTTAATTGTGCTTGAGAATTGAGTATGAGTCTCAGCGATGGAGTGAAAATCACATTAATTCATAGCAATCACGCAGTAAAGATAACCATGTCCTGCGATAATGATTATCAATAAATATAAGAGAGTAATGATATCCAGATAAACTAACAGTTTCATAAGGGCCCCAAATGTTCGAATGAACTAAATCAAAGAGAACAATGTTGTTTTCCGTGGATATATGATTCACATGTAAATTCAGAAAAGGAAAAACTAGGCATAACTTTAAGCAAGATGGGCAAAAGGAGCATGGCCAAATACCAATCGACATAAGTGATATCGAAGAGAACCATCGTAGGAAGGTCCAGAGTGTAGAGCTCATTAGACAGCTGTCATATTCCATTGATACTCCACATTTGTCGTTCCTGCACTACAAAAGAGAAGAGGAAAAGGTGATGGAGACGACTAACAAAGAGGAGATTAAATTGTCTGCCAGAAAAATGAATTATATAGAGAAGAGAGATAGATGAAGTGAGAGACACATATCCAGACCCACAAACTGGGGTGTTTTCGGCATTGACAATAGTGATAAACTTTGGACAAGCAATGCCCTTTTACCACGAAGGCTTCTACGAAGTAATGTGATTTGTGGCATCAAAGTCCACTATTTAGGAGGGAATATGGGAAAAACATGATATACCTTTGTTGACATAGAGACGTCGAAGCTTGAAGTACAAGTAACCGACTCTCACAGATGTTTGAGTTCCTCCCGCAAGATGTGAATGTCAGAGCGGGATATAGTTGGAACATCCACCGCTGGAGAAGCATGGTGCGGAGGGTTGGAAGGCTGCTGTGGGAACCCATGTTTCTTGTAAAAGTGGGCCTCAACGTGATTTGTTCGACCATAATAGGTACGCAACTGTGTTTTGTACTTTGGAATGATTTTGTCCATCGCTCCCACCACCCCGAGACCCATGGCGCCTCCATGATTCCTAGTATTGGGAGGGCAAGCTTCAGTAGAATGTTAGAGTAAGGCAGAAAAGATAATCAACGAAACATTGATGGGCGGAGTCACCTTCAAAATTATGAAGCACACATTTGAGAGAGGGAATATTGGGAGAGGATAAGATGTTGGCACATGCACTATATAATTGAGGTGCTAGATGTGCCATCATCAACACTATATCGATAGTCTCCTTTTGCGCCCATTGGGTTGCGAAATCCAATGTCGGAGGCTGGTGCTAAATCCAAGCCTCAACGAGAATCTTGTATTATACCACGAATGATGTTAGGTCATCGTTCAAACCTGGGTCGACGCTCTGGAGGTCTCTATAGAGATTGAACATATGTTAAGGCCGTCCTACTCGAAGTAAAGGGACTTCAGTTCATCTCACATGACCCTCACGGTCCTGTAGTGCATAACCATGTGATATTATTCTTTTTCCATAGAATTCAAGATCTAGGACTGAACTCAAACATCATCCCAGATCCATTACTCGGTAGGATCAACAGATGGGTCACGAGTTAGATGTTGAAGAAGACCCTTAGTCTAGAGTACACGACGCACTGAGTGAACCCATTCAACAAAGATTATCTTTACAGTGAGGGAGAGTGGTAATTTTGAGTTCGTCACAGGCTTCATAGATGAAGATCAGAGCGAGGGTGTCTTGAATGGTGGACAAGGGGGGCACAACACTCTTCCCCATTTTAAAGAAAGGGAGAGTCCAAACAATGAGCAGGGAGAACCAAAGGAAAGGTCCAGCAAACACAGAGCTCAAGCAACAAGTGCGAGCTCAATTCAAAAAGGTTGCGAGTTTTGGAAAGCAAGAATCAGCGATTCCTCGAAGTAGAGAACTCAAGAGGGAGGGAAATGCGAGCTCTAAGATATAAGTGGTCAACTTTCACAAGATCAGCGAGACCTAAAGTCTGTGAGCTCTAGAGAGAAGGGATCATGAGCTGTGCGATTGGATTTGCAATAAAGGAGTTTATTAAAGCTGCAATGTTCTGTTTGATATATTTGCACTTATCTATCTTGATTCATTTGTTAGACTTATGTGAGTTTTGACTTCATATCATTTTGTTGAGACGTTCCTTCTGCACTTGCCTTGTGTTTGAAGTGGAATCATGTTTTTAAAATAATTAACTGATCTCGATTTATTGTTGTTGCAGGAATCTTCTGCAATGTTACGTTTGTTTCATTTATTGTGTTAAATTTCCTTATAAATAGGTTTCCTTTTCATTCTAGTGGTAATACTTTTGCAAAGGATTTAAGTGTTTGATCAGCATAACATGACATATGAAATGTTATTTCAATTTTATACATATCATAAGGCCCATGTTATGATCTTTAGCCATCACAATTAATTCCTGCTGTCTTACCACCTGATGGAGGGACTTTTATTACAACAAACAACAACACTCAAGCCTTTATTCCACTATAGTGGGGTCGGCTGTATGGATCCTTTGTCGCCATTGTGCCCTATCTTTAGTCATAATCTCACTAATGCCTAAGTACTCACGGAGTGATTTCTATTAACTATTAATAATTCTTTGAGAAAATGTTTGTACTGTTTATACCTTTCTTATATTGAAGATCTACTAAATTTTTTTTTGTTGCCATGTTCCTGGTTCTTAAATTTTAATTTGTGAGAATGCTGTATCTCTTGGTGATTTGAATATGAAACTCCACTAGGTACTCTGTGTACGCAAACCTGAGGAGCCGATTGATCTGTTTATGGTAGAGATAATGCACATGCGCCACAAATTTGATGTTGATACTCGCTTGGTATGTTTTTAATGTGCTATATTTTGATACTTAGTTTAGTTTGCCTTTCACTTTTATCAATTATTGTTTTATGATTGTTCATAATGCTATGTTGAATATACGTGAAAGGCAGAAATTGGATTAGTTCTCAAAAAAAATATCAGCAGCTATGGCCTTATCCCAACTATGGATTGCATTATACTGATTTCTTCTAATCTCGGTAGAAAGGGGCATCAATCATATAACATTTATTCTTTTGTTTTTTTGTTATGCCATAGGTTCAGAATACTTCACACCTCTGCGACACAAGACATGATAAGATACTTGACCATAGCTTATTTCATAATTATGTCCATGTAAATCAATTATGTACCCCAAAATTTAATGATATATATTTGAACATAAGAACACAGTTCTTTCACAATATATGATAATGAAAGAAATCTTTTATCAAGTAATAAAAATAAATTGTCTCACAACAATAAAATGAACTTTCAAGATCTCATTCTGACGGCTGCACAAGCTTGCTTAAAATAAAAATTACAAAAAGCACATAAAATAACTAAAATTCATGAGTCGGTGATCCACACAAGATGAACGGTTTTGATTGTCTTGTAGACTCTTGTATGATGTGATGAAACCACTCATCCTTGTTGAATAAAGTTGATCATAAACTCATCTGAGGGTAGGGTTCGCTCTAGTTTCACCCGGTGTTGTTGTGATCTCATGAGCTTGGATCCCTATAATATCATCACGTGGATCTGAAGTTATCGTAGCTGCGAATGTTATCGATGATACTATTGGAGATAGTGCTGATGGTAGTACAGAGGGTCATGCTATTACCTACGAACCATAATACTTGCAATGACCTTACGCATCATATCCAAAATGATTCAAAGTTAGAGAACTCTCTGAATCCCTTCTCTAAACTCAGAGACTTTTTTTTAATTGACTATTCACAAGTACTAATGGTACACCCGAGTATACTCGAAAACACCTAAAGCTATGTATATTGTTATGATGACATTGAGAAAGATATATGAAAATGAAATATTGAACTATAAGTGGCGAGGTTCAATTGATTGCATACTTTTATTTTTAACTCCTATATTGAATATGATTGTTGATACCAAAAATATCCCAAGTCCACACTACTCAAGCTGAAGGATGAGGGGTAGCTGTTGAGTAGTCGGTTACTTCGAGCCACAAATGAATGAGCAAAAAAGGGGGGAAGAAGAGATTGCCGTGAGCAAAATAGAGACTCGCGGTTAGGAAAGAAGCTCGCGATAAAAAAAAGAACGGTCGCCTAGTCCGACTACTGAGTTCGCTCGAATACATAAACTGCGACCGCAGTTTCTGGCCTCCTTGCCCCTGCCCCCTTTGGTCTGAATATGGGCCCTATTTATAGGAATCAGAGGGTTGTTTGGATTGGCAGGCTTAGGAATCTCGGACGGCCCAAAAAGAGAGATCACTGCGGTCACCACGAGCACAAAAGGGCTGAACGCGACCTCTCCAAGAGGGGCGGTCACCGTGATCACAGAAGGGTTGACCGCGACCTCTCCAAGAGGTGTGGTCAACGCGGTTATTAAAAAGGGTTGACCGCGAACTCTCCAAGAGGTGCGGTCATCGTGGTAATCACGACAATAAAAGGGTTGACCGTGGCCTCTGCAAGTGGGGTGGTCACTGCAGTCGCAAAAGGGGCTGACCGTGATGGTTATTACGGTCTGGGATAAGGACTAACCGTCTGGCACTTGAACCGGTCCCCTTGGAGTTGATTGCGAACTTCAGAGTAAACAATATCCCCCTTTTTTCAAGTTTTGAAAAACAGAACTTATCCACGAATATCACGATCCGCCTTCTCTGAAGTGACAAAATAAGTGTATAAAAGAGAATGCAAGTACCTGAGGAAACTTGCTATTGCCTGAAGAGGGCTTGCGACATCTTACTTATTTTTGCAAAGGAGAAGAATCAAAGCAAATATGAAAGAAACATATCACACGAGTACATGAAGAGAGCTCGCGAACACCTGCCTTTCTTTGCAAGAGATAAAAAACAAGTATATGAAATATAAAGCATGAGTACCCGAAGAGAACTCACGAATACTTATTTATCTCTATAAAAGATATAAAAACATGTATATAAAATATAAACTGCGAGTATCTGAAGAGAACTCATGAACACCTGTCTATCTCTATAAAAGATATCAAAACAAGTATATAAAAATATAAACCGCCAGTACATGAAAAGAACTCGCAAACACTGTTTATCTCTGCAAAAGTTATCAAAATAAGTATATGAAAATATAAACTGCGAGTACCTGAAGAGAACTGACAAACACCTATTTATCTCCGCGAAAGAAATCAAAACAGGTATATGAAAATATAAACTACGAGTACCTGAAGAGAACGTGCAAACACCTATTTATCTCTGCAAATGATAACAAAAACAAGTATAAAAATATATATAAAGAGATATGTCAGGTACTCGATGCAACTTGCTGATACTCGCTTACTTCATATACTAGAAGGTGCAAGAGATAAACATTCATAAAAGAAAGATTAGAATACCTCAAGAAGACTTGTTGATATCTACTTTTTCCACACACCTGAAAACCATAGAAATAACTGTAGGATCTTGTGGCGTCCTTAGAGGGGGGGGGGGGGTGAATAAGGGCTCTTTAAAATTTTAACAAGCTTTTTGTAAAATACAAAATTTGAAGTAAAGTTTGAGACACACCAATGAAATGAAAAACAAGATTATATTTCTCCAAAATATGTATGTAAAATGATTCCAATAAAGCTTGAAATCAAGGCTTACAACGATAATAGTTCTTAGCTTTTTCACCGATCCTTCTCCCAAGGACCGGTAGGCTATAGTCAATATCTCCCTAGATATGGCTACTAGCCTCCCCCTAAATCAAACCTATGATCTAGACGCTGCTCACAAGGCGGCGATTTACTCCTAAGCCTCACAAGGACCTAGACACCACACACAAGGCAGTGATTTGCCCCTAAGCCACACACGGACTTAGACACCACACACAAGGTAGTGATTTTCCCTTCCCAATTACAAAAATAAAAAGTGAAAATGAAAGTACAATAGTAAAACTTTAAACAAAAAACTCCCTCAAAATCACGAGCTCTGAAGATGATGATGGACCGATGAGAAGATCTCCAATCTTGAACGCACGGTTGTATCTCCTTCGCTCTTGAGATTTTCAACGGACCAAGGGAGTTCTTCTGGAAACGGAGATGAAGGCTCTGGAAATTCTCTGGGAAAACTAAGCTCTGTACCCTCAATCAATTCCCTGAAATTTGGCCGTATATATATCTTTATGCTATCGCCGGCGTTAGCGTTAACGCCCCGCGATAGTGATAACTCTCCGTTGCTTGACACGTGGCACACGTCGCGCGGACTTTCAGATCTGAGTGGAGAACGTGACGATCGTGGGATATCGCTCGGCGATATCGGTATCGCCTCGCGATATCGTTCAACCGTGACATCGTGTGCGGCATCATGTGGTTCAAGGCTGACGTCAGCAGTAACTGTCCATGTTATCGCCCGCGGTAGCGTTATCGCCAGCGATAGTGTGACTTTCCATTTCTTCAATGCTATGCTCAGCCATTCCTTAGTACTTAAAAAACCTGTTATCACTGCACATTTAAAACACATACCAAGATCAAATACATCCGGGATTTGTTATTCTCAAACTAAGAAGTGCGGAACGCATGCTCCAACAATCTCCCCCTTTTGATAATAACAAATCCCCTGAGAAAGAAATTGTATGAGACCAGTAGAATGTGAAACAATTCAGATAATCATTATGAATCAAAGTGCACAAATAGTTATAATAAACTCCCCCTATAATACACACGAGTTTCTCCCCCTATAATCTCCCCCTATTTAAAAGATCTCCTAAATGTTTTACTCAATTTATTTCGTACTTAATCTCCCCTCTTTGGTATTAGCAAAAGTCGGTGGAGACAAACAAAAAAAATAGCGAGGTGCAAAATGCGGAAGCTTAAAGAAATGAGAATAGAATTTGGTTATATGAGGAGTATGAGAACAACGTTAACAGCCATGGAATAGTATTACCATAAAATTTGGAATTTTATCAGAAAAATTGTTTGTTGTGTAGAAAATTAATTTAAGAGTTGAATTTAAACATTGAAAATTTGTCAGGCCAAGATAGCAAAAGCATTAGAAACGATGAAATAAAAGAGAGAGACTATGTCCGGTCCAATTCTCATGAGAAGAAATTTTATAAATGATAATGATGTGTACATGTGAAGAGTGATTTAGTATACATATTCCTTAATAAATAATGTTACATGAAGGTTTGCAATATACTAATACAGGAAGCTAATATCTTTACATAAATAACTTTATATCATAAAGATTTAAAAAATTGGCCAAGTTTGTTTGCACAAGACACTTTACAACCCTTTTCAAGGTGCTCAACCTCACAATGCTCATTAAGACTTATCAGGAGGGTGAGTAGAGCTTGATTGGAGTATCCTAGTCAGTTTTATTTTTTTTTCATTCATTTTTGTTTGTTTAGAAACTTTGACTTAGGACTCCGAATTCACTTGTATTGCAAACATAAAAAATGTTTTTCTCAGAATGGCCATCAGTTTTGAAAATCAATATGAATGAAGCATAAATTAAAGTTGTAGCGTTGTATTCGAATCGTTGAAACAAACCAAGAACATGTAATAAGAAACTTAAGTATGTGTACCTATCACCCCGTGTCAGTGGAAGCACATTATCAAACATAAAATGTTACTCATACTTAGAGGCATGCGGAAACAAGTCTATGCAAGTTCGAGTCATCAAAGGTATAGAAAGATATCGAGTGCAAGACAAATTAAAAAAATGTTTAAAGTACTGATAAATTAAATATAACACATGTATTAGTTTTTGTACCCTGATAATCATCCAAAAATTTTCAGTAACACTAGAAGAAAGGGTGTTACAAAGGTGTCAGAATATTAGGGAAATGGGGCTTAAAAATGCACTATCGCCAGCGGTAGCGATAACGCGCGGCGATAGCGTTTTTTGTTATAAAAGTCGTAAAATCGGATAGGACCGACACCTTTATTCATTTGACCGAGCCTGGACCCTTTTTGCTTCGTCTTCCTCAGCGGAAACCCTCAAAAACTTCAAAAAGGAAGGGGAGATCTCTCTTTAAGGTTGTGTTTTTCAAAACAAAAACTATAGATCTGGATTATAGATGATGAAAGTTGATAGATCTAGCAAAAATTTTTAGTTTTGGTCATATATTTTATTTGGAAAGAATTTTGAAGAAAAGATTTCATTTTGATGCAAACTCCTTACAAAAGATGAGGTATATGTGGTTTTTTATTGAAAATTAATTCATACGGAGTTAATTTTAAAATAGGGCGAAGCATTATTCTATTAATTACATAACATGCAGTACTCACCGCTTCAGCCCAAAAAGATTTTGGTAGTGTAAATTCAGATAACATTGTACGGGCTAGCTCTTGAAGAGTCCTATTTTTCCTTTCCACTACACCATTTTGCTGTGGTGTGCGTGGAGTGGAAAACTCATGTTTAATTCCTAACTCCGTACAAAAAGAAATAAATTTTTCATTTTCAAATTCCCCTCCATGATCCGAACGTATGCGTGTAATTTTTAACTCAAATTCATTTTGAATACGCAAACATAATTTAGAAAATTCGGAATACGCATCAGTTTTAGAAGTTAGAAATAAAGTCCAACAAAAACGTGAATAATCATCAACCAATACAAATGTATATTTTCTACCACCTAAGCTAGAAACATTAATTGGCCCAAATAAATCCATATGAATTAATTGGAGTGACCTAGTTGTAGAAATAATATTTTTACTCTTGAAAGATGATTTTGAAAATTTTCCTTTTTGACAAGGCTCACATAAAGAAGATAAATTTCCATTTAGCAATGGTAAACCTTTTATTAATTTATCTTTTGAAAGTTTTTTAATTAACTTGGCACTAGAATGTCCAAGTCGCCTATGCCACAATTCTAACTCATCATTTTTCGTCAAAAAACATTTTAAGGTAGAATTTGAAAAATCATGGAATTTAATCATATATACATTATGACACCTGGGTGCGGTAAAAATAATTTCATTTGTTTTGGAATCAATAATTTTGCATAAGTTTGTGGAAGATTCAAATAAAACATTTAAACCCTTATCACATAATTGGCTAATAGAAATCAAATTATGTTTTAAACCTTCTACGAACAAAACATTTGAAATTGAAAAACTTTTGTTACCTACAACACCGATGCCGATGATTTTTCCTTTTCCATTATCTCCAAATATTACAACTCCACCTTTCTTCATCTCCAGGCTAAGGAACTTCTCTTTATTGCCTGTCATGTGCTTTGAACAACCCGAGTCCAAGTACCACACGTCTTCTTTGTCCTTCGCCTGCCAACACACCTAGAAAGAGGATGTGAGTAAAGATCTGGCTACCCAAGTGGTTCCACCCATAGTATAGGTAGAAGCCTTAGGCATCCAGATTTGCTTAATTTTACTTTTTCCTTTCTTCCAGCACGAGTCCGTGGTGTGACCAAATCTATTGCATTTGGCACATGTAATGTAATGGGAAGAATATAACTTCTCTGGACTTTTACTGTAAGAATACGTAGCATCATTTAACTTATTATTATCAGAAATTTTAAAATTCGTTTTTCTGGACTTTTCGCTATCGCCGGCGGTAGTGGTTATCGCCGGGCGATAGTTTCCAGTCGTGTATCCGAGTCCAAATCTTCCAGATCCGTGACATTGGTAACCTAAGATCATATCCAGTGATCTTTGGCCCAATCCAAACTTTTTCATGGCTAGTGTTAAGTCATGAATCTGGTTCCTCATTTCAGTATTCTCGGATACTAGATTTACACATCTACGTTCAAAAGCTTTCTTTCCTTCATGGACTTTGGAAATAGAAGTTTTCAGATCTCTCTCTAAAATCTCATTCTTTTTTGTGAGAATTTTTATTTTTGAATGAGATTTGGAAAGAGATTCTTCAAACTCTTTTATTCTTCCCATAGAGTGATCACACTCTTGGCAAGAGACTTTCTCTTTTCCAATAGTCTTAATTTCATTTAACAATTTTTTATTTTCTTTAATTAAAACTTTATTTTTAGTTTTAAGAAGATCATTATCTTTTAAACTTTTTTCAAAACATTTGCAAGTTTTTAAAAATTCAGAAAATAATTCATCATAAGTTGGAGGAGTTACCTCAGTGTCGCTTTGGACACTGCACTCGTCATCAGATATGACGCTCTTTCCCATTAGGCACATATTGACCTCCTCTTCCTCGCTTGAGCTTGAACTGCTTGCATCCTCAGAAGTAGTATCATCCCATGTTTCAGCTTTCAGGACCTTCTTCTTCCCTTTGTGCTTCTTTTCTTTAAGTTCTTTCAAGTACTTTGGACACTTGCTTCGAATGTGTCCTAACTTCCTGCAGTGATAGCACTCCGGTGGGGGTCTCTCTTCCTCCTCATCGTCATCCTTTTGTTTTTTCTTTCTAACCGTCTCCTTCTTAAAATATTTTTTAAAAGTATTTCTTCTCTCCGAATTTCTCATAAATTTTTTAAACTTTTTAATAAAAAGACTTTCCTCATCCTCTTCTTCCTCCTCAGAGTTACTATCTTCCTCTTTCTTAGATCTTAGAGCCAACCCCTTCTTCTTTGGCTCCATATACTCTTGTTGTTGAATTTTTAATTCAACTTCATGAGTTTTTAAGTTCCCAATCAGGCTTTCAATATTAAGAGACTTAAGATCGTGAGATTCAGAAATAGCCGTCACTTTGGGATTAAATTTAGGGGGAAGAGATCTAAGAAGTTTTCTCACCAAGTCACCATTTGAGAAATTTTTTCCAAGCACTTTTGAGTCATTTACTATCTTGGTGAATCTGGTGTACATTGAATCTATGTCCTCATCCACTTCCATCCTAAACTTTTCAAATTCCGACTCCAGTTGAAACAGCTTCGAGTCCTTCACCTGAGAGGTACCTTCATGAGTAACTTCAAGTAAATTCCAAATTTCATAAGCATTATTGCAAGCACAAGTTCTATTAAATTCAGTTCTATCTAATGCACAAAATAACGCATTCATGGCTTTAGCATTATTTTTGCACCTTAGCTTATCCTGATCATCCCATTTATCTTTTGGTTTTTCCATTTCTACATCTCCTACTGTATAAGTGGGATGAGCATAATTAGTCTCTACCATATTCTAAACTTCAATGTCAAGAGAAATAAGAAAACATTTCATCCTAGTTTTCCAGTAATTATAGTCAGATCCAGTAAATAGCGGAGGTCTACTAATTCCTTGCCCCTCAGAGAAAGCATGGTCATGCTGCGCCATAATTCATGGTGGTGAAACCGTATTAGGAATAACCTCCTCTGATACAACTTGTAGGATCTTGTGGCGCCCTTAGAGGGGGGGGGGTGAATAAGGGCTCTTTAAAATTTTAACAAGCTTTTTGTAAAATACAAAATTTGAAGTAAAGTTTGAGACACACTAATGAAATGAAAAACAAGATTATATTTCTCCAAAATATGTATGTAAAATGATTCCAATAAAGCTTGAAATCAAGGCTTACAACGATAATAGTTCTTAGCTTTTTCACCGATCCTTCTCCCAAGGACCGGTAGGCTATAGTCAATATCTCCCTAGATATGGCTACTAGCCTCCCCCTAAATCAAACCTATGATCTAGACGCTGCTCACAAGGCGGCGATTTACTCCTAAGCCTCACAAGGACCTAGACACCACACACAAGGCAGTGATTTGCCCCTAAGCCACACACGGACTTAGACACCACACACAAGATGGTGATTTTCCCTTCCCAATTACAAAGATAAAAAGTGAAAATGAAAGTACAATAGTAAAACTTTAAACAAAAAACTCCCTCAAAATCACGAGCTCTGAAGATGATGATGGACCGATGAGTAGATCTCCAATCTTGAACGCACGGTCGTATCTCCTTCGCTCTTGAGATTTTCAACGGACCAAGGGAGTTCTTCTGGAAACGGAGATGAAGGCTCTGGAAATTCTCTGGGAAAACTAAGCTCTGTACCCTCAATCAATTCCCTGAAATTTGGCCGTATATATATCTTTATGCTATCGCCGGCGTTAGCGTTAACGCCCCGCGATAGTGATAACTCTCCGTTGCTTGACACGTGGCACACGTCGCGCGGACTTTCAGATCTGAGTGGAGAACGTGACGATCGTGGGATATCGCTCGGCGATATCGGTATCGCCTCGCGATATTGTTCAACCGTGACATCGTGTGCGACATCATGTGGTTCAAGGCTGACGTCAGCAGTAACTGTCCATGTTATCGCCCGCGGTAGCGTTATCGCCAGCGATAGTGTGACTTTCCATTTCTTCAATGCTATGCTCAGCCATTCCTTAGTACTTAAAAAACCTGTTATCCCTGCACATTTAAAACACATACCAAGATCAAATACATCCGGGATTTGTTATTCTCAAACTAAGAAGTGCGGAACGCATGCTCCAACAATAACATCTTATTTCTAGATGAAAAACTGTATAATATCCGTAGTTGTTGTAGAGAAAAACAACTTCCTAATAACCTCATATTTGTATACTCACAGAATGATAATGCGGAATTCATCTGGTTAAATGATTTTGGGGAGTCATGATAGAAAGTGATTCATTAATCCGGAAGCCTTTGCACTGAATAGATAATCATCACTCTAGATTGGATTAGTTCGACCATCGTATGGTGGGTTTACATCCTTATTTGATTAGGGAACCATCGTAAGGTGGATTTATGACCTTGTTTGAGTTGGGCAACCACCGCATGGTGGGTTTATGACCATATTGAATTGGGGAGACCACAACAAGGTGGGCTTACAACCATATTAAAGTGGGGAAACCACAACAAGGTGTGTTTACAACCATATTGAATTTGGGGCGACGACAACAAGGTGGGTTTACAACCATACTGAATTGGGCGACCACAACAAAGTGGGTTTACAACCATATTGAATTGGAGCGACCGCATCAAGGTGGGTTTACAACCATATTGAATTGAGGCGACCACAACGAGGTGGGTTCACAGCCTTAACATTTTCATCTAATATTCATTCATGCAAATAATTGACAAGAAAACTAATACAAAGATAAATTAAATAGTTTTAAGAAAGTGAATCTAACCACCGAAAGATCTCGTGCACAGTTCTAACATTGAGTGACTACTTGGTATTGCTGGGGAATATTCAAAGTTTGACTTCTAAGCAATGTATTCTTGTAGATTGCCTTCATTTAGCAATTTCTCCACAAATTTTCAATGAGCTCGACACCTTTATGTGTCATGGACAACACTCATGTGGTATTGACAGAAGTTCTTGTTACGACAATCGTGATCTGGTCGCAAGAAGAGTGGGCTCGTAAAATCAGACTCCTTCTGGATAATTCGAAGAACTTATTCCATAAAAATAACCAAGTGTGTACTCTTTTTAGAGTCATTTTACTTGTATGCATGAGGAAGAGCATATGCCCAGCTAGAATGAGTTTGAGTTGATGTAGACGACAAGTTATTTGACATAGGTTATGGAGATATATCAGAGGTTGTAAGGCATGACTTTGAATGTCTTGATTGTGGAAGATGTTGAGGTGTTGACGAATGTTGATGACGAGTATACATCTCATGCTGTGATACTAGTGGATTGGAATCTTGATGGAATTTTAGAAAATGGGTCTCATAACTAGGAGGGTAGCCACAAAGAGAATTTTTCTTCTATTGACGTATCACTTGGGAAAGAGAGGAGATGAAATCTATGTTTGCCTTCTCCCCTTCGATGAAGCTGTTAACTCTACTGATGAGGTTTCCATAGGACTTAGGTGAATCACAGTTCATTTCAAAGTTAAACAATCCTTGTTGGAGGCTGCACATTAATGCAATTTGATACATGCTCTGATCAACATCAACGATGTCCAAAATTTCTTCCTAGAATCTATCAATATAGTCACTAAGTGTCTCAAACTCGCCTTGCTTGATTTGGAAGAGTGCTTGACCTCTTTTTCTCTTCTTCGATGTATTTAACCTCAAGAGAAGCTCCCTCGAAAGGTCCGCAAAGCAGAACATCGGTTGAGAGGGAAGCTTGTAAAATCACTCTCTGACTTTTCTGTCGAAGGTTGTAGCCAACAACTTAAACTTGATCCCATGTAAGACGGTTCTCATAGATATATCCGACTCGAAAGCTTGAAGATGACTCACGGGTCTTCTCTTCCAGAGAAGACAGGATGATAGGGCTCTCTAAACCCATTGGGAATAGGCTCCCAACGAACTTGATTTACAAAGGGGGAAGGATCTTGCTCTTCTCCTGAAGGAAATGTTAGTCCACCAACTAGATGAGGGTAAGTACTCATTTTCACTATAGGGAGCTCGCAGGAAGGGATGGAGAATTCTTGTGTCTCAGGTTGCAACAAATGCTCGACATGGTGATTAGAAGGCTCATCATTAATTGCTGCCACACCATTAGGCTGAGAATCAACTTGCCCCTTAAGGTGGTTGATCTTGGATAGTAGGTGGTTGAAGTTGGTCCTTTGGATAAGCATTTCTGGATCATTGGAAGGGTATTTAAGGTCCTTTGATGGAAAATCCATGGAAACAAAAATTGCCGAAAGAGAAAAACTACGATAACTTTTAAACGGAGTTGAATTTGGGCAATCTGAGAGCGCTAAACGAACTCGAATCGTTAAACTTGGTTTGCCATTGGATGGAGGGCTCCGAGCTCATTCCAAAGAACCATTATGGGCAAAAATCGGACAATCAGATCAAAAATTATGGTTGTTTGAAGTTGGAGTATCAATTTGAGCTAAATCTCGCATCTCCATTGCGATTGCTGTTCATCGACTACTCAAGATTTGAAGGTAGCGTGCTCGTTCTGTTGGCACCAAAAATGTCCCAAGTCCACACTTCTCAAGCTGAAGGATGGGGGGTAGCTGTTGAGTTGCCGGTTACTTCGAATCATGAATGAATGAGCGAAAAAAGGGGGGAGGAAGAGATTTCCGCGAGTAGAAAAGAGACTCGTGATTAGGAAAGAAGCTCGCGGTCAGAAAAAGAGAGGTCGCCCAGTCCTCCTACTGAGTTCGCCCGAACACATAAACTGAGACTGCAGTTTCTAGCCTCCTTGCCCTGTCCCCTGTGGTCTGGATGACTGGATCTGGGCCCTATTTATAGAAATCAGAGGGTTGCCCAGACGGGCAGGTTTAGGAATCTCGGTCAGCCGAAAAGAGAGATCACCGCGGTCATAAAAGGGCTGACCACGACCTCTCGAAAAGGGGCGGTCATTGCGGTCGCAAAAGGGCTGACCGTGATCTCTCCAAGAGGTGTTGCGGTCAATGCGGTTACCACAGTCACAAAAGGGATGACCGCGACCTCTCCAAGAGGTGCGGTCACCGCGGTAACCATGGTAACCGTGGTCACAAAGGGCTGACCGCGACCTCTCCAAGTGGGGAGGTCACCGCGTTCACAAAAGGGGCTGATCGCGACGATCACCGCGGTCAGGGAAATGGACTAGCCGCCAGGCACTTGAACCGGTCACCTTGGAGGTGATTGTGGACTTCAGGGTAAACAATGATAGTTTTGTGGCGCATAAGTCATGTTTCATTTAATATATAATACAATGTATTTATATTTGTATTATATTTAAATATAAAAAATGTATCTCGCATCCTTGTTTCTTTTGGAAATCACTAATCACATATTCATATTGTATCTTGTATTCCATCTACTTCCCAACTCAATATAGGCTGTTGTTACTGAAAACAATGTTTAAAATGGTGTTGTTGTTGGATGTGATCAAAGATTGTACAATTGTGGTTGATGATTATGATGTTGGCGTTGATGTTTGAGGTGGCATTACCGAGGCTAATGTTGAAGTCGGCGCTGATGATAGTGCTGGTGCTGTTGATGTTGAAGACGAGGTTGATGGTGATATTGATGTTGAAGACGGTCTTGTGAATGGTGTTGGTTGGGCTGCCAACAATCTGAGGGTGTACAAGGGGATGTGTGTGGGGCTGAGGCTTTGAGGTGTTGGTAGGAATGCACAATTGTATTTGTGCTGGTGGGGCTGCCAACAGTCTGAGGGTGTACAAAGGGAGGTGCGTTGGGCTGAGGCTTTGAGGTGGTGGTAGGGAATGCACTATTGTATTTGTGTAGTTCAGAGAGGGGGGTCTTCTATATTGAATTTGGGTGGAATTCCCATATTCTTAGGGATATTAAACTCATAAGCATTTGTCAAAGTTCTTATATCTGTATAGGTGCCATTCACTTAACATTTAGTTTTTTTGTCTCCCTGGGGAAACCTCTCAACACGTCGTTCAACTTCTTTGTAGCTTTGCACTCTCATGCGACTATCACTGTAAGATTCATAAATTTCATTATTGCAAGCAACCGTACGTCAAATAGAATTATTGCAAGCCTCGTCGATTAGGGTTGTTGGAAGCCCTTGTGCCATGTCCTTTGAGATCCCTACTGAAACATTGGAGAAGGCCGCTGCAATGATGGGCCGAGAAATGGAACTCTGAGAGTTGCAACCTATGTTATCAAAGGCGCAAGGCGCACTAAGGTGCAAAGGGCCCCTGGAGCCTAGGCGCAGGCGCGCGCCTGAAATTGAGCGAATTTGGCGCTCATTCGCTGAAAATCAGCTAATTGGGCTCCCAATTCAATGAAATTCAGTGAATTCGCTCAATTTCAGCGAATTGGGCGCCCAAGTGCGTCTAGGGGTGCCTCGGGTGCGTCTAAGATCATGTTTTTGCCGATATCAATTTTTTTTTAAAAAAATATCTTGAAAGGCCCGGGCGGGCCTAGGAGCCTGTAAGGCGCGCGCCTGGGGCACATTGTCTGCCTCAGCTGTGCTGAGGCGCGGCGGGCTACGCCCGACGCCTCAGGTGCGCCTAGGCGCGCGCCTTGACGACTATGGTTGCAACTCGTGATTTCAGCCGTGGATTCAAGGTTATGGGGTGAGATATTTGCTTCTCTTACTGGTTGTATCTGAGTTTGAATGTGTTCTTTGGTTATTTCATGTATTTTCTCTGGAGGTTTGCGCTTTCGTCGTGAAGTCCTTGTCTTTCGTCCTCCCCATTTTATGTCTGTTGTAGATCTCATTTGGTCCGGAGCTTCCCTTTTTCGGTTGCTTTATTTCTTTTTTTGTTGTCATGAAGTCTTCACGCCTTTGGGCCATGACGCCTCCTTTTGAAGCTCTGCCTGTATTAAAGGATGGTCTTCAAGAGAAGACACATCCTCCCAAGTGCTATCAGCTGGAGGTAATCCCTGCTACTGGATAAGCACTTGCGGGGTTTCATGTCCTTGTCGCATGATTCGGCGAGTGCTAATGACAGCCAAGGGTGAGTGTAAAGGATTGTTCTTCCAACTAAGACCTGGAAGTTCATGCACCTGAACATTGGGATCCCCATTATAGGGTTTGACCTTTGAGGCATGAAAAACTGGTTGCAGCTTAGATTCTGGTGGTAGACGAAGGCGATAAGCTGTCTCCCCGATAATTTTTTCTACTTGAAATGACCCATAATACTTCAGATTGAACTTCCTCCCCTGGGGTCTGGTCATCGACAACTGTCAATATGGGTGTAGTTTTAATAGCACCCAATCGCCCTTGTCTAGTCTCAGGTCCTTTCTCTTCTTGTCTGCTTGGAACTTCATTCTTTGTTGTGCTCTTACTAGGTTAGTCTTCAGATAATGATTTATCTCTTCCCTGGTTTGCAAAGTCATTTCCACGACTTCATTGCTAGTCCCACTTGCAGAAAAACTGGGCAAGCCAGGGGGCAGCCGACCAAACATGACCTCAAATGGGGTCATGTTGGTTAATGAGTTATAAGATGTATTGTAATGAAATTCAGCTAGGTTTAAAAAACTAGACCATTTATGTGGATTATCATGAACAAAAACACGCAGATATTGTTCCAGGCACCTTTTAACCCTTTCAGTGAGACCATCAGTTTACAGGGGGTAGGAAGAGCTGTATTTTAAATGAGTTTCCTGTAATCGGAACAGCTCCACCCAAAAATTGCTTAGAAAGATAGTATCCCTATCTGTTATTATGGTCTCAGGGATGCCATGGAGTTTGCCCACACAATTCCAGAACTCATTGGCAACAATAAGTCCTGTAATTGGTTTTTTAAGTGGGGCAAAGTGGGCCACCTTAGAGTATCTATCAACTACAACTAGGATTATGGTATATCCCTTTGAATTGGGCAGGTATGTGCTGAAATCCATAGTGAGATCGACCCATAGTTTCTGTGGGGAGGGTAACGGTTGAAGCAGTCCATAGGGTGCATGATTTATGGCTTTAGTTTTTTGGCAAACATCGCAAGCTCTGATATATTCCGTGATCTCTCTTTTCATATTGTGCAAGAAAAATTGTGTTTTAATGCGGTATATTGTGCCTCTAATCCCAGAGTGCCCTCCCATCATGCTGGAATGAGCTTCTAATAAGATTTTTTGTTTAATATTTGAGTTCTTAGGGATATAAATTCTATGCTTATACGTAATAAATCGTCCTTGATGTCTCCTTTCATTATATGATTGTGGGTCTAATTTTATTTTTTGAACAAACTCATTATTCTCGTAGTCTATTTCCAATCCTTCTAACAAGTTTGAGGTCGGAATTGATATTGAACTTAGGCTCATTAAAGAGGAGTGCTCTGGGATTTCAGGTAGTCAGGATAACGTGTCTGCGGTTTTATTAATTTTCCCTGACTTATATTTAATTATGAAATCATAGCCTAACAATTTTGTGAGGAAAGTTTGCTGTTCTGGTGTTTGTATTTACTGGGTTAATTAGTGATGTAAGCTATGCTAGTCTGTTAAAATGATGAACTGGTGTCCTAGCTGTTGAATAACTTGCAAATCACATTACAATGGGGTTTGTCCCCTCTTTATATAGAGGTGGACCCACCAATACAAAGAAATAACCCATACATAGAGATAAAACAAATGTGGAAATAAATACGATATTGTAACACTCCCCCTCAAGTTGGGCGTGAGATGTTGATCATGCCTAACTTGACAACCATACTTCCGAAGATACTTCCACTTAAACCTTTCGTGAGAATGTCAGCAAGTTCTCTATCTGATGGAACGAACAGAGTACACACAAACCCCTTTTCAATGTTTTCCTTGATGAAATGACGGTCCACTTTAATATGCTTTGTACGATCATGCTGGACAGGATTGTGTGCGATGCTAATTGCAGCCTTATTGTCACAATACAACCGAATAGGCTCATCTCCAAGAAGCCCCAGGTCATTCAGTACCGATCGCAGCCAGAGGCCTTCACACACGCCATGGGCTATAACACGGAATTCTGCTTCAGCACTAGATCTTGCCACAACATGTTTTTTACTCCGCCAGGTAACAAGGTTTCCACCAACCAGGGAACAATACCCTGAGGTAGATCTCCTTATAGACCCGCCCCAATCCGCATCAGTGTACACCTCAATGTTTAGGGATGAATTGGAGGAAAACAGGACTCCACTCCCTGGTGAGGACTTGAGGTACCAGGGAATTCGATTGGTAGCATTAGCATGGCGAGCCTTTAGAGCGTGCATAAACTGGCTTATTACACTCACAACATAAGCTATATCTGGACGGGTATGAGCCAAGTAGATCAATCTTCCTACAAGCCTCTGAAACTCAGGTATATCGTCAACCTCTTCACCATCGTCACGACCTATTCGATGATTTGCTTCAATAGGGGTGTCCGCAGACCTGCAACCACGCATCCCAGTTTTCTCAAGGAGATCTAGAGTATACTTTATCTGAGAGATAAAGATCCCTCGTTTGAACCTTGCCACTTCAATGCCCAAGAAATATTTGAGAGCACCCAGGTCTTTTACCTCAAACTCAGTGGCCAATTTTTTCTTTAGAAGCGTGATTTCTTCAGCATCATCACCTGTGATAACAATATCGTTAACATACACAATGAGAGTAGCAAGTTTACCAGTCTTGTGCTTGATAAATAGAGTGTGATTAGAGTTTCCCTTATCCAAAGGACATCATGGATTTATGAAATCTCCCAAATCACGCTTGTGGAGACTGTTTCAGTCCATATAGGGCCTTCTTTAACTTGCAAACGAGTCCCACTGAGTTCCTGGGAGTAAGGCCTGGTGGTAGGGACATATACACTTCCTCATCCAAATTCCCATGGAGAAAGGAATTTTTGACATCAAGTTGCCAAAGATCCCACCCTTTACAAGCACCGCAGGATAAGAGAACTCTGATAGTGTTCATCTTTGCTACAGGTGCAAACGTTTCCCGATAGTCGATCCCAAGTGTTTGAGTGTAACCACGTGCCACCAATCGTGCTTTACACCTTTCAACTATGCCCTGCGGATTTTGTTTAACAGAGAACACCTACTTGCATCCAACTGGTTTCTTCCTAGAAGGGAGAGGCACTAAGTGCCATGTGTTGTTCTTATCAAGAACATCCATTTACTCAAACGTTGCCTCTCGCCACATAGGAATCTCTAGGGCACTCTGCCGGGATGTCGAAACAGGAGTGGACGCAAGGGAAGAAACAAAGGCCTTGTGGGATGTGAAGAATGATTTATAAGAATCGTAATTAGAAAGGGGGTGTTTAGTACAGGACCGGATACCTTTGCGAAGAACAATTGAAAGCTCAGAAAGCCCTGAGTCCGGGTCCAATGATTGGTCTGGTAGCAGGTCATGGTTGTCGTTGAGCATCTTTCTCCTCCGAGTGTACACCTGCAAAGGGGGAATGGTAGGAGAAATAGTAGTGGGGATATCACTCACTTCCGATGGAAGAGGCTCCCCCTGAAGTGAGGGATACAAAGGAGGAACAGGTAGAGGTAAAGACGTGGAGGACAAAGAGGAAGGGATCACAGGGGAAGAGGTACCTGAGGCAGGATAATAGGCCTCAGATTCATGAAACGTGACATCCATGGTGACAAACATCCTCTTCGTAGGAGGATGAAAACATTTGTACCCCTTCTAAGTAGGAGAGTAACCGATAAATACAACACCGGAGAGCGCGATGGCCAAGTTTGGTGGGAGGAGGATGATGGATGTGACAAAACAAACACACCCAAACCCCTTAGGGACAAGCAGAGAGAAAGGGACGCGAAGTGTCCCAAGGGGGGTGTCATTCCCAAGAATACGAGTTGGCATGCGATTGATAAGGAATGTTGTCGTAAGGGCAGCATCCCCCCAGTAATACCTGGGAAGATGCATGGTAGACTGAAGGCAGCGAACAACTTCCAGAAGTTGCCGATTCTTCCGCTCTGCCACCCCATTTTGAGCAGGCGAATAAGCACAAGAAGTCTGGTGTAAAATGCCATGATCAGCCAGATATGCCCCAAATCGGGAATCTAAGTATTCACGGCCATTGTCACTACGAAGTATCTTAATTTTAGCGTTAAATTGGGTGAAGATCATGGAATGAAATTTTTTGAAGGTGGGAAAGACGACGCTCTTGTTTCACAGTAAGTATAACCAAGTAGTTCATGAAAAACAATCAATAAAAGTGACAAACCAAGTACAACCAGAAATAGAAGATTCCGGTCCAGGACCCCAAACATTCGAGTGAATCACAGCAAAAGGCGTAGAATTGGGCAATGCAATATGATTAAATGAAGAATGACAATGTTTGTTAACAGTACAAACATCACCAACAAATGAAGTAAAAGCAGTAACCGACAAAGAAGGTAGCATAAGTTTCATAACAGAGATAGATGGATGTCCTAAGCGACAGTGCCAGGAATAAAGATCCGAGGTGCTGGAAAGGAAAGCCTGAGGGGGCGCCACCGGGCAGGAGTCAAGCACATACAGACCATTGACCAAACTACTAGAGCCAATCACCATCCCCGTCTTCAGGTCCTGAAACACACAAGAGGAAGGATGAAAAGTTACCGAGCAGTTCATAGAATTAGTCAAATGGCTAATAGATAATAAATTTCGAGTGAAATTGGGAACATGTAAGACAGAGGATAAGGTGAGAGAGGAACAGGAATGGAACCCTTCCCAGCAATAGAGGAAAGGGAATCGTCAACAATGCTCACCTTACCACGACCAGAAAGAGGAGTATAGGAAAGAAAATCTGAGGCAGAGCCAGTCATATGATCAGTGGCTCCGGAGTCAATGATCCAAGGAGAGGAAGCAGCAACAATAGAGTGAGCGCTGGGTGGTCCGGTGTGGGCAGAGGAAGACAATGCAGAAGTTTCCGTAGAGAGACTGTGCATCATGCGGCGAAGCGTAAGAACTTCATCGACAGAGAAAGTATCCGACAGGAGAGAAGAAGGGTCGACAGTAGCATCTGTGAGATGAGCAGAACGAGGAGATGAGCGACCAACAGAACGACCAGAGCCACGATCACCACGAGAAGACACACCACCTCGCGATGGAGGGATAACATGGAGCCGAAAACAGGTGTCTCTTGTGTGACGGGGCTTGCCACAATAATCACAGAGGAGATGGTCTTTGTCAGAACCCTTCATCTTGGAATCACGGAGAGGACGAGCCCCTAATAACGAAGGGGTACCAGCAGCGAGAGCAGAACTTTCAGGAGTGGAATCTTGAAGAAACTGCCGACGATCAAATTCCTACTGGACGATGCTATAAACCTCCAGAAGAGGGGGCAATGGCAGACGACCCAAAATGTGAACACAAATTTGATCCAAGTCTCGATGGAGGTCATGAAGAAACTCAAATGTCCGGTTGTGATCCTCCCTCGCACGGACCATAGCCTCATCAACAAGGCTAACAAATATGAGGGAATCGAAATGGTCGTATTCCTGATATAGCTGGCTGAATTCCAAGTTGTACGCAGAAGGGTGGCGATCACCCTGGCGGAGAGAGGATGTCTTCCGCCGCAACTGGAAGATCTGAGCAGCATTGCCCTTACGAGAGTAAGTAGTCTCAACACGACGCCAAATATCCATGGCAGTATCCAGAAAGAGGTAATGGCGAGAGATAGACTCCTGCATCGAATTCGTTTGCAAAGACACGACTAAAGAATTTTCGGAATCCCATTGAGGCCAGTTAGGGGAAATCTTCTCTGGTTCCGCAGTTGTCCCAGTGACATATCCAAAAAGACGACGGCTCTTAAGAGCAAGAGTGATGGAGCGCGACCAGGACAGATAATTTGAGTCATCCAAGCGAATAGTGGTAATCTGCGGAGTATTGTGATCATGACTCCCACGCAGAAGCAGTGCTGGAGGAATCAGAGAGGGAACCGGTGTCGCTGTAGAATCATTGAGCATCGACATAGGTTCCCTAGAAGAGAAATCTGGAGACAACCCGCTGAATTAGGAGAAGGGAGGAATAGAAATCAACTTCATCTGAAAAAAATAGGGCAAAAACCCTAGGAGACGGCGCCGGAATGGAGAACGAGCCTCACAACATAGCCGGCGCCGGAGAGAGAAGGGCACCCAACCCTAGGAAGCTGGGAGAGCCCTGGAGAAGCCGCCGGACGCGCCTGAAGAAGCCGTCGGGGACGCCGCTGCGGATCAGCGCAGGAGAGCCGCGGGAGAGTGAGGCTAGAGGCCGCTGCCGGGAGATACCGCCGTAGGGACGCGCTGGAGAGCGGCAACGGAGGCGCACGAGGCTGTCGGGGCGCTGCTGTCGTCGATCGGTGACAGCAGCGAAGACGGGCAAGCGAGACCGAGGAGGCGAAGGAGGGCTCAAAAGAATTAGGGCATCCTGTCCTCTGATACCATGTTGAATAACTTGCAAATCACTTTACAATGAGGCTTGTCCCCTCTTTATATAGAGGTGGACCCACCAATACAAAGAAATAATCCATACATAGAGATAAACTAAATGTGGAAATAAATATGATATTGTAACACCAACAAATACTATCGCCATTTTGAAATTACTGCAGTTACAACAAACAATTCCCTAATGTAGGTGGATATTAAAAGGTTCATTAAAATTTGGTAGAGCTAATATAGGATATGAAATTAACCTCTTTTTAAGGCTTTCAAAAGAATTCTGTGCATTATGACTCCAAACAAATGAGTGTTTCTTAAGCAATTCACTTAGTGGATATGCTATTTTTGCATAATCGTTAATGAACTTCCTATAATAACCAGTTAACCCTAGAAATGCTCTAATATCCTTTTGGTTTTTTGGTCTGGGGAATTGTTCGACAACTATGATATTATTTTTGTTGGGAGATACTTGTCCTTCTCGGATAGTATGTCCCAGGAAATCCACTTCCCTTGCCAGAAAATAACATTTGGGTAATTTAATGAACAATTGGTTTTCTTCTAAAATGCTCAAGGTTACTTTTAAATGTTCTCAATGATCCTTCTCAGTTGAGCTGTAAATTAAGATATCATAAAAAAATGACTATGAACTTTCTTAAATAAGTTTTGAAAAGGGTATTCATCTGAAAGGTAGATGGGGCGTTTGATAATCCAAAAGACATTACTAGAAACTCGTAATGCCCCTGATATGTTCGGAACAGTGTTTTATGAATATCCTTTTCCGCCATTCTGATCTGATGATATCCCGATCTTAAATCAATTTTAGAAAAAACACGTGCCATATTTAGCTCATCCAAGAGCTCCTCATTGGTAGGTATGGAGAATTTATCTTTAAGAGTTATTTTATTAAGCTCCATATAATCTACACAGAATCTCCAAGTTCCGTCCTTTTTCTTAAGTAGGAGGACTGGGGCGCTAAATTCTGAAGTGCTGATCCTTATCTGTCCGTTCTTAAGCATCTCCGGAACCATTCGTTCAATTTCATTTTTTGAAAATAAGGGTACCTAAATGGCCTTAAGTTTGGGGCTGTATAGTCTTTTACTACGTTAATTTTATGGTCAGTTGCCCTTATTGGTGGCAAAGCAGTTGGTTCCTTTAATAATTGGGCAAATCAACTGAGTAGGTTCTGGAAGTCCACGGGTAATTTATTTCCTACCTCATCCAGTGATTGATAGGGTAATTGGGATGTTGGGGTCTCTTTTGTGATCAATAGACACATTGAGGAAGGTTTTAAGGCCACCATACTTATGAGTTGCGATGATGATACACCACCATCCTGGGGAAAATTTTGTTGCCCCCTAAGAGTCACTTGTACTATGTTGCGTATATATGATAATGTCAATTTCTGGTAGTCCATATTGACATGACCTAGGCTCCGTTTGGGGGGACTTATTTTCACCGGTCAAGCGGTTACGACCGCCTGAGCCTGACCTTAATTAAGACCCGGTTCATGCCGTCGTAACCGCTTGACCGGTGAAAATAAGTCTCCCCAAACGGAGCCCTAGTGTGCTTTGCCATCTTTGACCTAATATGAGATTTGTGCCTTATATAACTAGGACATATAAGTGAACTATGTACTGATTGGCCTAGCTGAGCAGTGGCATGTCCTTACACCTTCCTTTGCAAGTTTTTGTTGATCCATTACCCATGTAAATAGGGAATTCATTTACTTTGAATATGGGTAGTTTTAAAAAGATGCCATTCTATAAGAAATAGAGTTATGGGTGCTCCCTCCGTCGATAAACAACTCAATTGGACTATTGTTTATGTAACCAGTCATTCAAAGTCCATGGTTTGGTATTGCTCCGGTTAGGGCATGCAAACAAATCCCATTCGAAGGATCCTCTTCATCTAATACTAAATATTGGTCTTCAATAACTAAGTCCTCATCCTCCTCAGTACCTCCTAAATATAATAAAGCTCCCTTTCCTTTACGCTTGTGCCCTGCGTGGTACTTCTCGTCACAATTACAACACATGCCTTTCTCTCTTCTCAACTGTAATTCTGCGGGTGTAAGTCTTTTAATAGGTGGCAATTTTGGCTTATTTGGATTAAAATATTTTGCTAGAGGATTAGTATGATTAGTTATGTAAGTAGTAGTCGATTGAGTGTATTGAGTTCGTCCTTTTTCATTTATATTATGTTGATCCTTATACGTCGGAGCTATAACAAATGCATCATGAATTTCCACGGGCCTGGCTAGCATAATAGGTCCCATAATATGCTCTTTTAGCCCAGAAACAAGCATGTCTGATATAAATTCCGATGCTAACCCAAGGACTTTAGTTATTAATTCTTCAAATTCAGTTTTGTATGCTAAGACAGTACTGGTCTGGTGTAACTTAGTCAAAAGTCCCGCGAGTTTGATTTACAATGATGGACCAAATTGTTTTTGTATTGCATCCACAAATAAAGGAAAGTTAAAGCGGGGTGATCTTTTAAAGTGACTTGATACCACTTGGATGCGGGTTTATCTAAATGAAAAGATGCAATTAATAGATAATCCCGAGTTCTAATTTCATTATACTTGAAATATTGCTTGAGTTCATAGAGCCAATCCGTTGGATTGCTATCAGAAAATCTTGGGCAAGTTATTTCTAAATTACCTGGTCAGTTTGATACTACTTGGGTTTGGAGGTTTGCTTGGCCCGAGCCAAGAATTCCACTTGATGAGGGTGCTGTAAAGAATTTCGATGTCTTTTGTCGGTCACTCTGAGCCTCCTCGACTATGGTTGGACGATGATGTTGTTGCTGAGTCCCATTTTTGATTATTCTATGCATGGCTTCGAACTGATTCATCATTTCTCGCCGGAACGTGGCAATTTGTTCTGTCACTTGTTCCGCCGAATGATCTTTTGTCTCCATGATCTGGCGCACCGAGTGATTCTCCTTATTTTGTAACTCGGTGGTGAATTGCTGCCGGATTTCTTGCGTGTGATGCACCAGTTCTTTCATCATTCTTTGTTGAAATTCTTCCATCTGGGTCGACCTGGTGGCTTGCTCAGCCTGTAACGCCGCTCTGAATTCTGACATTGATCGCAATCCTTCAGTCATGTTGTGATGTTGATGACAAGAGTTTTCTTTCTCTCTCAACGAGAGCACCAGATTGTAACACTCCCGTCGCCAGAATCACTGTTGAGGGTCACCAGATGAAGGCCAGAGGGACGACCAGAGGTGTGTGAGACGAAGGGGAAAGAATTGAGAGGAAATAACGAACAATCTTCATTAACTTCATCCTTAATTTCATTCTAATCAATTATATAGAGCTTGGTATTTGACTGTTACCAAAGTAACGACCCATTTACATATTTCTTTACATCAATAAAACAGTTCGCAAAAATAAAAGTCTTATTAATGAGCTGAACAGCTGGCTCATTTCTGCAAGGTCTTTGATCAGTTCCTGATCGTCTGATTTCTGATGAAGTCGTTGGATTAGTTGACTATATCCCAACCGTTAGCTAATGATGAGAAACCTGAGGCCCGTCCGATTAAACTCTAACACTGCCACTTCAATGTCCAACTAGCAGGGACCTCATGCACTGGGAAAATATGTGTATGAAATAGAAGCACATTTACAATCCTCTCCTGTATCCGGGTCGGTAAAAAACACATAACAACACCTAAATATAGAGTTCTATTTGCATCGCTAGCCTATCCTTCCTCAACTGTGATGACAATCTCTTTCTCGAGAGACTCTACCATTATTGTGTTTGGCACTTGGCCACTACACACCCTCTACCATAATTACAATAACACTAGATACCCCCAGATTTGGCGACCTCTGTGACAATCTCCTTGGCTTTCTTGTCTGTGGGGACACAACTACGTTTCCCAAGTGTCGAACTATTTGGCTCTTTGCTCACTCGTCTCGGCTCCGTGGTCTGTAGATACTGCTTATACTCAAGGGAGAGTCAGAATACTTGTTTGACTGATTCCTAGTGGTTGGGAATCAAGTATCTATGAATTCTAGACATAATCCCGCCCAAAAACGAGACAATTATGATGTATTTCTTTATAATACTTCGAAAAAATATCTCATTTAAACACGTCATATAAATAGCCACGAAGAGAGTGCCCTGTCAAAAGGTGTAAAGCTACTTCAGTAGTTGACTCTTGTATGAAGTTGAGATGTACTTCTCTTCTAATTTTTGCTTCATATTTACCCATCGAGTGTGGGGTGTGATCTTCTTACTCGTGCATCCTCTCTATTCTCGTCCAATAGAAGCAAGCCTATGTAGTTTCATCTTCGCAAAGCGAACCCTACAATCTTTTGAGATTTCATGCCACTCATAATAGTCATTTATATCCATGTCACTAAACACCCTTGAGTCTTGCTTACCATCAAAGGAAAGAGCATCTATGCAAACTCTGAGTGATATTATCTTCCATGTGGTGGCCTTCTCTACAAGGCTCATGATCATCTTTGAAATTGTCCCTTTGTCAAATCATGCTTGTGGATCATGATCTTTTCAGTAGGGGAATTATGGCTGAACACATTCATCTCGACGAGGAAGTGGCCGGCTTACGAAGAAGCTTGTAAACAAATTTAAATCTCTACATATGAGAGGTGGTGGTGGCTGCGCGAGGGTTTATATATTGACGAACATGCCACCCCTCTAGATCCCGACCACTTCAAAATATACTCTAATGGTTTCTTAGGCTCGACATGAAGTGTGATCCATGCTCTTATGGGGTTCTAGATCACCAACTCTTCGGGAGAATGCTCCTAATTGGTCCCTTAAGTCATCAAACTTTAAATCCATTTTAAAGCACTAAATCATTAATTTTTGAAAATCGGACGAGGGCATGTCCGTGCGTGCTTGTCATTTGGTCGCCGATGGAACTCAAACCTAACACAAGAAAAAATTTCCTTTTTGAAAAAAAGAAAGACATGAAGAAATATAATTTGCCTACTACCACATGTGTGCAATTTGCCCAAATCTTGGGCTCAAATTCCAAATTAACGTAACGTAAGATCTAGTGGGGTATCATATAACTAATGGAATGCTTGTGTGAATTACGATGACACTAAGCTTGCAATAAAAGAATCTACAAATAAACTACAACCACAATTTAGTAGAACTTGAAACAAAAGGTACAAGAAGTTATGTGCACATACATGAGTGCGAAATAACACGCACGTGATTGAAATAAGCCCCAGTTTATAAAATATCATGCTCAACAACTATTCGTAAGTATATTATTGTTAAACTAAAAGCAAGGGGCTCCTGGGTACACCAGGTCCTAGAGTCACTTGATGCTCAAAATCTCATCACACTAGGCATTTTCTATTAAGTGATAAATATCATATTGTACTTGATGAGTCATTAAAAGATGGCGCAGTTGATCTTATTCTGTTTTTTAGATTTTATCCATCTAAACTTAGGGGCTGTAAAAGGCAGTGATCTTATTCAGGTTTTTAGATTTTATCCATCTAAACGTAGGTGCTATAAAAAGCAGTAATCTTTTCTTTGACCAACTCTCATACCCTACATGATTTTCTGTTTTTTCAGATTGAGGGTCTTGTCCTAGATCATGGATCTAGACATCCTGATATGAAACGAAGGGCAGAGAATTGTTATATCTTAACGTGCAATGTGTCATTGGAATATGAAAAAAGGTAAAAAATCTAAGTGGTTATTTGTTCCCTTTCATGGCAGCTGTAGATGTTATAGCAATTTCTAGTGCTACTTCTGCTTTGCAGCTAACATTTGATATTTGCTTGTTTGGTCCTCTATGAAGTTCCCTTAAGTAATTGCCTGTGGTGTAAAATATATCTACATAATTGGCATCTGTCCATTTTGAGCTTTAGATTGGGTTATATCGATGGTTTTCTATCATAAAATTATTTAGTTGTTACTTTTATTTTCTTATTTATGAATCAATTATTTGTTCACTATTTTCTCGTGGTCTAGAAATGGTGATGTTTTCTTTTTTACTTGCAAAATCTGCGGAAAGATGTTCCTTATTGATATATGAAACTTCGAAGTGCTTTTTTTGACATGCGACTAGTTACTTTCTTGCTTTGCTGAGTGATCGAGATCAGCTGTTCATCGGAACGCATTAGGGCCAGTATTTGTGATCAACATTTATAGGATTTCTAGACGGACAATCAAAGATCTCCATCACATTCAATGTGATTTGTCATATTTTTTTTGTATTTTTCTGAATTATTGTTTGGGAGTTAGGCTAAATCACGCAATCAGACATTCCAAGCTGTCGAGTGATTCGACGTGAACCCCCCTTCTATTCATTTGATCTAGAGTTAGTAACACATGATGAATCTATAGGTGGTGGACGCGAGAATAATATAACATTAAGTACAACACAAGTAAGGTGTCGAGGGTGAATGATTCAGAATTGTCCTAAATGATGCATGCAACAATGAATGTTTGATTTTATATTGATGTAGCATAATAGCACAATTGTAAATTTATGTAATAAACACAAGATAGGAACACAACTTCGCTTCGAGTGATTGCGTTTATGCATGCATATAAGTGAGCACAATTACTTAAGTGTGCAACAAATAAACCATGCAAATCACACGAAATAAAGAAACACACACTTATATTGCAACATACGCAAAATATAGTCCCAATATGCAATGAAAAAGTACTATAGTCCCAATATGCAATGGAAAGTAATATAGCGCCAAAATAACGACTTGCATATGTGTATGTAAAGGTAGAGGTTTTGGTAGCTTGGGACATGGGTGGCACATGTGGTTGGAATAGCTCCAGGAGGCGTCTGTAATCCTGGATGTGGCAGGGCTCAGGAAAGGAAGAATACAGGAAGGCTTGTATGGGAGTGGGCGACAAGGAAGAAGAGTGGCTAAGGTCGACATTGGAGTGGGCTGTTGTGGTAGTGAATGTCGGCGTGGAAAAGATGCATCAACAGTGGAATGCAAAAAGGGAAAGATGTTGGACTGGGGAGAAAGAAGCCGTGTTTAAAAAGGCTGAGCCCGGGGGTATGGCCCTAAAAAAGCCCGGCTAGGCCCTGCCCGGGAAAAGCTCGGCCAGAGCCTAGGCCAGGTTTGGGGGCCTTACAGGGGCCCGATATAAGGCATTTACTCGGCTCGGCGCCTGGCCCGGGTCGGGCAAAGCGCAATTTTCTGGCCCGGATTGATCTCGGTCCCAGGCTAAGCCCGACCCAGATAAAATCCCGTTTAATTTGGGATTTCATTTAATGAAATCCCGCCAGCAGGATTTCATTCAAAAATCAAATTTTTATATATATTAAAATCTATTAATTTTTTTAAAAATCATTTAAATTAACAGTGGAATGCCGGCGCCTGGCCCGGGTCGACATTGGAGTGGGCTGTTGTGGTAGTGAATGTCGGCGTGGAAAAGAGGCATCAACAGTGGAATGCAAAAAGGGAAAGATGTTAGACTGGGGAGAAAGAAGCCGTGTTTAAAAAGGCTGAGCCCGGGGGCATGGCCCGAAAAAAGCCCGGCTAGGGCCCTGCCCGGGAAAAGCTCGGCCAGAGCCTAGGCCAGGTTTGGGGGCCTTACAGGGGCCCGATATAAGGCATTTACTCGGCTCGGCGCCTGGCCCTGGTCGGGCAAAGTGCAATTTTCTGGCCCGGATTGATCTCGGTCCCAGGCTAAGCCCGGCCCAGATAAAATCCCGCTTAATTTGGGATTTCATTTAATGAAATCCCGCCAGCAGGATTTCATTCAAAAATCAAATTTTTATATATATTAAAATCTATTAATTTTTTTAAAAATCATTTAAATTAAAAAAAGGAGAAGGCCGGTCCGGCCTTGGGGGTCGGATCAGGCTCCTTCACAGGGCCGGTGCCTGAGCCCAAGTAAAGGAAAGCCCGGGCCCGCGTGACTAAAGCTCGGGCCTGTAGGCGTTTCAAAATTCAAACCATAACCCAAATAATTGAAATCATTGTAAGCCTTACACATTTGCTTGGGCTATGCCAGTTCTTGATTCAATTGGTTGCGAACTAGCTCGGCAACCAAATGCGATAATAAGAACATGATTCTAATTTTAAAAGGGAATTTTAGAAGGTAATGCAAATAAAACAAACAAACAAATGATATGTTAGTAACTTATCAACAAATTTGACTATAAAATGGCCTTACTGTTTTCCCTTTAATAGTTGAATCACAGTATCTTGTCCGATTATCTTAGTAACCTGCCCATCAATCCGGGAAACACCACAATCTTCAATCCAGACATGAGATACTAAAATGATGTTAATTGAAGTTTCCTGTAAATATCAGAAATACCATAGAAGTAATTATCAAAATCAAGAGAAATAATATTTTCCAAACGCAGAAACTTCATGAGATACAGAGAGCAACATTAGACCCTTAGCAGGAACATCGCTAAACCGTGCACGGGCTTGGAAGTAATCATCAAAAAGAAGAGTAATATATTTTTTCTCCGATGAATAACAATTTTGAAAACAAATTTTGGAACTTCATGAAATAGAAAGAAAAACATTAGACCCTTAACAAGAAGACAGCTAAATCGAGCACTGGGTTGTGGTAAACAATAATTTTTTGAAACCAAGAAAAAATTAAACACCAACCTAAGTTTCCCTTGACAGGAGAGTTGGGAGAAGAGGTCAACACTTCCAGTGTAATAGCCATCAACAAAGTCTGATTTACAGGCATTTCATCAAATACCTAGTGGGCATGAAAATTGTTCAAGCTCTTTGAAAGAAAACTTGGCCAACCTCATTGTATCTCCTATCTTACCTAAATCTGATCCATTGGCAGAAGATGTAGGTCCGGAGGGAGAGAAGGGAAGCGGTATTGAACATAAAAGGGCAAAGCTCAGGTCCGGGAAGTTTGAACCAGGGGTTAAGCGGTGCCGGCCTAATACTGGTAGGATGCAGCTATTGGATTCACCAGCATGAATCGACGGTCTTCAATGGGTTTTAGCGAGCTTCAGCTAAAGAATTTCTTGGAGATATGCTTCTGGGGAGAAGGAATTGCGAGTGAAAAGGTATTCCATGCATGAAGAAGTTGAGGGGAGAATTGTGATGCCTAAATTCGCCGGATATGAAGATGATTTTTTTGCTTCGTACTTTAACCGAGGGATATGATTTTTGTGGGAATGCAATCCTATGACTAATTTTAAAAGTATGGCTTAAGTGAGAAGAATGATATATTGTCTTATAATATAGTGCGTGAGGACAAAATATACAAAATACATAAAATGAGAATATTTAATATGACCCATTACATTGTTCCCATACCTCCCCAAATCACCCATTTTCTCAGTTCCACTTTGGATTCGATTACATGGTGAGTTCCAACGTTTATTTGAATGTTATTTACATTGTATGAATGCACTCTATTGTTAGTGATGTTTTACTAGTTTTCTTTTAATATATGTCCATTTTTATTCATTTGACATTCAATATTTTTAGCACTTTCAGTTGTGTGTGATTGTCACTAGTTGGTCTGATTAGAAATAGTTGTAATCAACTGTATTTTTTGTGTAAATTTTAAATTTCTATTTTAATTAGCTGTGCCGTAAATATCCGCATGGTTGAATTATTTGCATCGTATTAGGGTTATTGTTTAGTTATTCATCTATGGTGTTTACTTATTACGCACATGCTTGCGTTTGCATTTTTCGTTTAGTTGGGTTAATGTCAAGTTTCCTATAGATTCGCCCGACATCACCTAAGGCGATCTAAAATTCATTACTTGGCGTTAAGACTTGTCTATCTAATTGAAATATGATTGTTGTTTTAGTCAAACTTGCTTATTTTTCTAAATGCATGAATATATTCTTTAACCTTTCTCCGAAGAAGGCAGTTTCTCGTTTTTTTTCCTCCTGGAAAGATATACTTCTGTATAAGCACATATCCTTTTCTGAGACTTGGAACTCACCACTCCGGCACAGCCATGGCGTTCACGGTCCTTATTTATCAAATTTGCTTATTGACATTAATTTTGCCTTTCCACTACTAAAATGTGCTGAGTGTTTCATCTATGTCATAGTTCATGACCTATTTTTGTTCTTTTGAGTTGCACATTCTTTTAAAATGCTCTTATGAAGTTTTTTTTTTCGAATTATATTCTATAGTGAATCTTGCACATTGTGTAGACCGGTGAAATTATCATATGGATGCTTTATGTTCATGTCAATTCAATAGATCTTGATAGAAAAAAGAATTTAGTAAGTTGCGTAGAACTCCATACTGATTTACAATGATTCAACTTTTATTTTCAACCACTGCAATGTTATCCATTTGCTAACTGCTTTTATTAGCTATCCTGGAGATTCTATTCATAATCTGTATGTCATAATAACTGTTTTCAAGTGTCGCTCCTTAATTGCTTGATAATTATCATTAGCTATAGTTGTCACTTTTCACTGTGTTCATTTGCCAACTAATTCATATTATACTCAGTGAAGTAAATGCAGGATTCTTCTACTCAACTGCTGAGCAGAGAGAAACAATGGTCACTGCTGAAAGGCGTCAAGTTGATGAGAAAGTTCTACAAATAATTGAATTAAAAAATAAGGTGAATGAAACATTTATACTTCATTAAGGAAATTCATTAAACTTACTGTTGTTTGTCCTGTGCAGGTTTGTTCAGACAATGAAAGTAACTTTGTTGTGATTAATCAGAAGGGCATTGACCCTCCGTCTTTGGATCTTCTTGCTAGAGCCGGGGTTAGTCACGAATCATAATAGAAATAAGTCTATGTTGATAGGATTTCTAGATAGGACACTATTCTGTGTCATTTGTATGCTTAGCTTGTACTGTTTGCATGTGAAAGTTTTTCATGAGATTAGATGGTAGGGATCTTTTTTAGAGATGGTTGAAGATGTGTTGGAATTCAGTGGTTGGTTATGTGGTGAGCGTTTAAGTTATGGACTTGAGTGAGACCACTGCATTAATTGCATACTTTCTAAGTATTGTATATGCTTAGCCGGCCTATAAAATCAATTTTATGACATTTTCCTTGTCATGCATTTTCGTTAAATCACAGACTGCATGGAAGCACAAGCTCATCATGGTTTGGCCATTCATTTGAGTAATTTCCACTCTATAACAAGTACAGAGATGACGTAGGCATTTAAGGGAGAAAATATGGTACACCATTCTAATTGGTTGTCAGCATTTTTGTATATATATGTATTACATTTATATATGTGAGCATCTTGCACTTGTTTTTCCCGTAAGGACTGCTGCAGTTTGCGTCAAACTCAGTGTGCCGACAATATTTCATTTGTCGCTCGATCACTTATCGTGCTCGGGGGGACTGCCGGACTACTATCACCACACTACACTCGGGAGGGAGTGCAAGCGGCTTGCATCTTGTCAAGCATGGGATGCGTACGTGTGCCCCAAAGAGTAAGCACCGGCAAAGCCCATGTGAACCATATTATAATAAGGTTCAACTATTCAACAAATTTTTCTTCGTACAAACCCATCGTTATATTGCGAATACAATACATTGTAGAGAAAAACTCAACCTTGTATATACTATCTCAATAATAAAATACAATGTATGAATACACATTTATAGGAGGGAGAAAGAGAGAAGAGAGTACTATACAAGATGTGGGACTAAAGAGGAGAAAAGAAGAAATACAAATAAATGAGCCTATTTACATGGGATTTTCCAACACTCCCCCGCAAGCTGGAGCGTGCCAATCGTATGCACCAAGCTTGGACGGACACTGGTAAAATATGGTGCTAGGTAGATCAGCCACTTGTTCAGTACCAGGAACATGCTTCAATTCTATCTTCTTCATTTGGACTTTCTCCCGGATAAAGTGACAGTCTACTTCAATATGTTTCGTTCTTTCATGAAAGACTGGATTCTTCGCAATATGTATAGCCGCTTGGCTGTCGCATAACAGGATGACAGATGAGGGAAGTCTTACCCCTAGATCGGACAGGAGACTTTCAAGCCAGGTAAGCTCAGAGACAACAGATGCCATCGATCGGTATTCTGCTTCAGCCGATGATCGAGCAACCGCTGCTTGTTTCTTACTTCGCCAGGTAACGAGATGACCTCCAAAATAGGTACAAAAACCACTGGTTGACTGGCGATCTTCCAAGGAATCGGCATAGTCTGCATCTGAGTACGCAACCAATGTTGGAGTAGAGGATGAGTTTTTCTATACCAATCCTTGACCCGAGACTATTTTAAGGTATTTAAGGATGTGCTCAACAACTTGAAGGTGAGATGTTCGCGAAGCATGCATAAACCTGCTGACCACCCAAACAACAAAGGAAATATCCGGTCTTGTGAGCGTTAGATAGATCAATTTTTCAACCAGTCGTCGATAGTATTCCAGATTTTGAAGAGGAAGGTCTGTATCAGAAGAATGTGCACACAACTTATGATTTGCATCCATTGGAGTAGTAGGATTGCATCCTGAGTAGCCAACATCTTGAAGGAGTTCCAGACAATACTTCCTTTGGGAGGTGACAAGTCCATCCGGTCGTCTTGCTACCTCAAGACCAAGGAAGTAACGAAGATGTCCCAGATCCTTGGTCTGAAAGACGGAGCTGAGGTGCTGTTTGACTGTTTGGATGCCCTTTGAATCGTCTCCAGTGATTAAGATATCATCAACATAAACCAACAGAAGAACAGTTCCCGTTGCCTGATGACCTGTGAACAGTGAGAAGTCAGCTGAATTCCGAGTAAAGTCGACTTGTCGGACGGCCTTACTGAACTTGTCAAACCATGCCCCAGGGGATTGTTTGAGACCATAGATGGACTTCTTAAGATGACAAACTTGGGACTTCCCCGTGGTCTCAAACCCGGGCTGCTGCTGCATGAAAACCATTTCTTAGAGGTTGCCGTTGAGAAAAGTATTTTGATGTCCAGTTGGTGTAATGGCCATTGGCGATGTACAACCATCGAGAGAAGAACACGAACGATGTTCAGCTTGACCACATGAGAGAATGTTTCCTCATAATCGAGGCCTTGTTGTTGGGTGAAGCCACGAGCCACCAGGCGGGCCTTGAGACGGTCAATCGTCTCATCAGGGGCATGCTTGATCACAAATACCCATTTACACCCAACTGGTGTCTGACCGGTAGGTAATGGTACCAAGGTACAAGTCTGGTTAGCCCAGAGAGCCGTCATTTCTTCTTCCATGGCCGCCCGCCAGCCAGGATGTTGGAGAGCCTTCTGCACAGAGTTAAGTATAGAAATCAAGGATAATGAAGTTGCAAAAATCTGAAGTTGTGGAGATAGGCGATGTAAGGATACATAATTCGCCATGTGATGAGCTGTAGATTCTGGTGCCGGATCAACGAGACTCGGAGCATCAGAGGGCGAGGCAGACTGCATCGGGGCACTGGAAGCAGGATGACGATGAGTGTAAACACGAATAACAGGAGGCTTGGAAACATGGGGGCCTGGTCTGGAGGTCTTGGTGGTGGAGTGGTAACGAGAATGACAGGACGTAAGACAGTCGGTGGTGGAGGTATAGGATCTGAAGCAGAGAAGAAAGGAAGATCTTCCCGAAAGGTAACATCAGCAGAAACTGTCACCTTTCAGGTAGCCGGTGAGTAGCATACGTAGCCTTTCTGTGTCCGTGAGTAGCCCACAAAGATGTGTTTGGCTGCCCGGGGGTCCAATTTGTCCAAGGATGGACCAAGGGTGTGAACGTAGCAAGTGCACCCAAAGATGCGGGGTGTGAGTGAGAATACCGGAGTAGACGGGAACATGAGGCTGAATGGAGTGGCAT
Organism: Platanthera zijinensis; assembly: GCA_039513925.1. Taxonomy (NCBI): domain Eukaryota; kingdom Viridiplantae; phylum Streptophyta; class Magnoliopsida; order Asparagales; family Orchidaceae; genus Platanthera; species Platanthera zijinensis. The sequence goes on along the minus strand of CM077079.1, from coordinate 243,989,394 downwards.
TGTGGAGGATGGGGGAACGAAGACGGTTAATCAGATAGCAAGCCGTCGAAAGAGCAAAGTTCCAATAAGTTTTGGGAACGTGCATTTAAAGCATGATGGAGCGGGCCACATCGAGAAGATGTCGATTCTTCCGCTCAGCGACTCCATTTTGTTGGGGGGTATAGACACATGAGGTTTGGTGAATAACCCCAAAGTCAAAGCAAAGAGTCACAAATTCGTGGCTAGTGTATTCACGAGCATTATCCGTGCGGAGAGTTTTGATGTTCGTGGAGAATTGCGTTTGGGTCTCAAGAAGGAACGCCCAAAAGACACGAGGAACCTCAGAGCGATCACGAAGTAGGTATAGCTACGTCATTCCTGAATAATCATCAATAAACGTTAGAAAATAGCGATAACCAGAAATGCTAGTAACTTTATGCGAATCCCAAATATCGGAGTGTACTAAAATAAAAGAAGCAGTGCTCCGAGTGCAATGAGATGAAAAAGATGAACGAGGCTGCTTGCCCAACACACATGATTCACATTGAAAAGAAGGTAAAGATACATCTGGGAGAGCCTTCTGGAGGACTGGTAAAGGGGCATGACCAAGACGCCGATGCCAATCGACGGGGGAGACTGAAGAGAGGATAGCTGGAGAGTCATCAAGGAGATAGAGCCCGTTCTGCAGTCGCCCCTTACTAATGATAATCCGCGTCCTGTGATCCTGTATCAGAAAAGAAGAAGAGGTGAAGGTTACAAAGAAATTCAAATCATTAGTCAGGCGACCAACAAAAAGCAAATTAAACGGGGAGACCGGAACATGAAGAGCCGAGCATAGAGAGAGAGAAGAAGTGAGAGGGATGTCAGCCGAGCCAGAGACAGGAACAGTGTCCCCATTGGTCACTGTGATACACTTAGGATGAGAAGAATCCAGGTATTGATGTGGCCGCAGGGAGGTGATGTGATGGGTCACACCTGAGTCCACTATCCAACGCGGACTAGTGGAGAGACAAGCGATACCTTCTTGGAAGATGGAGGCAACAGAGGCAGGTGGGCGACTGTGCAGACCATGGAGTTATTGGAGCTGAAGGCGGACCTCTTCAAGGTCAGTACGAGCGGAAGAGTCAGTAGAAGCAACAGTGGCCTGTGGACGAGGAGGAAGCCCATTCTTGCGATAGCATGTGGCCTCAAGGTGACCGTCCTTACTGCAGAAGGAACACTTTGGGCGAGGCCGGCCTCCCCGTCCGCGGCCTCGAGAGCCAGAACGCTCTCCGCAAGAAGGAGGGGGGGGAGAAGGTAGCAGGGGTGCAGATGTCTGCTGCAGGAGAGCCGGTGACGGAGGAGTAGAATTATCAGTAGGCGGTTAGACCTTGAGCAACATAGAACACACATCTGATAGTGAGGGAGTAGCAACCGAGGTGAGGATCTGGGCCCGAACCCTGTGAAGATGGGGTGGAACATGGGCCATCATCATGGACACACCAACAACTTCTTTCTGAGCCCGTTGTGCAGCGAGATCTAACGTAGGAGGTTGATGTTGGATCCATGCTTCAACTAAAGTCTTGGCCCGAGCAACAAAGGGGGTGAGGTCGGTGGCCCCGCCAACATCAAGGGACCGGAGATCAGTAATAATGTCATAAAGATGTTGGAGACTATCTTTTCTGGAATATAGAGACTGTAGCTCATCCCACATTGCCTTGACCGTTTCGTGATACATGGCCATGCGGTAGGGTTCAGTATCAAGGGAGTTGAGGAGCCATGTCTGAACCCGACTATCATTGCGCAACCAATCGTCAGTAGGAGCAGCAGGAGGCGCTTGGGTCAAGTGATGTGGAAAACCTTTGGACTGTAGTACACAGCAAACAGAGTGTACCCACTCCACGAAGTTATTCTTCCCGGCTAGCGAAATGGTAGTAATCGGCAACTCATCACGGAGTTCTGGGGCAGAGGCCGGGCGGTCTGTAGAGGAAGAAGCAGTTTGTCCGGTTGACTCTGGAGAGGTCTCTATGTATAGGCGAGCAGGAGGCTAGGCCGGCGGACAGGAAGAACAGCGACCAGACAGGAGACCACACGGTCTGGGTGGCAATCCACCAACAGCAAGGCAATGAGGCCGCCACGACCAGAATGCGGAGCGAATAGCTGGTAGAATCTGCACGGTCACGGTGATAAAACACCAGCGGCAAGGAGGATGCCACGACCAGTATGCGGAGCCTGCAGCAGAGAGGAGAAACCGCTAGTGACAAGACAGGTCGCAGTGACTAGGCAGTGAAGAGGACAGACGAGAAGTCCGCACAGTCAAGGTGAGCACCAACGCCAAGGAGAGATGCTGTGACCTAGATGCGGAGCTTGCCGAGAAGAGGAGCCGCAGCGACAAGAGAGGCAAAGCGCGGCGAGAAGAGAAGCCACAACGACTAAGGCAAGCCGCAACGAGCAGAGAGCAGAGCAGCGAGGAGGACGATCTCGGCGGGTAGACTAGAAGACCGCAACGAGTAAGAAGCGCAACTCGCGGCGAGAAGAGAGACCGCGACGACAAAGTCAAGTCGCGACGAGCGGGAAGAAGGAAAGCGGGTAGAGCTGTGGTGAGAAGTGAGAGGGAGACCGCGCGGGCAGAGGAAAAACAAGGAAGGGAGGTCCCCACCTGTGAGAAAGGTTATAAAGGGAGGGAGGAGGAGGAGAAGAGGTGGAAGTCACGATAGATACAAAACAGAAGAAGCGGTTAGAAAGACCTTGTCCGCGCGGGAAGTCGCGGTAACGGAGACTGCGGCTACAAAGAGGCAGACCACACGGCACAGCGGCTAAGCAGGAGAGGGGAAGCCGCTCGGTAAGCCGGAAGAAAAGGCGGTTTCAAAAAGGACAGGCCGGACCGTCTTCCTCTGATACCATGTAGAGAAAAACTCAACCTTGTATATGCTATCTCAATAATAAAATACAATGTATGAATACACATTTATAGGAGGGAGAAAGAGAGAAGAGAGTCCTATACAAGATGTGGGACTAAGAGGAGAAAAGAAGAAATACAAATAAATGAGCCTATTTACATGGGCTTTTCCAACAAATTTTCTCAAGTAAATTATAATATTACAATTTTTGAAGAAAAAAGATAAAATTTTCTATATTAATAATATTTAAGTAAATTATAATATTACTATATATATTTAATATAAATTTTTGTTAACATTTATTATATATTTAACAAATTTTTATCAAAAGATGTTTGCTTCAAAAAGAACTTCACTCCCCCCAAATAATCTATACCTTCGTCCTCTATATCTATCCGCAACAGAACATTAATACCTCTGTCCTCTTCGGCTATATAATGCTTAAAAAAACTACCATTTGCTCTTTGCTTTGCGGCCTTCTATTTGTTAATATTTAAGAACAACTTCCAACTTACATTTTGCCAACATTAAATCAGAATCCCACCAGGATTATACTATTCCCTGCTCGTTATATATGGTGTTTTTGTGTGTGTGGAAAGCAGCGAAGGGCATTAATGGAAGAAGAAGAAACGGGGGGCATAATATCAGAGACGCGAAACTTTCTAATAAGCTAGGTCGTTAACATTTATTATATATTGTATTCCATTGCCCTTGAAAGTCACTAATTACATATATTTGTTCAGAAGTTTCCATTTAAGGATGGAAGTTCCATCCTTATGATTTTTATTGGCTTCTTTAACTTACAGTGCTTCATACCTATTTGATTTTCATGACTTGTTACAGTTCATGTGTCTATTTAGCTTATAACGTTCTGTAATATTCTTTTCCCTTTCCCCTCTACTCTCTTTTGTGCCCATACACGGTCGTGCGATTACCTAGGGATTTTATGATCATTAAATTTTGCAGATTATTGCACTTCGAAGAGCAAAAAGAAGAAATATGGAAAGATTGGTATTGGCTTGTGGTGGAGAAGCAGTTAATTCAGTTGATAACTTAACTCCTGACTGTCTTGGTTGGGCTGGGCTAGTCTACGAGCATGTCCTTGGGGAGGAGAAGTACACTTTCGTGGAGAATGTGAAAAATCCCCACTCATGTACAATTTTGATTAAAGGTTCTTTACATTTACTTCTGCACCCCCTCCCCTTACAACATTATTTTCTTTCAGGACATTTATTACAATATAAATATAGTGGATAGCTTTATCTTTTCATCACTTTCTTTGTCATCATCAGTTTTGTGTTTACTGCAGGACCCAATGATCATACAATCGCACAAATCAAGGATGCTATTCGTGATGGTCTAAGATCTATTAAGAATACACTTGAGGATGAGGCTGTTGTACTGGTGAGGCTTAGACACCATCTTGTGTCCTTTAATTTATAATACTTTGTTATTTGACTTTGTTTGAAGTTTTTTTGTCCTTTTCTTAATGAGATAATTATTGGAAGTTATTTTGCTGCTGCTGCATGTGCGCATGTGTTACTGATAGGAGCCCCGGTTTGAGACCTTGTTCGTGGCTGTGAGAGGTGGACATCCAGTAGGAGATTGGAGTTCCAATTCTTAGATCCATGAGAACCTATGGTAGAAGCTCAGAGGTGAAGGAATCCGGCGAGAGAGGCGTGGCGGAGAGGCCGGTGAGCGGCGTGCGATGGAGCGCGGGTTGGGATACTTAGGCTACGGGAGATCCTTAGAAGGATGGAGAGAGATATAGGAGAAATTGGTGAGAGAAGTGTTTTGATATTAATTGCTTGATTTCTCATTCACCCCATTCCTTCCTAAGTAGGAAGGACACATTGCAACATGCGACATTAATTGATAGTGTGATATTGAAATAAAATCCGACATGCAAATAGATGGGACATTGAGATTAAATATAAAAGAACAACAAGTGGTATCCCTCAACGGTAACGAGATGACACATTAGTCTGTGCCCGTCGTCCTACTGCGACAGTGGTAAGTGACGCCCTAACGTAGGTTCATAGCGTGCATGTCCGGATGAGGCCAAGCTTGTACTCAAGTTTGTCATCTAGCTGTTGTGGGAGATACACTATTGGGGACGAAGAGGAAGGACCGTGAAACTGTTTCAACTGAGAGACGTGGCAGTTGTCATCAATGCGGGCTTCCGGTGGAAATTGGAGGCGGTATGAAACCTCGCCAATGCATTGGAGGATCTCGAATGGGCCGTAGAACTTCGGTCCCAATTTGTGATACGAGGTCCGAGCGGCCTAGGACTGGCGGTGAGGGCGGCGCCTAAGCCATACACACTCTCCTAGGGCAAAGGATAGCTCACGATGACCCCGTTTGTAAGGAATCTCAATATGCGCCCAGGCTTGAAGAAGGCGCCCACATGCTATGAGAGAAATTGGTCCCGATCATGAAGCATGCGGTCGATAGCTTTTAGACGGGCTGTGTCGTTCTTGTAGGAAAATAAATGTGGAGGGTCTCGTACGTAAATCAATTAGAAGGGTGTCGTCTGCAGCGAGGTGTGATATGAGGTATTGTAACAATACTCCACCCAAGGAAGCTAGTGAGACAATTCCTTCGGGCAATCTTCGGTGTTGCAACGCAAGTACATCTGTGCGATTGACGACCTAAGTGTAGCCATCAAACTACAGGTGGTAGGTCAATGTGAATGGAAGTTTGGTACTGCAGAAAGTAAACAACTCCTTCCAGAAGTTACTCGTAAAAATCTTGTCCCGAATCGAGACACTGCTCTCGGGGAGGCCGTGGAGACGAAAAACCTCAGTGAAGAAGGCATGGGCAACTCCCTCCGCCGTCAGTGGTCCGCTCTTAGAAATGAAGTGTGCTCTCTTCGAGAAACGGTCGACCATGACCATAAGGATAAACATTTAGCACGAGGTAGGCAACCCCTCAAAGTCCATCGAGACATCGGCTCGAATCTGTGTGCAGATCGACATGGGCTGTTCAGAAGGATATGCTTTGGTTTGTGGTGTTGACAAACTGTGCAGACGACGACAAAATCATGAGCATTGCGTCGTAGACCCTTCCAAAAGAAATCAATGTGAATCTGACGAAGTGTCTTGTTAACCCTGACCCATTCGTGATGTCGTCAGTGAAGGGGAAGGAAGAGACCAAGATAATGTGCTGGTTGACCATCTTCCATGATGTCGTCCACCAACAGTGAACCAAAAGTCTTGGGACTTCTGCCTCAGGAAGGGAGGGGTGGGCAAGGTGATGGTACAACCGTACTCTTAAGCGTTTGGTTCGGCTGTTTCTGCGGTGCTGGACCGCACCATGTAGCAATAAGTATCGTTTATGCTTTTTTCCTAAAATCCGTTTCCTAAATTCCACCGTTTTCTTATATCTTGCAATAAAAATACCGTTTGGCGGAAGGCAGAAGCAGCGCCTGTCACTATTCATCCTCCATCTTTCCTTGAACCAAAGAAGCTCCCTCTCTCTCCTCAGTCCAAGCGCCGAGCTCCTCCCTCCTCCCTCCTCCAAAGCTCGACAGTTCTCCTCCTCCATCCATCTCCTTGCGCCAGCTCCTCGCCGTCGTCCCCACCGCTCTGCTCAAGCACCCTCCTTTTCGCACCACTCCACCACCATCCCCTGTTTCCAGCCGTCCTCCAAATTCACACCTTTCCACCTGCTATCCTTCCTCAAACAAAAATACACCTTTGGGTCTCCTTCAAGAGTTATCTTCAGGATTTTACGCCGACTGCTTTGTTCTCAGCCCTCTGTTTTCTACTCAAAAAATGGAAGCTTAGATGTCGCCCGCAGCGAGCGAATGCCCGACAGAGCGTGGTCTCCTGGAATTCCATGATCTCCGGCTACGATTGCAGAATGGCCTTGGGTCAGCCATTACCGTTTTTAATCTAATGCAAAGAAGAAATGGAGCCGTACTCAGCCACTCTGATTGTCGTCTGGTCCCAACTCGGCACTCCATCACCCAAACAGTTTTTAAACAAAACTCCATTTTCTAGAAACAACACTTTTTCCGCAACTTACTCAACAACTACCATCAACAACAGCCCAACCAAACAGAGCCTTAGGCTCGTCGAGAAAGAGCGTCGACTGCACCTTTCAAGGCACCAACCTTTTGTACTCCACACTGAAGTCGAAGCCCAAATGCTTGCTCACCCAACGTTGTTGGAGAGCAGTGCTGAGGCGCTGCTCGTGTAAGTACTTGAGGCTTAAATGGTCTATACGGTTCAGAAAAGGTTTCCCAATAAGTATGGCCGCCAGTGCTGCACCACCTTTACTAGACCAATCAACTCGAGCTCGTAATCTGGAGTTGCTGATGGTGAGCCGTTGTCTTGCGGATGAAGAAGGCGACTGGGTGGTCTGCCTGTTGTAGTACTGCGCCATAGCCCTGCCCCAATACATCACTCAATGAGGAACTCCTGGGAGAAGTCGGGTAGGTGGAAGACTCTGGCGGTGAAAGTCCTACTATATTGGCTCAGAAGACCTGCTTGGCATGATCGCTCTAGAGGAATGCATGCTTCTTTTGAAGAGTTGCCAGGAGGCCGCAGTCGTGTTATAGTTCTGACTGAAATGGCGTTAGTAGCCGGTCAAGCCCAAAAAACCCCGCAACTCCTGTAGGGATTGGGGTATTGGATCGGTTGTCACCCCACAAATCTTCTTGGGGTCTGCCGAAATGCCTGTGAGGTGGATCACATTACTTATGTAGGCCATTTGGTCTATCCCAAAGAAGCACCTAGCCCGCTTCAAAAAGAACTGATGTAGGTGTAGGATGCCAAAAATGTCCTGCAGATGATGCATGTGGTCTTCCTAGGTCTTGATGACCAAATTTTGTCAAAAAGACAAAGAGCATAACGTCGAAGAAACTCGTGAAATACCTCATTCATCATGGCCTGGAAGGTAGACGGGGCATTAGTAAGGCTTATGGGCATCACCGGAAACTCAAAGTGACTGTGGTGAATGTGAAAAGCCGTCTTCTCCACGTCTTTGGGCACATGCACACTCGTTGTTAACCTGAATAGATGTTAAGCTTGGAGAAGAACTAGGCGCCATGGTGCTCGTCCAACAGTTCCTCCACAACAGGAATCAATAACTTGTCCTTCACAGTCATGACGTTCAATGCTTGATATTCCACACAAAATCGCCTAGCGACATCCTTCTTCTGAACTAAAAGAGCAAGGGAGAAAAATAGGGAGATGCTATTACAGTTGATGCCTCACTATAGCATGACTTTGCATTGACACTTGATCTCGTTCTTCTGTTGGAAGGGATTGCGATGGGACTGTACCACGATGGGGGTGGTATTTGGACAGACAGACACGGTGATCACGGTGACGTGGTGGGCAAAGTCCCTGAGGAGGGGCCAAGAAGTCCCTAAACTCCTATAGTTGATGCTCGAGGTTGTCGTGCAGATCTCGGGCGGAAGAGAGACAAAATGCCCAAGGTGACTTCTCGGTCAAATACCCTTGTCACACTGTCTATTTGCCTCTCTATTGCCAAGTCACAATGAGGCAATCAAAATTCCATGTCAGGGGACCAAGTGTGCGCAACCAGCGGACGCTCAAAGCCACCTTGAAACCCTGAAGATTAATCACCTAAGAGGTCCACCTTGGAGGGGTACCCTTTCACCTCAAGTTGCACCACACAGAAGATACCAATGCATTCCATAGTGCTCCCATTGGAAACTGCCGCGCTCAAGAGGGGACGACCAAGTCCACCTTGGAGGGGTACCCTTTCACCTCAAGTTGCCAAGTCACAATGAGGCAATCAAAATTCCATGTCAGGGGACCAAGTGTGCGCAACCAGCGGACGCTCAAAGCCACCTTGAAACCCTGAAGATTAATCACCTAAGAGGTCCACCTTGGAGGGGTACCCTTTCACCTCAAGTTGCACCACACAGAAGATACCAATGCATTCCATAGTGCTCCCATTGGAAACTGCCGCGCTCAAGAGGGGACGACTTGTCGGTCAGGTTGAGCCGGTTGGCAGTCTCCGTGCTAATGAAGTTATGCGTGCTCCCGGTGTCCAACAAGGCGACCAAGAGATGATCGATAATGAGAACCAAAAGATGAAGAGTCTCTCCAGAATGAGGCCCATCAATGGAGCAAAAGGAAATCTCAGGAACACGAACGTCTTCCTCGGATGGGCCGCCCACCTCCAAGAAGAACAGACGCTTGCTCATGTGGCCATTCATGAAGGTCTCATCACAGTTGAAACGTAACTCCTTAGCACGACAGTCGACCATCTCTTGGGAGGAGAACCGATGAATGAGTGGAGGCACTCTCCTTCGCCTTGGGCAGTGGAATAACCACAGGCTGTGCAAGCAGGCCGAATCCACATGAGTAGCCCTCTCCTCCCTGTCTTCCCCTAAAATGCCGATCCATCAGCAAATGCTTCTCGCAAAGGCGTTCAATACTCATAGAGGTGGTACGGTAGGCAAGTGCCTGAAATTCCACATCGAGGCATAGACGCTCATGGAGACTCATTATAAAGATGGGCATTTGATGGGCCGGAGGAACGAGAGGAGCACGAGCAAGGAGAACCTGAAACTACTCTAAGTAATCATCGAGGAGGCCTCTCTGTTTGAGGGAGACCAAGTCGCCAATTGTGTTGTTGCGTATAGGAGGGCCAAAGCGAAGGTTGCATCTAGCTTCGAATTCTTCCGAGGTCAGAAGGGGGTTTTCCTGTTGCAACTGCAAATACTAGAGATGAGGTTATGGAACGAGGCTACATTAAGTCGATGGTCCCACAGTGTGCGTTGATTCATGAAAAATTGTTCACAGTGGGCAAGCCAAGTCAAGGGTTCTGAAGCGAAGGTTGCCTTTAATTTTGAATTCTTCCAAGGTCAGAAGGGGTTTTTCCTGTTGCAACTACAAATACCAGAGGTGAGTTGATGAAAGGAGGCTACATTAAGCCAGTCGTCCCACAGTGTGCGTTATTCATGAAAAATTGTTCACAGTGGGTAAGCCAAGTCGAGGGTTCTTCGTGGCCATTGAAAACCGAAAGTCTGTCTTATGTAGTGGAGAACGTTGCGACTTTCTAGGCGATGCAGAGGGTAGGCCATTGCCTTGGCATGGGAGTAATCACAGGGTACCCGAGGAGATTGAGGTGAGAAGCAATCACGGTCGATGTGGGCCGTGCGGGCTTCGAGCATTGCAATGTTGTCATCAATTTGTCGAACATGTCCCATCATCTGAGCTGCGAAGACGTAGAGATCGTTGCTTCCCGGAAGGAGGGAAGAGTCCCTGGAAATTTTCCCCAAGAGGTTGCCTGGCGAAGCTGGATGCTTGGGCGGACTTGTGGGTTTGTTTGCGTTTAGCGGGTCCAACCGATCAAGCCCCGGTTCGCAGAAGGCGATGTTGGGCTCACGATTATGGACGCAAAGGATCGCGTAGGGGAGGAAGATGCCGATGCGGCGACGCGTGACTCTGATAACAAGATTATAGGTGCCCCGGATTGAGACTTCGTTTGTGGCCGTGGGTGGAAATTGAGGAGATTGGAGTTCCCTTTCTTAGATCCGCGGGAACATATGACAGAAGCTAGGAGGTGGAGGAATCCGACGTGATAGGATGCGTGATGGGAGGCTGGCGTGCGGCTTGCAATAGAGCGCGGGTCAAGATTCTTAGGTTACGAGAGAACTTTAGGAGGAGAGATAGACGGGAAATTAGAGAGTTGAAAGTTTTGATAGTAATTGCTTGAGTTCTCATTCACCCCCATTCCTTCCTAAGTAGGTCGAGTGATCAGCGCAATTTCAACGCACATCTGATAATCAACCGAGAAAGGGAAGGTCTCATGATTTGGGACATGAGATTTAAGTATCATGCAGATTCTTTAAGTGCAATCCAGATCGTTAGGGCCAGTTTTAGGAACTACGATCCTTAAATTCTTCAATCCGGATTGCAACCCTCCCCGTAGAGGTGCTAAAATCTATACTGGATGCGATTCAGATTGGTTTATCTATTCTGGACTGCACAATCCTATTATTCAGATCGCAATTATGTCAACCATGTAGTGGTTTTATTTTTTAAAATGGAATGTACTGTCAAAATGATTGAACTTGATAGTTTTTCCCTCGTTCATTTAATTTTTGCTAAATGTTTACATTTTTGCATATGGATCATTTGAGAATTTGTGCAAAAGCTAGGTTGTTCCCCTTAAGGAATACGTCGTATGGTCCGAATGCGGCGTCTTGGCAAGGACCGCTGCATCTCCAGGACTTGGGTGTAATGTTAAATATGTAAGAGTCCTCGTCGTATGGTCCGAATGCGACGTCTTGGCAAGGACCGCTGCATCTCCAAGAGGACTTGGGTGTAGTGTTAAATATGCAAAAGTCCTCACATATTAGATGTCTTAGAGAAGTATGTCGTAGGAATTGTGATCGACTTAGGTTTGGAAGTTGGAATATAGATACACTAATGAGGAAAGTGATGGAAGTAGTGGATATGATGGTTAGGAGAATGATAAATATTTTATGTCTGCAAGATACTAGATGAGTGGGCAAGAAAGCCAAAATTTTAGATAATTCAGGTTTTAAATTATGGTACACAAGAAAAAATAAAACAAGCATTGAAATAGCTATTATTGTGGATACTACTTAGAATGATGAAGTTGTTGAGATAAGTAAAAAAGTGATAGAATCTTAGATCTTAAATTAGTCATAGGAAAGAAAACTATTAATGTGATCAGTGCTTACACGCCACAAGTAGGATTAAGTGAAGCTATTAAAGTGCAATTTTGGGAAGACTTAGATGATTTAGTAAAAGAAATCACAAAAAAAGAAGATTTTTATTGGAGGAGACTTGAGTGGACATATAGAGAAAGAAAATATAAATTACACAGCCGTTCATGGAGGATATGGATATGGAGAAATAAATGAAGAATGACGATCCATTTTAAACTTTGTCGTAAAAACAGTATCAAATAGTTTTTCAAAAATAGAAAAACATTTAATTACGTTTAAAATCGGACCAAATAAGTCATAAATTGATTATTTTATGACTCACAAAATGGATAAAATGATTTGTAAGGATTGCAAAGTCATACCGGGAGAAAATTTGATAACAAAACATATGTTAGTGGTGTTAAATGTATAAATAAAATATAATAAATTTAAGACAAGAACAAAATATTGCCAAAAATTCAGTGGTGGAACTTGAAGATGAAAAAATGGGTTGCTTTCAAGAAGGTAGTTATGGAACAACTAGTTGATGACCCATATGTTGATCCTAATATCTCATGAGAAGTTATGTCTTCACATTTAAGGATAAGTGGAAAGAATATACTTGGAGTATCAAAAGGTTGTGCGCCCCCAAATAAATAACTTTGGTGGTTGAAAGAGGAAGTGCAAGACAAAATGGGTGCAAAAGAGGGACAACTATAAATCACTCTACGCTTATAGGAATAATGAAAACTTAGTCAAGTATAAAGTCGCCAAAAAGAAGCTAAACATGGAGTAAGTAAAACAAGATGTGAACCTTATGAAGAATTTTATAAACGACTAGATACCAAAGATGGAGAGCGTGACATATATAAAATTGCCCGAGGTAAAAAAATAAAGATGAGATTTAAGCAAAGAAAATGCATAAAAGATGAGACAAATACAGTTTTGACGGATGATGCTGATATTAAAGAGCGACAAAAAAGATATTTTTATCAACTCTATAATGAAACAAAGAAAAATGAATTAAACTTGGAAGAGTTAAGTAAATCAGAGCAGTATAAGAATATAACCATTTTATTGTAAACTTCAAGTATCAGATGTAAAAGATGATTTAAATAAGATGAAAAATGGAAAGGCGGTTGGACCAAACGATATACCCATAAAAGTATGGAAATGTCTAGAAATGAATGAAATTTGTGACTTGCATATTTTTTCAATAAAATACTGAAGTCAAAGAGGATGCCAGACCACTGGAAAGAAAGTATCTTGATACCTTTGTATAAGAATAAAATAGATATACAAAATTGTGTTAATTATAGAGAAATTAAATTGATGAGTCATACCATGAAACTATGAGAACGAGTCATAGAAAGAAGATTAAGACAAGAGACTAACATCTCAGAGAATCAATTTGGATTCATGCCAAGGAGGTCGACCATGGAAGCTATACATCTTTTGAGGAGACTCATTTCGACAACTATCGAGAAACGAAAACAAATTTGCATATGCTGTTTATTGATCTTGAGAAGGCTTATGATAGAGTTCCAAGAGAGATCTTATGGTGAGTCTTAGAAAAAAAAGGTGTAAATGTATCATATGCTGACATAATCAAAGATATGTATACAAATTCAGTGACAAGGGTGAGGACATCTGGAGGTTTAACACAGGAATTCCCTATTACTGTTGGATTACATCAAGGTTCAACTTTAAGCCTTATCTTAGATGAGCTCACCAAACATATCCAACAAGCGATACCTTGGTGTTTATTGTTTGCGGATGATATCGTTTTGGTTGATGTGACGCACGAGGGTGTAAACGCAAAACTTGAATTTTGGCGAGATACTTTAGAAAAAAGGGTTTTAGGTTGAGCAGGGCAAAAACGGAGTATATGGAGATTAAATTTAGCAGTACAAGAAGGACAGATGACTTCTTTATTAAGTTGGGTGATCAAGATATTTCCGTAGTGAGTGTTTTAAATATCTTGGATCGATAGTTCAAAAAGATGGAGGTATTGATAAAGATGTGACACATAGAATCCAAGCGGGTTGGTTGAAGTGGAGAGGCGCGTTAGGGATCTTATGTGATCGTAAAGTACCACTAAAACTTAAGGGCAAGTTTTACCGTACTGCAATTAGACCCGCGATGCTCTATGGTTCTGAGTATTGGGCAGTGAATTGTGTACATGAGCAAAAATTGGAGTTGCAGAAATGAGAATGCTTAGGTGGATGTGGGGACACACGAGATTAGATAAAATTAGGAATGAAAGTAACATGTATAAGACATGAGTAGCACCAATTTCAGAGACGATGCGAGAAGCTCGTCTAAGATGGTTTGGACACATACAAAGGAGACCACTAGAGGCACCTGTTAGGCGTTGTGAGAGTCTAGTCACTAGACATGTTAGACGAGGGAGGGGTAGATCAATAAAGACTTGGAATGAAACTATAAAGAAAGACGTGTTGTACTTAGACATTAGTGAGATTATGACAAAAGATAGGGCACAATGGTGACAAAAGATCCATATAGCCGGCCCCACTATAGTGGGATAAAAGCTTGAGTGTTTTTGTTTATATATTTGTTAAAGGAAAAATTGTTTACTTTCTGGTCATCTCAAAATTATTTGGTGATGGATCAGAAGAAGATAGCAAAAAAATAGAAGATAGTGAGTTTGTATCTGGATTTCCTTCCATTAACACAATTGTTAAAAAATCCACATCCAAATAATTAGATTACAAAGTCTTGCGAGTTGAATAATGGCTCACAAAACTTTTGAATAAGAGCCTTTCTTGAAGTTGACAACCTTATTTATAGACCCAACTGGAGCAATCTAATTGTTGGGCAACCACTTACAAATGGTTATGTTAAATGAATGAAATGTTGCATTTATATCTCTCGCTTTACATGTGATTTCTAGCTATTCCCACTTTAACGAGGATTCTGAAGATGCTTTGTCAGATGCTCCGTGTTCTACATAAGTGGATTTGACAATTTATTAGCCATATCTCCATCAAATCACACTAGATACGTCACCATTAAGTATTTGCTTGAATATCTAAACACTAATCCATTCCGACCCAAAATGACTTGATGTGAGTTTTCACTTGAACTCTTCGAGAACTGTGCCTCATTCTTCTCCCCATTCAATCATCAATGATACTTATAACACTTGGAAAAATTGATAACTTTTCACCTGGAAAGAAATTGCTAATGCCCATGATTCTTCTAATCCATTGTTATATGTTGAAATCAAAATTGGGTCTTAACGAGAGTTCGGACCCAAGGGGGTAACTTGCACCTACTTCTCTCAAGCGAGAGCACCTGACCAGTTGCTTGGAACTAGGAGACAGATCCCGATCTTCAGCGAGGAGGTCCCGCCACACACCTGGAAGATCAAAGAGAGCTTCCCCTCCCTAACCAATGCTGAGCTGGGCACCCTGGTGGGCCTTGAGAGCACTCGCCAACCAGAGTCAGCCTTGGGGGGAGGGGGGGGGGGAAGCAGTCCCCCTCACCAAGGTGCTCATGGGGGTTCTATTTATAGTTTTTCAAGTTTGGCCGCCTTTTGGTTTTACTAAATGCACCCCAAAGTGGTAATATCCGCTGTTTGTAGGGGATATTAGCAGGCCAAAATGAGCATCATGGGGGTGGCGAGTGCCTGGTGAAGCGAGCACTCACCCTGATCCTGGATCTTACCCCTAGGGAGCTAATATCGACCTAAGGGGGCCTTCACTCGCCCCTGGAGGACTGAACTCGCCTCTGGGGGTCTTGTCCCGCCCCTGGGTAGCCTGCACTCGCCCCTGGAGGGCTGAACTCGCGTCTAGGGGCCTGGTCTCGCCCCCTGGGTAGCCTGCACTCACCCCTGAAGGGTTGAACTCGCCTCTAGGGGTCTGGTCTCGCCCCTGGGTAGCCTGCACTCGCCCATGTTGGGTTGAACTCGCCTCTGAGGGTCTGGAATCGTCCCTGGGTAGCCTGCACTCGCCCCTGGAGGGCTGAACTCGCCTCTAGGGGTCTGGTCTTGCCCCTTGAGGGCTGAACTCGCCTGTAGGGGCCTGGTCTCGCCCCTGGGTAAGTAAGGTCCTCTAGGCCCTCCTCGGTCATCTTTGGTCTCGATGAATTACGAGTTATACACAATCCCCGTTTTTTACGAGCTCGACACGAGATCAGAAAAAACAATGTAAAACTCGTGATTTGGAGAGAAGAGCACCAAACATCATGCCACTTCAAGATCCTCCCAGGAGCTAAGCCCAACTGAAAGAGGAAACAAACTTAACACCTCTCAGGAGCCTAGCTCAATTGGAGGTGGAAAAAGATCAACACCTCCCAGTTTGACTGGAGATGAAAAAATTTCAACACCTCTCAGCTCGACTGGAGGTGGAAAAAGATCATCACCTCCCAGTTCCACTGGAGGTGGAAAAGATCATAACCCCCAACTCGACTGGAGGTGGAAAAAGGATCATCACCTCCCAGTTCGACTGGAGGTGGAAAAAGGATCATCACTCCCCAGCTCGACTGGAGGTGGAAAAAGGTCAACACCTTCCAGCTTGGCTGGAGGTGGAAAAGATCAACACCTCCAAGCTCGACTGGTGGTGGAGGAATCTTTTGCTTGCCAAGACCACTTGCCCCTTATTATTTCATCTGAGAGATCAACTTGCTCCGCCGGCTAGTGGGAGACCGATCAGTGGAAACATCTCAGGGACATCTGTCCTCAACATATTTCTTCAAACTATTACCCGAGAGGTCTACCCACCATGCCGGCTAGTGGAAGCCCGGTCAGTGGAACAATCTCGTGGAGATCTTTTCAAAATATCTTTTCTTCCAACTACCACCCGAGAGGACTCCCATCCTGCCAGCTAGGTGAGAGTGTGGTCAGTGGAACCATCTCAGGGAGATATTTCCAAAACCTTTTTTTTCCAACTACCACCCGAGAGGTATACCCATCCTGCCAGCTAGGTGAGAGCCTGGTCAGTGGAACCATCTCGGAGAGATCTTTCCAAAACCTCTTTTTTCCAACTACCACCCGAGAGGTCTACCCATCTTGCCAGCTAGGTGAGAGCCTGGTCAGTAGAACCATCTCGGGGAGATTTTTTCAAAACATCTTTTCTTCAACCTACCACCCGAGAGGTCTACTCATCCTGCCAGCTAGGTGAGAGCCTGGTTCAGTGGAACCATCTCGGGGAGATCTTTCCAAAACCTCTTTTTTCCAACTACCACCCGAGAGGTCTACCCATCCTGCCAGCTAGGTGAGAGCTTTGTCAGTGGAACCATCTCGGGGAGATTTTTTCAAAACATCTTTTCTTCAACCTACCACCCGAGAGGTCTACCCATCCTGCCAGCTAGGTGAGAGCCTGGTCAGTGGAACCATCTCGGGGAGATCTTTCCAGACATCTTTTTTCGAACTACCACCCGAGTGGTCTTCCCAAAACATTTTTTTTCCAACTACCACCCGAGAGGTCTTCCCATCCTGCCAGCTAGGTGAGTTTGGTCAGCGGTTCTGCTTGAGGCCTTATTTCACTTTATTTCTCAATACCCTCCAAGAGCCTTTCCAGCTCTATCAGCTAGTGAGAGCCTGACAACGGGATCTACTCGGGGTCTTATTTCAACTTTGTTTCACCCAACCACCGAGTGCTTTCCAGCCTGTCAGCTAGTGAGAGCCTAACAGCAGGATCAACTCGGGGTCTTATTTCAACTTGCTTTACCAATACCCGTCGAGAACCTTCCAGACCTGCCAGCTAGTGGGAGCCTGACAGCGGGATCAACTCGGGGTCTCATTCTAACTTGTTTCATAACATCCACCGAGCGCCTTCCAGACCTGTCATCTAGTGGGAGCCTGACAGTGGGATCATCACCTCATTCAATGTGACCCTCGAGTGCCTTCCTGCTCTGCCAGCTAAGTGGGAGTCTGACAGCGGGTTCAACTCGAGTCACTTTCTCATTTCTTACTCTGAGTGTCTTCCTGTCCTGCCAACTAGTGAGAGCTTGGCAGCGGGATCAACTCGTTCGACGTGACCTTCGAGTGCCTTCCTGCCCTGTCTGCTAGTGGGAGCCTGGCAGTGGGATCAACTCGAGTCACTTTCTTATCTTTTCTTCCGAGTGCCTTCCCTCCCTGGCAGCTAGAGAGAGTCTGACAGCGGGATCACCACGAGCTGTGATGTCAATCTGACTTCCGAGTGCCTTCCTGCCCTGCCAGCTAGTGAGAGCCTGACAACAAGATCAACTCGGGCTATGCCTTTGAAACAACCTCCAAGTACCTGTCTGCCATGCCAGCTAGAGAGAGCCTGATAGCAGGATCGCCTCAGGCTGTGATGTTAATCTGACCTCCGAGCGCATTCTTGCCCTGCCAGCTAGTGAGAGCCTGACAGCGAGGTCAACTCGGGCTATGCCTTTGAAACAACCTCCGAGTACCGTCTACCATGCCATCTAGAGAGAGCCTGACAGCGGGATCACCTCGCGCTATGATGTCAATCTGACCTCCGAGTGCCTTCCTGCCCTTCCAACTAGAGAGAGCCTGACAACGGGATCACCTCGGGTTGTGATGTCAATCTGGCCTACAAGTGCCTTCCTGCCCTGCCAGCTAGTGAGAGCCTGACAGTGGGATCTACTTGGGGGCTCATTTCAACTTTCTTTCTACCACCCACCGCGTGCCTTCCAGCCCTGCCAGCTAGCGAGAGTCTGACAGAGGGATCTTCTCGGGGTCCTTTTCTCAAACTTTTCGACCTGCCACACTCGCCTAACCTATGAACCTGCCAGCTAGTTGAGAGCTTAGTCAGTGGGTCTTCTCGGGGACATTCACACCACAACACACCACATCACCCACAGGACAGTGCACATCACCTCTCCCTATTTCGAAGTTCTTCACTATCCTGCCCTCGCGGGAAGATTACTCACGGAAAGAAAAAGAGGTATCTTGAAACTCTTTAAGATATTCTCGCTATATAAACGAAGTTCCAAGGCCTACCTTAGAAAAATACTAGTGAGTTTTACCCCCGGGGGCATGAAGCCTTGGGGTGGATAAGCTTCTTGAAGGTAACTTGTGAAC
The DNA here is from genome assembly GCA_039513925.1 of Platanthera zijinensis. Taxonomy (NCBI): domain Eukaryota; kingdom Viridiplantae; phylum Streptophyta; class Magnoliopsida; order Asparagales; family Orchidaceae; genus Platanthera; species Platanthera zijinensis. The sequence goes on along the minus strand of CM077079.1, from coordinate 243,970,841 downwards.
ATGAGCTTTCTGAATGTCAACCACGGATGGGATTATCTCACTTGTATAGTCCGACACCTACCTTAGGAAAAGCCAACACTCTTGCAGGTCGAGGCCAACACTTGCCAGATATACACTGTGTCAACCTTTCTGTGGTGCTCACCCCTATGGATTGGACACCTAAGACGATGTCGTTGCATGTCATAAAAATACTAGTGAGTTTTACCCAAGTACCCACGGATGCTAGCATGCGCCAAGTATGACAAGATGATAGTTTCTATCAAAAATGGGAGTTGCGTTGATCCGCACCTCGAGAGTTAACGTTGACTCCTACCTCTATGCTGCTACTGGGCCCCCTTGACGAATAGGGGTTGTACAATCGTCATAGAATGAATGTTTAACATGACAACCGGGGGCCCAGTAGTAGCATTTTGAGAGATAACGACTTGCGGTGGAGAGAGCACTTGTTTTCATGCTAAACATTCATTCTATGACGATTGTACAACCCCTATTCGTCAAGGGGGCCCAATAGCAGCATAGAGGTGGGAGTCAAGCGTCAACTCTCGAGGAGTGGGTCAACGGTCAACAATTGTCCACAAAGCAGGTGTGGACAATGTGTTTCTTGGATAAACGAGAGATGGGCGTATCGTAGTAAAGGGAGCATGGAGGTAGACGTTTAATGAGATGAGTTGCAGTCAAAACCGCATCACCCCAATAGGACTTGGGAAGGTTCATGACAATTAACAAACACCGAACAACCTCCAGTATGTGACTATTTTTTTTTCGTTCGGCTACATTTTGAGTTGAAGTGTGGATACATGTGGTTTAGTTTCGGTGGTTTAAAAAACTTAAACATTATCTAAAGATCTGCTGTTTTAAAAACTGAAACATAATTTAAGACCTACAATTGTTTGTCCATCTTATTTAAATCATTAAATACTAGAATCATAAAAACTTATAAATTTTTTGAAAACATGAGTGACAGTGTTCGGCCTACCGTGCCCCGCGCGACAGTACCCGGGTTGCGGCGGCGAGCTTCGCCTGCCCCCGACGGTTCATAATAAATTTTTTATCATTATAAATTTTTTTATATTTTTGAATTATTAATTTTTTATATATTTAAAAAGTTATTTGAAAAACTCAAAAATGATAATATATACATATCTGTACGTGTATGTGTTGCATGTCTTTTTATATAATGCACGTTATAAATAAAATAAGCTGGACGGAGATTGTATGTGTTATAAAAAATATATTTTTAGTAGATACTTAAAAGTGATCATGGTCTAACGGATAAGGTGCCAGATCTCGTATCAGGGTTTGGCTGTTTGATTCCCGCCGGGCTTGTTTTTTTTATTTTTTTAACCCTTTCTAATTTTTAGTCCCACATTGTGGGCTTCACAAGCTTCTTTGGGTTTAAATAGTAGGATAGGAAAACATCATTTGAAATTTTACATAGAGCGGGACGGGCTATGTAGAGCGGGTGGGGCTGAATCGGTCTGGCTAAATGCAGAGCGGGCCTTGCTTTAGTCCGCGGGCTTTGCTTTCGATCCCACCTGATCTGAAGGGTAAAATGGTAATTTCCCATTGTAGTGTAGTAGCCTTATTAAAATTATATAGAAAATTTTTTATTATGTGAAACCATTTAAATAAATAATTATATGATGTTATATTATATTATAGTATTTAAAAATTTATGTTGTAATATATATGGTTTGGTTTAGTTTTGCATTAAAAACCGTGAATCGTACCAAACCGTGTTTTCTCAAAATTTGAAACCGTAATCGAACCGTCAACTACGAAAATTGAACCAAATTGGACAGTTCACACCACAAATCTTTGAAGGTGCAATGCAACTGTACAACCTCTAAGACCAGCCTCGTACTTTCCCTTGGTGCATCATTGAGCATAACATGCATCGCAACACGTTAGTTAAGTTATGAACGGAGGTGATAAATTCAAACAAGTGTAGACAGTGCGCAAGAAGATTTCTCCTTTGGGAAATTGGAGAGTTGTGGCTCCCTTAGCTTGTCAAGCATGAGGTTTGTCTTGATTGCATCATTGAACGAGATCATATCACCCTCCTAATAGTAAAGTTCAATGCAAACGTCGTTGAATTTTCTCACTTTACTCCCACTGGGAGATAACCTTTAGCCCACACAGGAAGGGCAGTAGAAGGTCAATCATTGTGATTCACTTCATGAGTTTTGCATCACCATTGTTAATTAACATTCACTTCACGAATTAAGCATCATGAGATACTGATGGCGGTGTCTTTTAGCTACAAGGTTTCTTCTTGACTTGTAAACTCCAAAGAGTACGCGACCGTAGAAAATTCTGTCAAATTAGCATTTCCATCTAGACCAACCATCGTGTCCTTTCTAACCCTAGATGAGATTTGATGGCTGAGTGTTTGCTCCCTTGAAGCAAAAGTTCATCCGGTTGAGACCAACTTTCTGGAATTGGCTAACATTGAGAATTTTGGTCAATCAATAGATTTCTTTGGAGTTATCTTCACTTGTGAGCTTTCCTTTGAGTTATTTCAATTGAAAGGAGGAAATTAATCGGTTGCCCTAAATCGGGCCAAACATACATAATATATACACATACATACATTCAGATATATATATATATATATAGGGTTTGGAATATATAAGCTCAAGATTTTTTAAGTCTAAAAAAGCATGAGCTGGTTCTCCCACAATACATGTCGGAATTAGACAAATAATATATGCATTTTGTAGCCAAGAACGAGATCTACAACTTTCATGTTGAACCTTTTTCCAAAATTTGCACGACTTAGTCAGAATCTGGCCCGAAAGGTTACTGACGAATTTTGAAATTTATTATTATTATATTCATTTTAATCCAGTAATTTTTCGGGCGAGATCCCGGCCAAACCATGCAAATTTTGAAAGAATGTTCAACATGAAAGTTTTAGATCTCGTGTTTGGCTACAAAATGTATATATTATTTGTCTAATTCCGACATGTATTGTGGGAGGAACAATTCAAGGTTTTTTTAGACTTAAAAAAGCTTGAGCTTATATATGTTATTCTGATATATTTATATATATATATGACAATATTCACGTGACATATCGCGTGAAATAGGAAGCGGGAAAAATAAAAACTTGAATTAAAATCGTGTGCAACACGTGTATTCAACTCCCCCCTTGATTGTATTGTTCATGAAGTTGTCACTGCTCAATCCCTTGGTAAAGACGCCAGCTAGCTTGTCATGTGAGTTCACGAACAGAGTACATATATTTCTCTTGTTTAGGTGATCTTTGATTAAGTGTCTGTCAACTTCAACATGCTTCGTCCTATCTTGTTGAACCGGATTGTGTACAATATTGATGACCGCTTTGCTGGCGCAGTAGATAGTAACTGGTCTGTTCACCTGGAGACCCATATCTTGGAGGATTGTCTTTAACCACAATCCCTCACAAACTCCCTTGTATCATAGCCCTATATTCTGCTTCAGCAACTTGGGCGAGCTGCAATATTCTTTTCTTGCTCTTCCATGAAATAAGGTTGTCTCCCACAAATGAGCAATATTCGGTCGTTGATTTTCTATCGTCTTGACTATCGACCCAATCAGCATCTGTGAACAGTTCAATCTCCAAAGGTTGACTTGCAGAAAACAGAATACCACGACCAGGAGATTTCTTGAGGTATTTCAATACCAGATACACTGTCTGCTGATGACGAATTATGGGAGAGTGCATGAATCTACTTAGGAAACCCACAATACGTAATGTCAAGACGAGTATGAGATAAATATGAGTTTCCCAACCAATCGTTGGTACCTAGAAGCATCCACTTTCTCTCCACTAGTATCAACATCAATTACAAGTGATTCGCCTTAATAGGTGTATCCACGGGAGCACACCCATGCATCCCAGTTTTCTTAAGAACATCAAGTGTATACATTCTCTATGAGATGGAGATCCCGACGAGACCATACAACTTCAATTCCCAAGAAGTATTTCAGTTTCCCCTGATCCTTGAATTCAAATTCTTTGTCCAACTGATCTTTCAAATGTTTGATCTCCTCAAGATCATCTCTTGTAATGATGATGTCATTCACGTACACAATTAGAATCGATACTTGAGCTCCTCTCCTCTTGATGAAGAGAGTATGATCAGCCTGTCCTTGAATATATCCTAGTCAAAGGATGGTCTTGTTAAGCTGACCACTAGGGGACTGCTTCAGGCCATAATGGGGTTTCTGCAAACGACAGACCATTCCATTAGCCCTTCTTTTGTAAAGTCAGGAGGGATAGTCATGTAGAATTCTTCCAGATCACCATGCAAGAATGCATTTTTTACATCAAGCTGTTGTACCTCCCACCCATAATAAACAACACAAGAGAGGATCACCCGAATGAAATTTATCTTTACAACAGGGGCAAAGGTTTCTTGGTAGTCAATTCTTTGGGTCTGAGTATACCCTTGAACGACGAGGCGAGCTTTAGACCGCTCCACCACCCCATCCTGATTTTGCTTCACAGAGAAGATCCAGCGTGATCCAACCGTTTGCTTCCGAGGAGGAAGACGGGCAAGCCGCCAAGTTTCATTTTTTTTCCAAGGCACACATCTTTTCTTCCATAGCCTGTTTCCACTCAGGTATCTGAATAGCCTCCTGCTAGGTCTTAGGAACCACAATAGTGGAAATAGATGAGATAAAAGTTTTGTGACCCTGAGAGAGATGAGTGTAAGAGATGTAGTTAGCAATTGGGGTGTTTGGTATCATCAGTTTTATCTTTAAGACGAGCAAGGGGAACACGAAGATCATTATCTGAATCTGGAGCGGAGGAAGGCACCGGGACCAGTGGAATGTCCACGGTCTGCACTTGCTCAATAGTCCGAGGTCTGCGAGAGTATGTATATAATATATGAGGAATGGATGTGCTGGGACCAGAGACAGTACTAGGAATAGGAGTAAAGGGAATATGAGGAGAGACAAAATTCGGAAGAGGTGAGTCGATTGTGCCATCATTGTTACTACTCATCTCCCTCTGACGCGGACCAAAATACGACTCCCCCTCATAAAAGGTAACATCAACAGTGCTACAATAATGACGTGTAGGGGTGGTATCACCTATACCCTTTGGTGGTAGGAGAGTATCCAATAAAAATACATCGGAGAGAGTGAGCATCCAGTTTGTTGCGATGCTGGGTATGAACGTGAACAAAGCAGACAACCAAAAATGCGAGACAGAAGACGATTAATGAGAATTAGTGGCGGTAAGAACCGCATCTCCCCAATTGGATTTAGGAAGATTCATTGCAATTAACAAGCACCGAGCAAGCTTCCAGTAAATGCCTATTCTTTTACTCGACTGCACCATTTTGAGTGGAAGTGTGGACACATGTAGTTTGGTGGATAATGCTATGTTCGGTAAGGTAGGAACCAAACGTTCCCTAATCATCATTTTCCCCTCCCCCCATTATCACTACGGAGCACACGAATGATGTCGTGGAACTGATTCACAACCATGCGATGAAAGGACTGAAAGCAAGAAAACACATCACTCTTTCTTTCTAATAAATAAAGCCAAGTAGTATGAGAATGACAATCAATAAATGTAACAAACCATTTATAGTCAGATAAAGATAACATAGGGGAAAGACCCCAGACATCAAAATGTATAATATCAAAAGGACATGAACTGGAAAAAGAAACATGATCGATACTCTGACGAACATATTTTGAGCGTTCATATATATCACAAGAAAACAATTTAATTAAATTACTGAAAGCAGGAACCAGGTTTGTAAGGTAGAGGGCAGAAGGATGGCCAAGGCGCAGATGCTAGCGCCAAATGTCTTGAAGAGTCGGAGCACTGGTGGTGGAAAGAGCACAGGGAGAAGACGGCTGGTTCAACAAGTACATCCCGCCAACATTCCTACCACTGCTAAACATCCGCTTCATATCCAGATCCTGAAACACACAAACATCAGAAAAAAATGTTACGGAGCAATTCAAATAAGCAGTTAAGTGACTTATGAAGAGAAGATTTCGAGGGAACGAAGGGGCATATAAAACCTAAGAGAGAGAGAGTGATCAGTAGAACACACAAGAGTGCCTTTGCCCTCAATAGAAGAAAGAGAACTATTATCAGCAATGACCTTATCACAGACAGAGGGAGGAGTATAAGAGGTAAAACCTGAGGCAGAGCTGGTCATGTTATCCGTCGTCACTTGAGTCGATTATCAACTCGGAAGGGGAAGAAGTCACAACATGAGCACTGGAGATACCTGAAGTAGCAAACACAACAATGGAATCAGAGGGAGGTTCAGACTAAGAATGCAACATATGGCGAAAGGCCTCTAACTCCATAGCAGAAAGACCCCCAGAGTTGTCCTCATAAACCTTAGTGGAATGCGCATAATACTGAGTACGGGCACCAGCTTGACGACCCCCACCACGGTGACCACCTCTCCCTCGAGCACCAGCACCCTGGCCAGAGGGAGCAAGGTGAGTATGAAGACGAAAGCAGACATGCTTAGTATGTCATTTCTTCCCACAGTGGCAGAGTGGTCAGTAGAGGAACCAAGTGTGCGACGACGATTCTCATCACTGAGGAGCATACTGAAGGCTTCCTGAAGAGAGGGAAGAGACTCACGGTGGAGGACATGCAGGCAAACAACATCAAATTCCATATTGAGTCTCATAAGAAAGACATGAACCCGAAAACAATCTTTATCCTTCTGAACTGCCGGTGCATCGACAGTGCAAGCAACAGTAAATGTGTTGAAGTAATCTAGTTCCTGATACATGCGTTCGAACTCAGAATAATAGACAGAAACGGTCATGGTGCCCTGCTTCAGCTCCAAAACACAGCGAGTGAGCTCATAAATCTGCATCAAACTGCCCGCCTAGGTTGTCAGGATCGAGATCCTAGGTGGGATCGTTCAAGGGGTTGGATCAGATCGGATCGTAGGATCGGATCGTGGATCGTAAGATCCCACTGCATTCTTAAAACTAGACCTAAATGATGAAATTGATCCCATTTGATATCAATCATACGTGGTGGCTCATACAATTACACAAATAATCTATACTAAAAATCATATAATTAATCATTTTCATTTGTTTACTTGAGAGTACTAAGACTATTATTACGAGAAATCTAGAATAGATCCTAAGTGTAAGACAAAATAAGAACATGCATAAAGAAACAGTTATGATTCATAATGTACCTGAGTAGTGTAACTTCGGACTCTACGTTAGCAACTCTAAAGCCAAGATGAGTAAGCATTTTTGTCTTAGCTGTCCGCCTGTCCCACCTTCGTCAAACTATCATCAATAACTAAATTATGAAGATGAACCTATAAATGAGAAAACATAAATCACAGAAACAATTAACCCAAATAACCCATGAATGTAAGTTATAACAATGACATATTGGTCAATGAAAACAAATCACTAACAAACACTTCAAATTTAAGTGTAAAACAAATCATTAACAAACACTTCAATTATAAGTCTTCCACCATATCAAATACGAAGTGACATGAGACCAAAATCTTGTTGTATTTAAAATATTTTTTTGAACGGATCTCCCCTCCTTTGAACCGGCAAACCTACTAGACTTCCATTTGGCAGACGTAAATATCGTCATCAAACCACCCTTATTTTCAGAAAGACATCCCAATGTCAAGTAAGCTGTGGCAAATCGGGTAACTACAGGGCGGATCAACTCTCTATCTTTTGTAAAATCAAGTAGCCAAGTATGTAGCAAAGTTCTGGAGTAGATGTAAGATGTTATCTTTCTACCTTTTGCTATTGTTAATTTATGCAATTCAATTTTTTTTTTCAAAATCTTCTAAAATTAAGTCAATGCAATGCGCAACACAGGGTGTCCAATATAGATGTTTTCTCTTCTCCATCAACATTTGTCCGGCCGCCTTGTAGTTTGAGGCATTATCAGTTACCACTTGCACTACATTCTCTTCTCTAATTTTCTCCACAACTTCATCTAGCATTTGAAAAACCTTATCTGCAGTTTTGGGGAAATCAGATGTATCTATTGATGATAAAAACACGGTACCTTTTGGGCTATTTACCAAGAAGTTACATATGGATCTCCTTTTTCTTTCTGACCATCCGTCTGACATAATAGTACAACCAACTTTCTTCCATTCCAACTTGTAATCCTCTAGCAACTCAAGAGTTCTGCTCACCTCTTGCTTTAGATATTTTACCCTAATATCATTGTAAGATGGTAGTTTCATTCTGGGGCCGTGTTGTCCGATTGCTTCAACCATGCTTACAAATTCTTGGTTCTTAACACAATTGAATGGAATTGTGCTTGTATAAAAAAAACGTGCAATTTGTTGACAAGCTTTTTCACGTGCATCTTTCTTGAAAATATGATTAATTGTTGCTTGACTTGATTTCCTAACAAAAACATTCATTGTTTCTTTTCCTTTTGCTTTGTTCCTATACCAACTTCTACTTCATCATCATAACGAATAGTCTCCTCAATATTTCTTTTCTTTTTAGCAATCTCCTCCCCATGAGCTTGCAGAATATTCAAAAATTGTATTCTAACATTTTCAGGTACTTTAGTGCAAGGTTCTACGTTATATTTAGTTCCGGCTAGGTGATGTTTCAATCTGTATATCCCACCAGATCTAATAACTAAACAGTACTTACATTGCACTTTTTTGTTTGTACTATCAATTTCAATCCCATGCTCCCAACCCGGATCACCTCTCGAACCTGATGCATTCCTTCAGAACTTTTTTCCAACCGGCTTTAAACCGGACCCAGAGGCAGACATCTACAAACAACAACCACAATAAGCATAAACATGATTTTTCAGTAATTATCCAGGAATTTGGACTGATTTCTGGGCAAAAATCAGTCCAGAAATCTGGACTGATTTCTACGCAGAAATCAGTCCAGAAATCTGGACTGATTTCTGCGCAGAAATCAGTCCAGAAATCTGGACTGATTTCTCCCTTGAAATCAGTCCAGAGGGCAGAAATCAGTCCAGAGAACTGGACTGATTTCTGCCCAGAAATCATCCCTAAAAGGCTAAAACAGGATGATTTCTGGCTGGATGATTTCTGCCCAGAAATCATGCATAAATCTGGACTTATCATAAACAAGTATCATCACAGAAATATCACCAACAGTAGCACCAAGAAATCACAGAAATTATCATTAACAGGAATTATCACAGCAGGAATCACAGGAATTATCACAACAGGAATCACCAACAGTAAGAAGATTTCTGGGCAGAAATCATCCAGAATTTCTGGATGATTTCTGCCCAGAAATCATGCATAAATGTGGACTTATCATAAACAAGTATCATCACATTATCACAGCAGGAATCACAGAAATTATCCAGGAATCACAGAAATTATCACAGCATGAATCACCAACAGAAGAAGCGGCGGCGTACGGGGAAGAGGAAGAAGCGGCAAGAAGAAGAAGAAGAAGAAGCGGCGGCGTACGGGGAAGAGGAAGAAGCGGCGGCGGCGGCGTACGAGGAAGAAGCGGCGGCGGAGGCATACGTGGAAGAAGCGGCGGCGACGGCGTACGGGGAAGAGGAAGAAGCGGCGGCGGCGGCGTACGGGGAAGAGGAAGAAGCGGCGGCGGCGGCTTACGGGGAAGAAGCGGCGGCGGCGGCGTACGGGGAAGAGGAAGAAGCGGCGGCGGCGGCGTACGGGGAAGAGGAAGAAGCGGCGCGGCGGCGTACGGGGAAGAGGAAGAAGCGGCGGCGGCGGCGTACGAGGAAGAGGAAGAAGCGGCGGCGGCGGCGTACGGGGAAGAAGCGGCGGCGGCGGCGTACGGGGAAGAGGAAGAAGCGGCGGCGACGGCGTACGGGGAAGAGGAAGAAGCGGCGGCGGCGGCTTACGGGAAGAGGAAGAAGCAACAACAGCTTACGGGGAGCACCGATGAAGAAGCAGCGGGGAGAGAAGGGGTCGGGAGAGGGGAAAATCGGGAGAGGGGAAATAGGGTTTACTCCTGCCTATTCTGTTTTTATCGGGAGAGAGGGAAACAGGGATCGTGGAATCGTTATTAGGGATCGCGATCCTACCGATTACACGATCCGGATCGCGATCCCGCTTTATCTTATCCTAATTTCGATCCGGGTTAAGATCCGGATCGAATTGTAGGATCTGGATCGTAGGATCGTCCGATCCTACGATCCGGATCGCGATCCTGACAACATTGCTGCCTGCCTGAGAGTAGGTGTCACGGGCCCTTGTCCAAATGTCATAAGCCGAATCCAGAAGCATGTAGCTGTAGTACACCTGAGGGGACAAAGTGAAATAACCACGAAACAACCAAGAAATTGTCCGCATCCCATTTTTTCCATGAGCGATCGGTACGTGGTGGCTCAACAGTGGTACCATAAATATTTTCATATAACTGGTGACTGCGAATAACATGCTGTGTTGCCCTGGATCGCTCCAGATAATTCGTGTCATCCAAGGCAACAATACTGATCTTCAACGAGCCAGATTGGTCGTGGCTCCGAGGTGGATCTGCATAGGAACTGTGAAGGGCACCAGTGTGGAGAGCCGAGGAGATTTTAGAGGAATCACCCATCGATAACAAGTTGGAGGAAAAAATTAGCAAGACAAAGATCTCAACTTTGGAGAAACCACATCCTACGAATGCCCCTAGATCGTGTCGCTGGAGAGTGTTGAAGCCAAAAATGACCTCAACGAATGTTCGAAAAGCAGGGTGTAGCCAACACCTACTTCTCTCGAACCTCAACTCTCGGCTGGTTATGATAGACCTAGGACCGACCCAAAAGCCTCAGCAGGGAGGTCCCACCTCACACCCGAAAGATCTCTTTGAGTTTCCCCTCCAAAGCCAAAGCTCCTCAAAAAGCGCTTTTGATTTTGGGGAACAATGAAGACTTGCTTTCCAAGGAGCCCCTATGGGTCTTTTTATACCCTTTTGCTGATTTGAAGTTACCGAAATACCCCTGGCTGGCCTGCCAATAGCCAAACCCCGCTGTTTGAAAAGTGCTAGATACAGCCCCTGGGGGTATAAGGGTAATTTTACCCAACGGTAATTAAGTCATTTTACCCCGGGCTCTGGGCCCCACTCGGCGAGAACCCTATGCCGAGAACACGAGAACCTTGCCGCCTGCACTTCCTGTGGCGTTGAGTGAGAACCAAAACCTCTCCCCCACAGCCGAGAACCTTTCCGCCTGCACTTCCTGTGACGTTGAGTGAGAACGCTATGGGGCCGAGAACAGCTCGGGGTGTTGATGAGATTTCACAACCAAAACCTTTCCGCCTGCACTTCCTGTGACGTTGAGTGAGAACCCCTGAGCCAAGAACCTTTCCGCCTGCACTTCCTGTGGCGTTGAGTGAGAACCCTTGAGCCGAGAACCTTTCCGCCTGCGCTTCCTATGACGTTGAGTGAGAACCCCTGAGCCGAGAACCTTTCCGCCTGCACTTCCTGGGCCGAGCCAAGCGGGGTGTTGAGTGGATTTCATAACCAAAACCTCTCCCCCACAGCGCCTTGGACCTCGCCAACCTAGATGAGAGCCTGCGCAGCGGTCGCATCTGGGGGATGCCGGCCCGGGGTGTTGAGGAAGATTTCACAACCAAAACCACTCCTCCTCAGGCGGCTCGGCCATCTAGATGAGAGCCTAGCGGGTCTACCTGAGCCGGGGTGTTGATGATTTCACAACCAAAACCTCTCATCCACCAGCCTTACCTGCCAGCTGGATGAGAGCCTGCACAGCGCACCTGGGGCCGAGGGCTCTCACAACCAAAACCTCCCCCACAGGCGAGCCTTCGCACCTGCCAGCTAGATGAGGCCGAGTGGGGCCGAGCCGAGCTTGGGGTGTTGATGAAGATTTCACAATCAAAACCTCTCCCCCACAGGCGAGCCTTCAGACCTGCCAGCTAGATGAGAGCCTGCGCAGCGGGTCTACCTGGGGCCGAGCCGAGCTCGGGGTGTTGATGAAGATCTCATACCACACATTGTTCTTATTTTAATCTTAAGAATGAAAAGAGTTGACAACGGATCAAAGTATATGATATCTTTTGATAGTATTTGAAAACAAAACAATACATTCACCTCCTCCCCCTCACGGGTAGAAGCGCTTTAGATCATCACCGCTCCAAGTGTGGCTCAAGGTCCTCCGTTCCACATCCTGGAGGTAATAACTTCCCGTTCCAAGGACCTCTTTCACTATGTAAGGCCCTTCCCAGTTTGGGTTGAGCTTGCCCACGGGGGCTGACCTTCCCGCCGCGTCAACCTTTTTCAAAGCCAAATCCCCTTCGGCGAACTGCCTGATCCTGACATGCTTGTCGAAGTATTTTGCCTTACGCCGCTTGATCTCTTCTTGCCTTATGGTTGCGACATCCCGCGCTTCTTCCGTCATGTCTAGTGAGAGGCGCAACCCTTCCTCATTTTCCGACCTCCAGGCCTCATCCCCTTCCCCTGCGGCTACGACCCGTGGGGACCGAACCTCGAATTCCACTGGCAGGACCGCCTCACACCCGTGAGAAAGCTTGAAGGGGGTCTCGCCGGTGGCCGTGTTCAGGGTCGTCCTCAAGGCCCATAGAACTGAGGGGAGCTGCTCCACCCAATTTTCCCTTAAGTTTTCCACTTTTTTCTTGAGTAAGTTCACAATGATTTTGTTTGCTGCTTCCACCTGGACATTGCTCCGGGGGTGGTGGACAAAGGCGAATCTGAGATCTTTCCCCAGCTGGGCGCAGAGGCTGATGAACTCTTCGCTGGCAAACTGGGTCCATTATCTGTCACTATTGCTTGGGGTAGACCGTGCCTGCATATGATCTCTCCCCAGACGAAGTTCCTTATAACTTGTGAGGTAACTTTGGCTAGGGCCTTAACTTCCAGCCACTTTGAGAAGTAATCGACCATGACCAGGAGAAACCTCCTCTGCCCACTAGCCGGAGGAAAAGGCCCGACCAAGTCCATCCCCCAGATGACGAAAGACCATGGTGACGTCAATGTTTTAAATATCGGATGTCGGACACATATCGGATTGTGTTTTTAAATGTCGGATGTCGGAAGTCGGTGACATGTCGGGGATATTTTAAAATATCGGATTTTCATATATTATAAATAAAATTTTTATTTAATGTATACTAACTATAATTATATGTTATAAAAATAAAAAAATAATATAACAAATAGATAAAAAATGAGTCATTTATATTATGAAATAAATTTAAATAGTATCTAAGAAAAAAATATTATTAACAAATACAAAATGATACATTGTAAAATATATTTAATACTATACACTAATTTTATTTTGATAACAATAAGTTTATTGCAAATTAAAAATATTTAAAAGTTAAAAATACTTGATTTATTATAAGTTTTTTCAAACTTATAAATTTATATTAAAAATATGAAACAATCACCTAATAAATGTATTAAATATTTTCCTGTTTTTTATAATATGAAATTAAAAATTTGTGAAATAATTATGCAAAATTGATTGTAAGAATAAAACGTTAAAAATTTGAAATAATAAGTTTAATCGATTTAAACATACATAATATAGTATCCATAGGTGATTTAAATATATGATGTTTGTCTGCAAATATAACATAAAATAAAATAGCGGGTGATATATTTAAAAGTCGTGTCGGCTGATATATCGGAAAAGATCGGACATGTCGGCCTATATTTTACAAAAGGACATAATCTATTATTTTGAGAAAAACATATCGTTTTCCTCTAAAAAATGACATGTCGGGAGACATGTCGGACATGTCGGAGGACATTTAAAACAATGGGTGACGTAATGCTCCTAAGTCTTTGAGCGGGTAATTAGTGGAGGGGGCGTACAACTGACATTTTTGACATCTCTTCGCAAACTCGGTTGCTTCCTTTCTCAGGGTCGGCCAGAAGTACCCCCGCCTTACCACCCTTGCTTCAACCGTCCTTCCTCCTGAGTGGCTGCCGCACTCGCCTGAGTGCACCTCCCCCAGGATCCTCGGGATCTCTTCTTCGGTCGCACATCTTGCCAAGAGCCCTGACAACATCTTACGATGCAACCCCCCTTCCAACATCAGGTAGTGAGCCGCTTTACGCCTGAAGCTTTTTGCATCCTTAACCTCCCCCGTCAGCTCGCCCGTGGTTAGGAAGGTTACCAACGGATCCACCCACGAGGGTCGCTGACCTACCTCCATCAACTCCCCTTCCTCGATCGCTGGTCGGAACAGTTCAGTCAGGGTGCCTCCTCCCCGGGGCCCAAACTTCGCCAATCGGTCGGCGGCCATACTCTCCTCCCGGGGGACGTGCTGGATTGAGAATGATCGGAAAACTCCGATGATTGCCCTTACCTTGGATAGGTACTTTATAAGGGTAGGCTCCCGAGCTTCAAACTCTCCTCGAATCTGCGATGCCACCACCATCGAGTCTGTGAAGGCCTCCACGTCTCGGATCTCAAGCTCCTTTGCCAAACGAAGGCCGGCTATCACGACCTCATATTCTGCTTGGTTGTTGGTTACCGGGAAGTGGTAGGCCACTGCCTGCTCTATGACGACCCCCTGGGGGCTTATCAGCACCACTCCTCCCCCAAGAGAAAGCTTTACCGAGGCCCCATCGACCATCATCCTCCATGCCCCCTGCGGCTGCGGCTTCCCCCCATTGACTTCAACCACATAGTCTGCTAGGAAATCCGCCACCGCTTGCGCCTTAATGGAGAGCCTTGGTGCGAAGGAGATGTCGAACTCGCTTAGTTCGATGGACCACTTGACAAGTCTTCCCGAGTGCTTAGATCGAGCTTGCCGGCAGCTGATAAAACCAGTCCCGGGCCTTGTCCTTCAACGTGATGACAAACAACCGACACTTGAAGGTATCCGTCATCTGCCTTATCGAAACCACATCTTCAAACCACTGCACATGCTGTATGGGGTCGACTTTTCCTGAATAGTAGGATATATCGGGCTCGCGGAACCCTTCCGGCATCGGAGCCGAGATGATAAGCTCGTTAAAGGGACTCTCGCCTCCCGCCTGGCGAGAGGGCACGTCTCGCGACCTCGGTTGGCTTGCCCGATCCGCGGTACCGTGCTTAGGGAAGAGATCTCGCATTGCCGCCTCCCTCTCGCCAACTTCTGCCGGAACCTCCTTTCCGTGGCGCTGGCCTGGGAAGAGTTCCCGCACGGCCACGCCCCTCTCGCCAAATTCTGTCGAGACCTCCTTCCCGGGGCGCTGCCCAGGGGCGTTCTCGCCCAGAAGCGGGACCGCCTCCACCGGAACCTGAGGCGTCTCCCACTCACTCCTTGCCGAGAAGGCTAGGCTGTTGGTCTGTAGGACCTCTCGCCTAAAGTCCTCCAACATCTTTCTCGTTGCCTCCTCCCCCGGGGTGGGGATACCCCCTGAGCCAGACGCTTCACCATCACCCCCAGTCATTAGTCTAAACTCAAGGCTTTCTTGTATCAGCTACCTTCCACGCTCACCGCACCAGAACTGTTGAAGCCAAAAATGACCTCAATGAATGTTCGAAAACCAGGGTGTAACCAACACCTACTTCTCTCGAACCTCAACTCTCGACTGATTATGATAGACCTAGGACCGACCCAAAAGCCTCAGCTGGGAGGTCCCACCTCACACCCGGAAGATCTCTGAGAGCTTCCTCTCCAAAGCCAAAGCTGGGCTTGGAGCTCCTCAGAAAACGCTTTTGATTTTGGGGAACAATGAAGACTTGCTTTCCAAGGAGCCCCTATGAGTCTTTTTATAACCTTTTGCTGACCTGAAGTTACCGAAATACCCCCGGCTGACCTGCCAATAGCCAAACCCCGCTGTTTGAAAAGTGCTAGATACAACCCCTGGGGGTATAAGGGTAATTTTACCCAACGGTAATTAAGTCATTTTACCCCGGGCTCTGGGCCCACTCGGCGAGAACCCTATGCCGAGAACACGAGAACCTTGCCGCCTGCACTTCCTGTGGCGTTGAGTGAGAACCCCTGAGCCGAGAACCTTTCCTCCTGCACTTCCTGTGGCGTTGAGTGAGAACCCCTGAGCCGAGAACCTTTCTGCCTGCACTTCCTGTGGCGTTGAGTGAGAACCCCTGAGCTGAGAACCTTTCCGCCTGCACTTCCTATGGCGTTGAGTGAGAACCCCTGAGCCGAGAACCTTTCCGCCTGCACTTCCTGTGGCGTTGAGTGGACTCAGCGCCTTCTCGCCAACCTCCTCGGTCGCATTTGGACGCCGGCCCGTGGCTCGGCACTAGTGATCTCGCCATGCCCTTAGGCGAGAGCTCTTCCAAGCCGAGAGCTCTTCCTCGGCGAGAGCTCTTCTGGTCCCTAGGCCCCAAGTTAGTTTGAAGCTAGTCCAACTCTGACCGTTGATGCCTCCGGGTCCTACCCAACGAATATGGGTTGTACAGAGAGGGCACCGGGGGATGTGACCGCGATGTCTCCGACAGCCCCATGGAGGACAAAACGGCGATGAAGGGTCGCCCGAAAAACCGGGCGGAGAGAGCCCCTGAAGAGAGAAGCCGAGCGGCGGTGGAAGGAGGAACCGAGTAGGAGAAACACGCTGGAGAGAGACGGGCGGTCGGGAGGGAGAAACGGGCGGGCGGGAGGTAGATGCGCGGTCGACGCAACTGGAGGCGATACGCTGGGAGGCGGCGCGCTGAAGGCGAACGCGGGCGGGAGCGTGGTTGTCGGCTAGGTCAGACGGGATTGGGAGAGCGGTGGTATTCCCTGGGCTCTGATAGCAAGTTGAAAGGAGGAAATTAATCATTTGCCCTAAACCGGGCCAATCATACATATATATATGACAACATTTACTTGACATATCACGTGAAATAGGAAGCGGGAAAAATAAAACTTGAATTAAAACCGCGTGTAACGCGTATATTCAACTGTTTCTCCACTTTTCTCTTTATCACCAAGATTTTGCAGGAGGCTGACTTAGCTAGGTTACGTGGAGCGGCAAAAGAGGTGGCTAAGGCCGCATGAGAGCTTGTAAAAAGACAAGTCCGTGACGGTTGGCTATTATGACTTTGGTGAGCACTCCAAAGGCAGTTTGCATATACAATTTTTTGCTATTACAACTTTGGTGAGCACTCCAAAGGCACTTTGCATATACAATTTTTAGCTATAACGACTTTGGAGAGAACTCCACAGGCGCTTTGCAGGGCATTTCATCTTTGCTGCATCAGTTCTACCTGAGTAATCGTCGGGCTGAGTTGAAACCTTGCAACTGTTGCATGAGGTGGAAATAGTCATCCCTTGTAAACGGTTTCATGGACTTTCACATAAGGTGTCACCTTTTGAGTGAGCAGTGGCACCATGGGCTGATTTGTTCTGGGTTGCCTTTCCAAATATATAATATTGATACACAGAAATAATTGGCTGGAGTTCATAAATTTTAGTTGCATAGCGATAGTGTATTTGTAGGAGTGTGTGCAAGTTTATCTTTGGCATGGATTCTGTATTTGTAGGAGTGTGTTCAGTATGTAGTTTTATCAGGTTAGTTTCAAGGTTCATGTTCACGTCATTGTGCTGAAAAGATATTTTGGATGTTTAGTTAAAAACTGATGTTTGCATGCCATCAGAAATCTAAAGATGTCATTTTGTAAAGTACCTATTATCATATAACCTAGATGTCTTTAAATTATTAACAATGAACTAAATACACAGTATTTAACAGAAAACACATCTTATTAAATACTGGCAACTAAATGAGATTGATGACGCATTTTACTAACTATTTGCATAAAAGGTGAGAAGATGCTATTTTCTGTGGATCATGCATCTCTCACATCCATATTATTGCATCATGGCACATTTCGTTAAAATTTTATGAACTTTTGCTCTACTATGTGAAATATTCATTCAGTGTATTCCTAGATAGTTCTTCCAATGTCTAATCATCAGAAATTTGTTGTGCTATACACATCTGATCAATAGGAAAAATATTTATTAGATTTTTTCCCTTCTCTAACTGATATTTTGCCTCTTTTATGTGAATATTTTTTGAAGGCTTCAATGCTTCATTAGTAAATAGTTCAGTTATTTGTGAGATTACATAGCACAATAACTATCATAATGCTATTTGAATTGAATGTGACTCTTGTTTTGTTGTGGTTATAGGGGGCTGGGGCTTTTGAGGTTGCAGCCAGACAGCATTTGATCAACAATGTTAAGAAGACCGTTCAAGGGGTCAGCTGTCTTCTCTCTCTCTCTCTCTATATATATATATGTGTGTGTGCGTGCGTGTGTATGTCAGTGTGTGTGTTAGAGAGAAATAATTACATTTCATAGCAACCATGCACCAAAACATCTCCTAGTAAATGATCCTATTATATATATATTTTATATTATTAAAATGCTTTTCATGATTTTGTTTTAAATATACGGTTTTATAGCGTGCACAAGTTGGTATAGAAGCATTTGCCGATGCACTACTGGTGGTTCCCAAGACATTAGCGGAGAATTCTGGCCTCGATACTCAAGATGTCATCATTTCTTTGAAGGTAATAATACATTTCCCAGCATCTCAACTACAGAAAACTAAGCCATTTTACCCATGTTAATGATGACAGAATGAGCATGAGAATGGAAACATTGTGGGTCTGAATCATCACACCGGGGAACCAATTGATCCTCAGATGGAGGGAATCTTCGATAACTACTCCGTCAAACGCCAAATTATCAACTCAGTGTATTGCCAACAATCTTCAAACTTTGAACTTCAGCCCCACGTTTCCAATCATGTTATATTATTATTATTATTAAGTGTCTTTTATCTTATGCAGGCCTGTCATTGCCTCCCAGTTGCTATTGGTGGATGAGGTGATTCGCGCGGGTCGCAATATGAGGAAACCAAGTTAATTTCCATGTTCTTTTAAATTTATTTATCGTGCCTCTACACATTTTCTTGCAATGTATCTAATTGAAAACAAAACTGATCAAATTTTGTTCTGATGTTACGCACTTGTGGAAGAATCTGAGTTGGCATCATGAAAAAGCGCTCAATCAATTTCCGTGGTATTATTTTTCCCTCTGAAAATCCTTTGTATGATTTGGTTTGTCCAGGATTCAGCTTAAGGCTCCGTTTGGGCTGGCACGGTGGTGGCGGTTGTAAACGCATGGGTTAAAATGTCATTTGTAAAGGATAACCTAACAAACATCATCCGTTTGAACATAAGTGGATGAAGTTTCTTTGGTGGGTGTTAACAAATGACAATTTAACTCCTGTGTTCATGACCGACCACCGTACCAAACTGCCACCACTGTGCCAAACAGAAGAAAAATATATGAAAATCTAACTTGTACAAGTGGGCATGTTCACTCTCTCTCTCTCTCTCACACACACACACACACATACCATATATAAGAACGTGCATATCATTACGCACACCAAACACTTCCTCAATCGTTTGATCAAAGAGCATATTTAATCTCATCTGTTAGAGAGAAAGAATGATTGAGAGGGGGAGAGAGAGGAAGGGAGGGAGATTTGTGAGTTACATGAGAGAGGGATATAGAGAGATCAAAATATTTTTTTTTTATAAAATAAAAATTGTAATCTTAAATTATATTTATTTACATGTATTTTGAGTATTTATATGTATATGCTGCTCATAGGCGTGCGCAATACGCTTGAATGTGGGGATAATTCGCTCGAATGTGGGCACAGTCTGCTCGAATGCGGCTGCAGTGATGCATCGAGCATGGCTGGACATGCGAAGATGCTAATATATATATCTATATAGGGCCATTTACCGGGACCTCCCCTCTAACTTTGTTAAATTACTGACAACACCTCTCTTATTTTCGAAATTACAAAAACTTCTCCTAAAGTTTTCATTTCATTACAAAAATTTCCCCTGAAGTTTTAATTTCTTAACATCCATGCACAAGAACATCCCCCTCGGTGAATAGTGTCCATGGGGGTATTTTTTTTCATGAATGCAATGAAATGAAAAGACCAGAAGAGATTTTGGTAATGAAATGAAAACTTAAGGGGATTTTTTTGTAATTTCGAAAATAAGAGGGGTGCTCTCACTAATTATGCTAGTTTACAGGGGAGGTTTGGGTAATTATTTATATATATAAATATATAAATATATATATATATATATATATTATATCTTATATATATTTATATATATAATAGAATATAGATATTTGGAGGCACATCAAAAATTAAATATTGATCATTGGTTCATGAGAGAGGGGGAGGGAAAGGGGAGAAAGAGAGTGATTTTAATGAAGAAAGAGAGGGAGAGAGAAGGGGAGAGTGAAAGGGGCGGGAGGGAAGGGGAGAGGGAGTGGTTTTAATGAAAAAAGACTGAGGGGAGAGAGTGAGATAGATAAATTTTTATTTTATATTAAAGTTTGCAAAAATTTATAGCATAAAAATAGAAATAGTACTTCAGATTTTTGCGGCCACTTTAACTACTTATATGTGTATATTCTGAAAAAAAAGATTTTGGGTGCGTGCGTAGCCCACAACGAGACATCGAGCATGGGAGAAGCCTCTTGCATGTGGCCTAGAGAGAGAGAGAGACTTATAGAATTAATCTTAGTCATCCAAGTTGTTCCAAACTTTTGATCTTAACCATCAAATAAAGAGAGAGAAATAAGAAGAGGAGAGAGTAGGAGTGATGAACAATGAATCTTTATAGCCCTCCTAATCATACATTTATGAATAGGAGAGGGGGGGGGGGGGGGAGAAGGGGAAAGAAAGGAAAAAAAAAGGAAGGGAAGTCTTGGCTACATAAATTGTGGTTTTTTATGTACATCGAATCAATAGGTGCAATTGCTGTTTTTGATGGGAGAACTCTTATAGGATAAAACTCAAGCATTGTTCCTAAATTACTTAGGAAAGCCTTTGCAATTACTAAAATAATAAAAAACTATATAAATAGTTAAAGAAATAATTAAAAACTAAAAGAAAAAAAAAGAAAACGTTACATATTGCTTACAACAAAATAAAATAAAAATTAACATTCAACTATGCAATTACTATGCAATTTATGAATCCAGTTCCAGATACAACAACACTCACTAGACAATCTACTTACGAATGCATTATGGCCATATTTTATTATTCTTACGAATATAAACAACACATGTCATACTACAAATATCATGATTAAAAGTTGCAATATCAGCTATCGTTCTAACCTTCATCAGTCACGTCTCGCATAAATATAAAAATCACCTTCAAGACTTAAAACATTAATGCATGTGATAATTTTGTATTCTCATATGATGATCAAGTGACTCAAAGAATATGGACAACGTCAGTACATATCTTATAATGATATGTTATCTATTGCACTAAAACTATCTTAACTTGATGACATATCATTATACATTATGAAAATTATATTTGTGATGATCATAATCCTGCAAATAAACTAGATGATAATAAATCTTCAATAACTGAACCATTTATTGAGCAAAACACAGAGATTGAGATCTAAAGTATTCATAACATAAAGTGATGAGATTGTGCATGAGCCAATTGTTAAGGCTAAGGTAACTTTTTTACTATCATTATTAAAACGAAGAAATAGAGTGATTGACAATTTTTTTTAAGAAATTCTTCAAATATGAAGTTTATTTTGAATTAGGTACAACATTTTTGGCTTGTAGAAAAACTGAAAACAGAGAAAGCTGTCTTTAAAAATCCAATTTAGACTTGTTGCTTAAAAAATCTCTAAAACATCTTTCTTGAAAAAACTCTTTTGAAAAAACATCTCATCCAAACAACTTAAAAAGAACAGTTATTATGAAGGTAAAAGAAATTCTTTTGACCTTCCTGTAATGAAAATTTCTCATAACAGAGTTTGAAAAAAATTGAATTACTTGATAGAAACATGAACATGTTATGTACAAAAAATACAAATACAAAACCTGAACCAATATAAAAAAAATTACTTATGTATTACACTTGCATATGAATTACCTTATAAGAAACATGTATAAATTAACAAAAAAAATTATGAACTTTGGGGAATTGAATTCTCTCCAACACCATGACACTATTAACATGATGTTCATTACTAGTACCCCATAGTTATATCTATATTTTTTAATTATTAATTTGATTTGGGCCATTCAATCCAAGTTGATTGGTAACTCCACATTGTACGGTTACAATGATAATTGGATGGGATCGATCAAAAGGTGGAGAGTTCTACATCATATGTGATTACCAATCACAACCATCCAATTCATTTTGAATGATCCTTGAATTATAATGGAAGCTGGGGTAGGGTGGAAGAGGATTTAGAGGCCCAGGTTCTTCTTTAGCTTAGTAAGAGTGGCTTCAATGTCATCAATGCGGTCTCCATGCTACTTTCCCGTTGAAACTCGTCGGTTCTCTGATCTTTCTTCTTTGCTGAACCGAAAGCTTCTTCCCCTGCTTGAGTGCCGAGATCATCATTCATATTAAGCTCCTTCTCTAAGAACTCAACAAACTCCTCACCAATCTCCTGTTAACTGATTTTAAGTTAAAAATGATGGAGAATTCAAGAACATGATTAATTTTGGTTTTTTTTAATTTCAATGATCCAATCACTGCTTTTATTTGGCTCGATAACCGAAGAATGAGGTCCAGATTGAACTTTAACTGAATAGAGATTGGATTTGGATTGAAATGTATGTGCATATATATATAAAAGGATATACATAAGTAATTGTATGTCAACTCAAGATTGAGGCTCCGTTTGGCATGGCGGTGGTGGTCGCAAACCATTATGAATCGTGATTCGTGAACTCCCGACCTCACCTAAGGAACTTAATCCACTTATATGCTTAAAAGTAGTTTTATTTTCTTGATGGTGGTCATAACTGTTGTCATGCCAAACATACGTTTTATGACGGTGACGTTTTTGTCCAAACTCAGTGGAACAAAAAAGCCACGCCAAACGGAGCCTGAATCATTAACAGCCCCCAAAAAAGAATGAAGGTAGTTAAAAACTTACAACCAATTCTTCCCATAAGCTTTTAGGTTTCTCTTGCGAGTTTATACCCGCTTCCCAGCTCTGAAACTCTGCTTGCAAATCTCTGAAAAAATCCACTGCAACGTTAAATAAATTCATCTAGTTCCATAATAGTGGCATGACTAACTAGAAATAAAAGTAGTAAATATAAATGCATTTAAATGTAGTTTTTTATCTGTTGAAAGCATAAGGTGGTTGGATCAATCTACACATACCTTTGGAAGTTATGTGACAATTAAGCAACCACGACGGGCAATGTGAGGCGTTTTCAAAGCTTGAGGAAACATCCATCATCATCTTCCATCCTCTTTAAAGCAGTCTGTTATATTTTGGGCATGGTTGACCGGCATTTCCTTTGGAAGTTATATTTTTGTTCTAAGTACTTTTTTAACGTGGATGTGGTATAGTTTTAAATTGACTATAAGGAAGAAGAAAACAAAAATAAGTAAAATTTGAAAGTTGGAAAAAAAAAGATAAAAAATTTAAAATTACAAGCTTAAATGGTTCATACACAAAATTGGATATGCATAGAGAAAAGCAGAAGAATGATCCCCGCTGCAGAAGTCTTCTTTTTCCAACAGGCTTTCAAAGGTAAGTTAAGTATGAACTGATCGATTCTGATAGCAGGTGCTTGTGTTGTCGTGGTTCAAATTTTGGTCGGTCAATTTGCATAAGATGCTTCTGCTGTTCCATAAACAGATTCTGTGCATATTTGTACAGATCAACATCAAGGCTGTTCATCAATAATTATTTTTGGATTAATGTTGGAGGAACCCGAAGGCGTGCCTGGAAATTTTCACAGTACCTGTGAAAGGAATTTTCTTCAGATCAGTAATTTTCCTTCTTTTAATCTCAGGATTCCCTACACCTAGCACCTATGAAAGGAGACGGTTTCAATTATCAAGAATATGTAAATTTCAGGCAGGTAAAATTGAGGGAGAACCAAAGAAACCAATACCTTCTTGTCTTTCTCGATTAATTCCTAATCCCAAAGAGTAAAAAAATTAAGTCAGCTTTTGAAATCAAGCATATCGCGAAAGTATGATCTTCTATAGCTTGAGCCACCTCAACAAGCCTAGTGAGATTAAAATAAGGAAAATTTCAATAATTTAGAAGGAAAATTTTGAAGATGAAAATGAAACCAAAAGCCAAATATTGTCTACCTGCTAGCAACTCTTTTTCTTGTTATCATCCTTGACCTTTTGCTTGAGCTGCCCATCGGATCGGGCCCGAAACTGGTTCATCCCTAACACCCGCGCGACTCGCGCCCAGTACAAGAAATGCTTGGCTAGACTCTTCCAAGATGTTTGGTCACCAGTCGCCGATTTCACGTGGGAGCGCTCCGCTGGACTGGTCAACAAGTAATTGAGCAGCTCCTTCTCCACTTGGGAAAACAGCTCCCTTACAGATGGGGCGGGGATGCTGACCGCCAATATCTGATCCAAACTAGGCAACTGATGATCGACCATGAATGACGGCCGCAAAACAATCTCGCTGACAACAGACATGTTGGCCATAGCAGGTTCCTCCATCATCATGATGACTGTAGAAGAGGCTAGTTGATTTGAATTTCGGGTGGTCGGAGATGTGTCTGGCACTGATGGTTCGGCCGACGGCGATGACAGAATATTTAGGGAGCCTGGATCATCGTGCTGGTGGGCCACCTCAGAATGTGATTACACACGAGAATGACAACCTTGTCGTGATGATGTGATTGATGACACACGCTTCTTGAGGCGTGCAAGATACTCCCAACAATTCTGGATCCCCTTGTGGGTCATCTCGACCAGACCATCACGACGGGAAGCAATGCGGGCGTACGCGAGGGCAATCACTTTGGTCCAATGAATGTTGCCGGCATGCCCATCATCATTCTCTTGCTGAACCAGTCGATCAATGATATTGTCTGATGATCCTTCAATGAATTGTTCGGGCGCAGATTGCAGATCCGATGCACGGGATTGACGTGAACTGTGATTGGTGTCGGTTGCCAAGGTGATGACTCGAGTTGTAGTCATCGTCACAGTCTCTTCCAACTACAAAATGTTGAAACTATCAATAGGGGGCGACCGCAATGGAGATATCACTAACGCGGCCTGACTCAGGGCAGTAATGATGCTGCGTTTGGGCACTGTTCGTTGAATAGGCAATCTGAATCGGGCCTGGGCAACCATATCCTCCAAGTGATGCTTTAAGACCTGTTCTGATTTCGGCCGAATGAACTGTTTGAAAGCGAAATTGGTGGTACGCAGAGCCGAGACTAGAACAGACCATATTCGGTGCAATTGCGGAAGATGTAAAGATTCAATAGGGAAATCCTTCAGATCCTGGACTTTATCGGGCAGAAGAAATTTGATAGCAATCATTCGGAGCAAGCGACGCTCCAAGGGGTTGATCATTGGTAAAGTGCTTATGACAGCTTCCCATATATTAAGCCCTCGTAATGCCGACTGACGTTCATTTCCCGATGCGTTGAGGCTGCGAGGTTTTTTATGGTGACTCGATGAAGAGTTGCACTCATGCGATGTTGGTCCTGGCTTGCGGCGCTTGCGATTGGACTGAATAGAATGGGGCGTGTTGCTGAATTTGACGCCAGATTTAGAGCAAATCAAAGGATCAACATCGTTGACATGGTTCGGATCACCATCGTCCCGCGGTGCAACATTGTCTTCTTCAATGATGTGATGATGATCGTGAGCCCGCTCAACAACAACAGCGGCAACATCAAGGGCATCGTGCACAATCACATCGAACGTATGACTCGACCAAATTGCATTATCGGCGATTGATTCTGCGATCACTCCAAGCAATTTCAGTTGCCCTGCAGGAATTACGGGGAGTTGATGAAGGGATTGTCCAAATGCTTTTATCAATCTAAATTCGTCGTCGTAATCATCAATCGAGAGAGGCAATAAGTGAAACATCGTCGACAGAGACGTGGGCGATGGAGTGATGCCATCAGTTGGAAACAGTGCAAGATATTGAGTGAGAATGATATGCATCCCAGAGATTGACAAATAAGCCCAGCGAGGATCAAATTGGAGTTTGCCTCGAAAGTTGATTTGAGCGACAACGACATGTAGTAGCAAGTTCCCTCCTTCCAGGGATATGGTCTCCGGGAAAATAGCTCGTCCATGATGCCACAAGTTTTCATTCTTCCCCGATCCACGACGCAGACTCGAACGAAAGAAACGATTCATGATGGTAGTCAGCGTGGATGCAGGCGGCGTTAAGCAATTTCTGATGTGTTTTTTCTATGTCTCGTGGCAAGCGAGAAGTTTGCTCGTCACGATGCGCTTGGATGGGGGCACATCATTCTCGATTTCCCACTTTTTAATGCGATCCAATAGTGCATCCAATTCAGCCTCAATGACGGAGCATTCCCGCATTGGAGCTTGTCCAGTGCCAACAATGATTTCGGCCACGACAGACATGAATTTTTCATGCTGAGCACGATCTGTGCTGTTCGAGTTGTCCCGGTACCTTATGATCATGTGGTGATTGTCGAGAAGAACAATGATGTTCTCGAACTCTTCCAGCCATTCCTGATCATCGCAACACTTGTCCAGGTACATGATGAGCATCGAAGTATCAATACTGTAAGCATTGTACCGTCTCAGCAAACCCCGACTGACAGATCGACGTTCGGCATTGCCTATCGTGCTTGTGAATTGATGGGAGAGGATTTGTTGGCACTCGTTCATGACGAAGTGCAATCCAGCAACGGGGGCGAATTTCCTGCCGTTGAATTCATCCATTAATTTCATGCGTCCCAGCACGTTGTGATGATGGTCGACCGAGAGATGAGTCCCTGTGATGGCGCCTTCTATTCGGTTGAAGAACGGGAGTTGGCGAGCAATGCAGTCGTTGATCAGGCCTGTCAGCATTGATTCCACTGGACCGAGAGTGCCATTGTACCCATTGCAATGCTGAAAGAATGACGGAGAATCGGGAAACAGTGTCGGATCCAGAGGCATCGACAATTGCTAGAGTACGGCATCCCTAGCGCGCATTTTTAAATACCACGATATGTGACCACGATATAGCGCGGCTTGACGCATGTATCGAGTCATTCGGGCACAACGAATCACCTTGGCAGCATCAGCACTGGCGGAATAGGACGTGTACAAGTCGTATGCCATTTGAACAAGACTGACGTCGTGCACGCACTGTTCGAACAACTGTACGGGATAGTTAAGGACGATGGGCGTCGGGATCAACTTCTCAGTTTTGGCCTCGTCCATGACACGGAACGCAGCACCACAACCGCCTGAGCTCTACGACTTCCTGCACACATATCAAGCACAGAGAGCAAATGAAGTGGTGTCGATGCAATCGATGATTCACGAGGCACTGAATTGCTTGCGGAAAAGAAAGCCGACTTTGTTGCGAGACGGGCATGCACCCGCTGTCACGTTGATGTCGTACTGCTGTTCTGGATCGATCATGAACATCGGTTTCAGTAGATACATGTTCAGGTCAGGACGCTTGCTCCACAGTGGCACGGGCGGATCGATTCAGATAGGAGGGCGCATGCCATCCTCAATCAGTTTTAGCTGGGTCTTGATCCAATCCTCCCGAATCTTGTTCAACGTTCCAGATTGCTTGCCACAAACGCACGGCTCACTAGCGGGGCGGTCAAATGCTGACGAATAGAATGGTGGCATTTGGATCGGAATCGATTCCGGCAAAATTTCAGGACAGCGATGGACGAGGGTCTCCTCCGATCGTTGTGTTTTCGCAATGTCTCGCAGCACAAGATCGATATCGTTCATTGGCGATGATGACTAACAAACAGACAATCTGGGATGGATCAGGTAAAGTCAGCGATGAGAGGAAGTAGAACGAAGACTATCTTAAGCAAATTAGCCCTGCCCAACAAAGCCATAATTAATTCAAACTCAACAAGTTTTCTCAAAATTCCATTAATAATGAAAATTAAATTTTACGAAATAGACATGAAGTGCCTGCTTCTGCCAATGACGGACTCTATATGGTGTGGCTCTCCTCTTATTAAAAATACTCTAGCAAACCATTCCCCCTATCATAATATAAATCATGATTAAATGCAACTTAAGTGCTATACAAATGAAATGCATCAGTTGATTAATTACTATCTATACTTTATTTTACCAATAAGACTGAAGTGTTTCATATAGAGATTTCCCACCCAAATGATATGTACTATTATGTTCACAATTAAAAAAAGTAAGAAAGAATGAATTGGACTCATTTTAATTGTTACAAACAAAACCTGCGAACAACTAAGAATAAAGATAAAAGGGAGAAAAACAACATTAATATCTTTTTTTTCAGCTGTGCCAAACGGAGCCTCCTCATTTATACAAATTTTTCTCAACTAGATGATTGTAACAATTACTTAAGAATAAATTGAAGTGTTGATGAAGAGATAATAATCTAAAAAATATGAAATAAAGGGATAACAATTCTGAAGAAATAACAAGGCTTGTGAGTTTCACAACCCCAACATAAACACAGAATCAAACTAAAAGACAACCTTAAAATCTACTTCAATGAAATCAATACAACTGAAATATGCGTTTTATAATTCCAGAATAAAATCTAATGTTATGCAACTTTAATTTAGTATTCACCGTTAAAAATATATAATTTAGATAAGAGAACATATCTTGCTCTTGTGTTAGTAAATATGGAAAACCACCATAAATTTGAAGCATTGAGTCCATCATGTCAGCCATTAAAGAAGGGAAGGAGTAGAGAAGGAGAGAAGAGGAAAAGTTGCTGCCTCATAAACATAACCTAGGAGAGCAACTAATTTCTAATAAATATCAGGATCCTGAAAGATCCTCTAGATTCCCTGTCAAGGCACTCTCGAAATTTTTTGGCCTAATGGTAAGGAAGTTTGATTAAATCCTTATTGCGAATTAATCATCCATCAAGGCAACCAAGACTGGAATCCCTCCTCACACAAAGAGAAATGGGGAGGTAATCACTATCAAAAACCTGATTC